>JAGIQG010000002.1:148697869-149116342 GCA_024679065.1 Sphyrna mokarran
TACCCCAGGTTATTGTGGGAGGTGAGGGATGTCATTGCAGAGCCCCTGGCGATGATCTTTGCGTCGTCGATGGAGACGGGAGAGGTTCCGGAGGATTGGAGGATTGCGGATGTGGTCCCTATTTTCAAGAAAGGGAACAGGGATAGTCCTGGAAATTACCGACCAGTGAGTCTGACCTCAGTGGTTGGTAAGCTGATGGAGAGGCTTCTGATGGACAAGATTTACGAGCAGTTGGAGAAGTTTAAGTTGATTAGAAATAGTCAGCATGGTTTTGTAAAAGGCAGGTCAAGCCTTACGAGCTTAATTGAGTTCTTCAAAAATGTGACTGAACACATTGACGAAGGAAGAGCAGTGGACGTGGTGTACATGGACTTCAGCAAGGCATTTGACAAGGTCCCACATGCAAGACTTCTTGAGAAGGTGAGAGGCCATGGGATCCAAGGGGCTTTGGCCTTGTGGATCCAGAACTGGCTTGCCTGCAGAAGGCAGAGGGTGGTTGTGGATGGCTCTTTTTCTGCATGGAGGTCGGTCACCAGTGGAGTGCCCCAGGATCTGTTCTAGGACCCTTGCTGTTTGTCATTTTCATAAATGACCTGGATGAGGAAGTGGAGGGATGGGTGAGTAAGTTCGCCAATGACACAAAGGTCGGTGGTGTTGTGGATGGTCTGGAGGGATGTCAGAAGTTGCAGCATGACATCGACAGGATGCAAGACTGGGCGGAGAAGTGGCAGATGGACTTCAACGCGGATAAATGTGTTGTGGTCCACTTTGGCAGATCCAACGGGATGAATGAGTACACTATCAAAGGTAGGAGTCTTAGCTGTGTGGAAGAGCAGAGGGATCTTGGGGTCCGGGTCCATAAGACTCTCAAATCGGCCTCCCAGGTGGAGGATGTGGTTAAGAAAGCTTACGGTGTACTGGCCTTCATTCATCGAGGAATTGAGTTCAGGAGTCAGGAGGTAATGCTGCAGCTTTATAGGACCCTTGTCAGACCACACTTGGAGTACTGTGCGCAGTTCTGGTCGCCTCACTATAGGAAGGACGTGGAAGCTATTGAAAGGGTGCAGAGGAGATTTACAAGGATGTTGCCTGGATTGGGAGGCATGCCTTATGAAGACAGGTTGAGGGAGCTGGCACTGTTCTCCCTGGAGAGACGAAGGTTGAGAGGCGACCTGATAGAGGTTTACAAGATGTTGAGAGGATTAGATAGGGTGGACTCTCAGAGACTATTTCCCAGGGCTGAAATGGTCACGACAAGAGGGCACAGATTTAAGGTGCAGGGAAGCAAGTACAGAGGGGATGCTAGGGGAAAGTTTTTCACTCAGAGGGTGGTGAGTGAATGGAATTGGCTGCTGTCGGTGGTGATCGAGGCAAACTCGCTGGGGTCTTTTAAAAGACTTCTGGATGAGTATATGGGATCCAATGGGATTGGGCGTTATAGATAGGTCTGTGGCTGGGTAGGTTTTGATGTGTTCGGCACAACTTGTGGGCCAAAGGGCCTGTTTGTGCTGTAGTGTTCTATGTTCTATGTCCTACGTTCTATGAATAGAAGGTCATTCTGCATCATGAGCTGGCTCCAACTTTTATTTAGATATCAAAGAATTCAAGTGACTCTGTGTTTAATTTGATGACCAATTGAATACAAACTGAGTCAAAGAACAACAGGGCACAAGATAAAAGAACAAAACAAAAGCAGAATGCTGCAGATATTGGAAATCTGTACTGGAACACAAAATGCTGGAAGTACTCAGCAGCTCAGGCAGAATCTGTGGAAAGAGAAACTGAATAATGCCTGGATTTTACTGTAAGGAATAGACTCTCTGTCAAGGCAAAAATCCCAGAAATGACTGGAAATTCACAGCCCGCCCCCAAACCCAGCATTTCCCAATAGGGGAGGGGGGCTGGAGTCAGACTGAGGTTTGTGCCCATGCAATTAGCAGAGGCAGCTGGCTGTGTAAATCACCAACTGCCTTCAATCAAATGACATTTGAAACAAGAGTCTGGAATCTGAAATGTACGGAAAAGAACAGATAAAAGGAGTTCTGAACTTGTAGGATGGCTTTGAATAATCAGGATACTACTTTGGAGGAATAAGGCATCTGACCAGCTGTCACCATTGTCATAGATATCCAACAGTGCCAAAACTGTCAAGGAACTGTCCAAGGATAGAGTTGGCATGGATAGAGTACAGGCAAAGGCATGATGAATGAGTGGAGGCATGGTTGGCATAAGATGGCATTAAGTTGTAATAAGTATATGGGGACCAGTATGGATGGGTGGGGGAGATATGGTTGTCATAGAGTTTCATAGAGGGAAGTGTAGAAGTGGGTGCTGAAACCCCTGCTTTCTGCTTTGTTTTAAAACAAAGTAGACTAGTCTAAAATAGGGACCATAATGGGTACCAAAAGCATCATGACATGCCTCCTACATATATTATATAAAGGTATTGTTTATTAAGCACAATAGAATGAATAATAATGAATTTTTAACAAATGTTAAATTTGTTAAATTAAAACAATTTTAAAATGTAATTTTGAATGTTTTGTGAGCTTTGACCAAGAGCGACCTACCCTAAAAGTAGAAAGGGAAAAAGCAGAACCAGACAGGCTACATTCTCTGGAACAATGAAGTATAGAACGTAATCAGTGAGAGATTTTGGAAGGCCTTGCAGCTATAAGGGACTAGGTAATGGAATGAATAGAAGGATTCAATTCCTAATTAAAATGAATAGGAGTATTCCACTCCTTATTCATGGCCTCCATGTGAGGACAGTGACAATAAGGTATAGCTTGTTAGACAGATGCTCCCTGACTCCCTTTTAGTTTTCAGTGTGTAAATAGCAAGAACGAACCTTGAACCAGTCGGACGTGAGTAGATAAAGTTGCTAAGCAATAAGGGGAAAACATCCGGGTCCAGTTAACCGATGGGTTTGTAATTATGCTAAGGAGTAAAAGAATGCTGTTGGCCAAGGTAAATAGTATGTATTAATGTAATTGGACCATCCAGTTAGTATGACAGATTGGGCGGGGAATACGAACCTTCAAAAACACTTTATCAGATGTGTTCATGTGATTTCAGAGAGAAGTAGGAATCCACACATCTCTCCCAATGCGTATCAGACAAATAAAGAACATCTTTTACTACATACTGTCTCTCACAAGTTTTGTATTAGTTGAATTTGGCTCAGTGCAGGATCCCCAGAGGGAAGCCCCCAGAAAATTCCCCTAACAGACAGTGACTGGGGGGATACAATGGGTTTGGATGGAGGATGTAGCTGTTGAGGAGGGTGAGGCTTTATTTTATTTATATTTATTTTGACAGAGTGTGGGGCCCTTTCACCCAGACTGTCTCTGCACCTGAAACTCTTTTGTTCTAACTTCTGTTTCAACTCCTCTCACACATCCGCATCCAATTATTATGAAACATGGAAAGTTTGATTTGAAACTGAAAATTCTCTATGGAGTATTCGCAATTAATTGGTTAATGGGTTTGGTGTTTCCAAGCAAATTATTTTAAGTGGGTTAATTATTTCATTAAAATATTAAAGAGAAGAATTTCACCCAAATCCCTAACTGTTGTGTTAATTTCTACTCCATGATGTTTAATTCCCTCGTGAGGTTAAGTGGATAATTCACAAGCAACTCTTCAAATTCCTATTGTCCAGCCTTCTATTCACATAACATGCATGTCCCATGTTCATGTTTTAATCGTTTAAAGTTAAATTGTTTCATTCTTTGATTTTGACCAAGTACGGGTGGAATGGTCTCAGAATAAAGGAACATCAGTTTAACTCTGAGATGAGGAAGAATGTCTTCATTCAGAGGTTTATGAGTCATTGGAACTCCTTGCCACAGTGAGTTGTGGAGACAGGGGATGTATATATTTCAAGCAGTTGTAAAGACTTGCATTCTAATCAGTATTCTATAAACTGAGTGTGCCTCTATATGCTGTTCTGTGATCAGAACCTTCCACACACCTGATGAAGGAACAGAATTTCTGAAAGCTTGTGAGATTACTATCAAATAAGCTGGTTGGATTTTAACCTGGTGTTGTGAGACTTCTTATTGTGTTTCAGGCTGACAGAGGTATATTTTTGATCAGGAAGGAATCGGAGGTTACACAGAAAGGACAGAAAAATGAAATATCGGAATAGAAGTAGGCCCGTCAACCCCTCAAACCTGCTCTGCCATTCAATCAATCATGGCTGATCTGTAGCCTAACTCCAGATAGCTGCTCGAGGTCCAGAACCCTTGACTCTCCTGCACAATAAAAATTTGTCTATTTCAGACTTAAACCTAACAATTAAATCCACTGTCATTTGAGAAAGAGAATTCAAACCTCCTGCACTCTCTGTGTAGAAGTGTTTTTAACATTTCTCCTGGACAGCTTGGCCCTAATTTTTAGATTATAACCCCTCCTTCTACAGCTTTCAACCAGTGGAAACAGCTTCTTCTTGTCCATCCTATCCTTCCCGGGAAATATTTAGACATGAGGAATGTTGGGACCACCATGATCCTATTGGATAGCAGTGTAGGTTAGAGGGCTCGAATGACTTATTCCTATTTCTTACAGTCTTATGACTACGGGACAGAAAGAAGAAATGAATTGTTATGGTCACATCGGATCTCACCAATAGTTTTCCGACTGTGGTTAAACATATTCCTGGGGATTTCACACAGAACTTGTCCTCACATTTCAGCCATTAATCAGCTAACACATCCATCCTTCTGATGCTCTGTCTTCCTACACCAATCAGAAAGCAAAAATACCACATTACACAATTAGATGACAATTGACTGTCAGCCAAACAACCTATGTCCCATTTTCAACATTTTTACATCTCGTAAAGAGAAATATTCACAGAGAGTGACAAAAGAAAAATCATTTTCAATGCACCAGTGATTTTCCTGCAGGATTGCAGTGTTGTGTTCTGGAAATTGATCCTCATTGGCTGGAGATTCCAGGTCAGATCTGACCAGAAAAGGCAAATATTTCAGGTTTTTGTAAAGCTGCAGCCTGTTAAATTATTTACTGTGTAATCTTTGAAATGTGTTCTATAATATCCAAATACAAAACTAATCTCTGAGCTGAAATATTGAGGATGTTGAAATATTTTAGAGTCTGGAGCTTGACAAAGATACGCAGCATGTTGCTGAAGAGTATGGGATTAGTAGAATGTCCTCTTGCACTTTTGGGATACAAGTTTGCCTGCAGTGATGTAATTGAGATATTAATCACAACAAACCAGGTGTCTAGCAGAGGTGGTCAGGTTTGGAAGATAGGTTCTGGTGTTCCTTTTACTCTCAGTTTCTCATTTTGCAATACAGACATTGAGATATTTTAAATTATATGTAGAACCCAGCGTACAGTTCCTTCACTGTCATGGGTACTGGAGCTCTTTCTCTAACAGGACTGTGGCAGGCCCTACACCACATGGACTGCAGCAGGTCAGAAGATAACTCACCACCAACTTCTCAATGGCAATTGGGTAATAAACTCAAGATTCAAGAATAGCTTGTTCCCTGCTGCCATCAGACTTTTGAATGGACTTACCTTGTATTAAGTCGACCTTTTGCTACATCCTTGCTCTGATTGTAACATCACATCCTGCAATCTCTCAAAGAACAAAGAAAATCACAGCACAAGAATAGGCCCTTCGGCCCTCCAAGCCTGCATCGACCATACTGTCCGACTGAGCTAAAACCCCCTATCCTTCTGGGGACCATATCCCTCTATTCTCATCCTATTCATCTATTTGTCAAGATGCCCCTTGAAAGTCACTACATATCCTCTTTCACTACTTCTCCACAAGTTCCAGGCACCCATTATTCTCTGTATAAAAATCTTCCTAGTACATCTCCTTAAACCTTGCCCCTCACACCTTAAACCTGTGCCCCCTAGTAATTGACTCTTCCACCCTGGGAAAAAGCTTCTGACTATCCACTCTGTCCATACCTCTCATAATCTTTTAGCTTTCTATCAGATTGCCCCTCAACCTCCATTGTTCCATTGAAAACAAATCAAGTTTCTCCAACATCTCCTCAGAGCTAATGCCTTCTATACCAGGTAACATCCTGGAAAATCTTTTCTGTGTCCTTTCCAATGTCTCCACATCCTTCTAGTTGTGTGGTGACCAGAATTGAACACTAGATTCTAAGCGCAGCCTAGCTAAGGTACTATAAAGCTGCAACATGACTTGCCAATTTTTAAACTCAATGCCCTAGCCAATGAAGGCAAGCATTCCGTATGCCTTCTTGACTACCTTCTCCACCTGCATTGCTACCTTCAGTGACCTGTGTACCTGTACACCCAGATCCCTTGGCCTATCAATACTCTTAAGTGTTCTGCCATTTACTGTATATTTCCTATTTGTATTAGACCTTCCAAAATGCATTACCTCATATTTGTCCATCTGCCATCTTTCCGCCCAAGTTTCCAACTGATCTATATCCTGCTGTGTCCTCTGATAGTCCTCATCGCTATCCACAAATCCACCAATCTTTGGGTCATCCATAAACTTACTAATCAAACTCTCACTTCCTTCTCTATGAATAGAACATAGAACACTACAGCACAAACAGGCCCTTCAGCCCACAAGTTGTGCCGATCATATCTATACCTACCAGGCCGTAGAACTATCTGTAACTCCCAATCCTGTTAAATCCCATGTACTCATCCAGAAGTCTCTTAAAAGACCCCAGCGAGTTCGCCTTCACCACCCCTGACAGCAGCCAGTGGTCTGCTTTGTCTGTATTGTGCACAGGAACAATACTTTTCACTGTATGTTAGTTAGTACATTTAACAATAATAAATCAAATCAAAAATCAAATGTTAGCCAAGCCCACAATGTTACGTTCTGTGATAAAATAAACCTAATGAAGAAGCAAAGCCCTGAAAGCTTGTGATTCCAAACAAACCTGTTGGACTTTAACCTGGCATTGTGAGGCTTCTTAAAAGTAAAAAGAAAATAAGGTATTTCACAAGCCAATCCTGTCATTTTGTGATAATCAATATAATTATTGTTCTCACAGTTTTACGGATGTTTTGCTATTTGGATTAGGAAATTTGCTGGTTCAGAAAATGTGCCAAAGGTGGCCATTTATTTCTTCCACAATGGCAGCGGTGAACAGTGGGGAAAGGTGTTCAGTTTCACTGAAGTCATCATTTTACTGAATAGGAACAAGGGAAGTTGACACACTGAGAGAGTAACAACCCTTCCCCTGGAAGCATTTTTTCTATCCTAATTTCACGTTTTATGTTTTAAAAGAGAAAGTTGGAATTTAATGGTTGTCATCACTTTGGGAATAAGAATTCCTTTAATAAATCACAGATACAAGTCATTGCTGCTTTAAACTAAGTATGGTGTGTGTTAAATTTAGTAACAGAAACAGGATTAGGAGAATAACAAGTCTCTGTTAATCTGTAGCCAGAATAAAGGAGATGAAACATGGGCCATTAGGTTCGCATCGATCAAAAGCATTAATACTACCGAAGGTACATCCCCAAGGTTACAATTTTCACTTTCTAATTTATTTTTTGAACAATAAAGCTGCAGACAGAACAATGGTAAATAAAGGGCAAGGAGTGAATTCTTTGCAATGTACTGTGTCTTAATGTAGTCTGTGACATTTATCAAAGATTACAAACTTCTTCACATACTGGACTCTGTTTAGCAGTATTGAGGAAAAGGCGCATTTACACTGCATGCATTAGAATGTGCAGGTTTTGAGCTTTATAGCTCTGTGGGAAATGAGCTGAAACCAATATGAATTTATAGTTTGGCAGAGTCTCATTAATGATAGCAGTAGAGAAAGTGCTAGGGACAACCAGAAACTTTGTGTAACAGTAACCCTCAATGAACTGCATAGAAATAAAGCAGGTAAAAATGTGTAATAGACTACTGATTCACTATCACACACAGTCAACATCAGTCCTAATGCTTAATATAGCTCTATAATGTGTATCTGTATATAAATCAGCTAAGTGCTTAATGTATATAATGTATATGTATATAATTCTAATTCCTCAAAATAGTGAAATCAGCAACAATGGCTTTGAATTTTACCATCTCATCAGCTGTGGGATTTGGAATGAGTGAAGGGCGGACCATGGAAAGATCCATTCACCTTGGGCAGGATTTTACGGTTTTGGGATTAGTGAGGCTGTAAAATTCCAAAAGTTGTATGTTTATAATGGTACATAAACCAATTCATTATAGGTATTGTGCAAATACGTTGTGGGCTCATTTATTTAAACTAAATAGACATGAATAGAAAGCTTAAAAGCATAAGCAACAGAGCTGTGCGTACTGTGTTCAGCTCAGAGGTGAAAGTAAAACTGAGAGTGGTCACATTACACATTTGCCTTTGAGTGATGGTTAGCTGTTATCCCTTAAAGGCACATTACAACATCCCCGTTTCTTTTTAAATGTACTTAAAGAAGTAGACATATTTACAATGTTTGTGCTTAGTTACCATTATTTAAATGCGTAGAACTGGTGAAACTCTGAGCTTCTAAAGCGGGGAGGTAATATGCTGGTGCATCCAGATCTTGTGATGATAACCTAGTCTGGAGCTTGCTGTAATTGGTCACAGTGATCTAAGGGATTGTTATTCTTGGATGTTGTTTCCAGTTTCATTTGGAACCTTGTCCTTAATGCACTGGACTATATGGTGATTGAGAAGCTGGAATGGACCTGATTTGCCCTCAGTTGCATTTCACCTTTTCACCTTTGTGTCCCATGACTTCAAAAGACCATGTTTCTGAACAAATCCTTGTTACCTTAACTGGCTGCCTTCGTACCTTCTGTGAGATTTTGGATATGAACTTGTTATCCCAACTGTCAACTTGGCAATTCTGTATCTGCATTTTTATCATACACACCGGACATCTTATGCAGTTTTAAAAGTTGCCCTTTAGCTTCTGAGAGAATAGAATGTACACTGAAAGTTGCGCAGTGGTAGGGTTTGGTCATAGCATTTGGTCATGCATTTCATTCAGAATTCACAGAGGAAGTTTATGTTGATACTTTCTCCTTTGTCAATCTTGGCCAATAATAAATAGTTGCCAAATTTCTCAGGAAAGGAAATTTGAATCTTAGCAAACAATGGTTGCGTGACAGTATTTATGTTTAAGATTCACAGTGCTTATCATCCTTGTCTTGTCATATCTCATTTTCTGGTTTATCATTCACCTCATGTAGATGTTTCTGATTGGATAGCAGATGGTCCTTTGTATTGCTGGAAGGGTTTCTGTTGTGTCTGGTCCATTTGGATCAGTGCATGGTTCATTGTAATTATATTGCTTTTTGCTCTAGTGCATGGCCACTGCTAATGGCCCTTTCTGCTACATGCTTTGCAGAATTGCTCGAAAGCTGGCAATTTCCTTGGTTCATGCAGAAGCCTACAACTGCCAGATGTTTGGCTGGATTTGGGTGTTCTGTTGGCTACATCAGCTATTGGGTTGGTATACAGGATCTGTAAGCTTTAACAGCTCTCAAGGATCTCTTCATACTTACACTCCATCCTTGAGCAGATCATTAGTTTTAAATTTATCCAGCAGATCTGTCTGGAATTTTTCCATGGGAGCGGATGTGATCACCAATTCAACAATTCTGTCTGCTAATTCTACCTCTGAAAAATCGCAGTGCACACCCTTTTCTATATATTTACTGACAAAGTGGTCTATGGATTCCGTGGGCTATTGTTGAAATGACATAGATTCTAATCAGTGAATGTAGAAGTTTAACCTAATTCTGAACTGGCTTTCCAATGTAATCTCTGTCTCTTTTGGGGATTCTTCAACTCATCTCTTGTTAATCCTGATGTGTTTAACCTTCCTTCACAATTGCTAAGCATTTTTTTATAGCTTGCCTGTCTGGTTCAGACACACGTGAAGTAAGACACTGTGGCTCTGTACAGTGTTTAAATATTTTGAATTTGGGTAGCACCTCAAATGTTTCCCGATTCAGACTTTGGGGTATTTTCTGGAAATTTTGACAGTATCCTTTTGACTTTCCGCCTTGCCTTATTTAATTAACTGTCCACTGATTTCTGAAGATGCCCGTTATAATCATGATCTTTTCTGACCTGATTGTTATGATGGTTTTGTTTGTATTTTTTTGTTTGTTTCTCCTCATTCACTCTCAATCTAGCCCATTCTCTGTTCCCTCACCTTTCCCAATGGAACTAATCTAGTGCTACTCCTCAATGGCCTATTCCACTCTCAGAGCTGACAAGTGACACTGCGCTCTCACCACTTGGACTCTATCTGCTTACCAGCCCTGTCCTACAGGATTATCCCAATATTCTATGTTCAAAGCTTTTCTGTGCAGTCACCACACTGTGATTTCATTGCTCTCCAATGCTGCAAACTCACTGAGATCTGATTAAAATATCAAGAGTGGCCCCATGCCATGTAGCACGATCTAAGCCTGTTTACTCTGTCATGCCTGTAGTTAACCTTGATGCTACACAGTTTGTTGTATTTTTAAATTATATTAAGACACTAATCACTCATAAAGATTGTGCAAGCACATTGTAGGCTCACTTATTTAAACTAGGTACATGCGATCAGATATACATGTATAGGAAGCTTGAAGACATTCGCAGCAGAACTGTGTGTGCTACGTTCCACTCACAGGCCAAAGTGAAACTGAGACTGGATCACATGGCACATGTCCCATCTGGTGATGTCATGCTGTAATCCTTAAAGGCTTTGTACAACATATAGCACTGTGGTAGATTCGCTAAAGTTTACAATCTCTTTGCAGAGCTGTTACAAGACTGTTATTAATTTCAAGGATCATAACACCTCCAGCCCCCTTTCCCCTGTGCCTGTACAGTCACTTCCACTTTTCCCTTCATCATTTACATTTTCAATGATATCTCTAGGCATTGAAGCAGTTTGCACATTTATTAATGATTGACACCTTACCAGCATTGCCATAGCTACTATTTAACTGTACAACAACTAGTCTGAGGTGAATTGAAATTTTCTGCAGTTCAAACTTGGTGAAAACTCTGTAAATTTCAGCTTGTAAATGGTTTTGCTTTTGACTCCATCAGTCTTCTTGCTGTAGAAACTTAACACATTTTCCAACCATAAACTGAACTTTCCACTTCTAATCCATTTCATTATTCTGCTTGCAGTCTACTTACTTTGGACTACCAATTTCCACCTCTGTCTCTTCCACAACGTTTCTGAAACTGTACTCCATAACTTCATCACTTTAAATCTCTTAAGAATTTCTTTCACTGATTCCTTACATTCAGCCTCTTAACTATACTGGTTTCTCACTATTTCCTCATTATCCTTTAGTGAATGTTAGAAGTGAGAAACCAATAAGAGATACATTGAAGAGGCGGAAATTGAGGTTATGAATTTATTTTGAATTCTATTATAATCCATGTTCTTTCCATGCAAATCTCTGCAGTTTATCACCCAGCCTCCTCAAACAGCTCCACTCATTGCTAATCACCAGACACCCCGAGTGCTTCAATTCAACCAAGCTAGGCCATGTCCTGCAGCGATCATGCTTTTCCTTCCAGGTTGAAGATGAACATGACATCATTTAGACTTCAGTTTCAGGATTAATGTGGGTGGAGATAATTAATCAGTCAAATCTGAGTACAAGAAAGTTTGTTGCATCAAAAACACAAAATGCTAGAAAATCTCAGCGGGTGTGACAGCATCTGTGGAGAGAGAATAGACCCTAAGTTTTGAGTCTGGATGACCCTTTGCCAGAGATGATCTGTTGCATGTTGGACACACGCGTATATTGTTGGTGCTGAAGAGGTGTTTGCTACTCTGGACTTGCAAAGCTGATGTTTCCTGTTCCTCAGTATGATTCTCTTCTCTTTAATATCTCATTCCATCCAATCTCCCATTATCACTTCCCGATACATTCCTGTATGCATCCCAGATCGTTCTGCTCTTCCAACAACACCGATTCCCCCAACACCATGTACTTCTTCTCTGGAACCCTCTCTCCAATGATTTGAACCTTTGTCCGTTCATCTTTTAAAAACATTTTTAACATTTTTCCTTAAAGATCTTGTCCTCCTTCCCAGACATTGCTACCTGCTCTGTTCACTGCTCCACTATGTGCATCTTTCAGTCAATGTTTGTCCTTCCATTCAGTTCATCTATGTGAAGGTAAAAATCCCCACCATTGTAACAATAGCTTTATTACAAGCCCCCATTATTTCTTGATTTATACTCAGTCCTACACTATTATTACTGTCAATGAGTTTATAAACTATTGCTTCTCATGAGTTATTTTTATTGTTATTTCTGATCTCCATCAAAACTGATTCTAAATTTTGAATCCACTGAACTATGCAGTATCTCCAATCATTCCAGCGATAGTGAAGTAATAATCATATAGTTACAAGTCAGCATGGTGAGTGAACTGGAGGAGAAGTTACAGGTTGTAGTGATCCCCTTCTTCACTGCCCACATTCTTCCAGGTGGCTGAGATTGAGAGTTTGGAAAGTGTTGTTGAAAGAGGCTTGGAGATTTGCTGCCATGCAGCTTTACAAAGAACAAAGAACAAAGAACAACACAGCACCGGAAACAGGCCCTTCAGCCCAGCGAGCCCGCACCACCATCCTAACGTCTTAATGACATATAGGGACCAATTTGTTACCCAATCAGCCTAAGAGCACATTTTTGGGATGTGGGAGGAAACCAGAGCACCCGGAGAAAACCCACGCAACCACGGGGAGAACGCGCAAACTCCCGCAGACACAGGCCCAAATCCATGTGTCAGCACAGCAACAGCGATAATCCCTGAGCTGTCGTGGTGCCCATCAGATGGTCCAGTTTAAGCATACACTAACGGCGTGAAGCACTAGGCCACTCCTGAAGCAACATCCAAGAGCAGCCCTCGCACGACCTGCCGCATGCATGCACCTTGTTGGTCAACAAGGTGGACCGAACATCCTGTGGAAACAAATAGGATATTTAAACAGTCCTACTATACCCCTCTATCTGCAGACCGCTCATGTGGCTGTCCAAGAGACCCTTAAACAACCCTAGCGTGCCTGCTCCCACCACCTTACTCGGCAGTGCATTCCACACCCCCGCTACCCTTTGTTTGAAAAACTGCCCTCTAATATTCGTCTTATACATAGCCCCCCTCACCCTAAGGCCATGACCCCTCGTTCTATCCATTTCTAATAGTGGAAAAAGCTTACCACCATTTACTCTATCTATACCCCTTATAATCTTATATACCTCTAATAGATCCCCTCTCAGCCGACGTCTTTCAAGGGAAAACAACCCCAGTGCGTTCAATCTTTCCTCGTAAGACAGCCTTTCCATACCAGGCAGCATCCTGGTAAATCTCCTCTGCACTCTCTCCAAGGCCTCCACATCCTTCCGGTAGTAAGGCGACCAGAACTGGACGCAATACTCCAAGTGAGGCCTAACCAACGTTCTATACACTTGCAACATTAGACTCCTACTCTTGTATTCTATACCTCTTCCTATGAAGGCTAACATACCATACGCTTTAGATGGTATATGTTGCTGCTACCATGTGTTTGCAGTGGAGAGTGAATGTTTATGTTGGATGGGGCACCAGTCAAGTAAGCTGCTTTGTTCTGGATGATGTTGAGCTTCTTGAGGTTCATGGAGCTGCATTCAGTAAGCCAGAGAGTATTGTTGTGATTCTATTTATTAATTTACCCCCTAGTAACTCATAGGTCCTCAAAAGTGAGACAGGTGGATTGGACAGTATGACAGGCAAATTGGACAATGGGGCAGGTGGATTGGACAGTGGGACAAGCAAATTGAGAAGTGGGACAGGCAAATTGGGCAATACGACAGGCAGATTGAGAAGGGCATTGGAAAATATGAAAAGTTGCCCTTTACAATTTGTTTTGCACTATTAACCCAGATCAATTTCATAGCCATATTTTCAGAATTTTCTCAAACCTGCAGGAAAAGTGGAACGTCTGCTTGTTAGTGACACAGATATAGCACATACAACATTCAGTTTACACAGACCTTTAAAACATACTTCTCACTGAATTTGTATGGTTATTCCAATAAATCAGATAAAAGCTAACATATTGCTTTATACCAGGATCAGTTTGCTCATGCACATTCTCAAAGACTGATAAATATAACAGTCATTGTGTGATAAATGTGTGTAAATGGTGAGGAGCCTATTTAAGAAACATTCTTTCTAAAAAGATGTGGATGGATTGGGAAATAATTACTAATGATTAATGGTTAACAAGAAAATATGCAGTGCAATAGATTTGTGTTTGTTGTGTATGAATTGCATGTAATATATGAGCAGAGGAATGTTGAAATAAAGATTTGCAACTTATTTACAACCATATACTGCACCCTCTCACATTTTTCATTAGATAACAGAATTCCAGCCCTCCAAAGTGCTCCTGAAAAGAGTCATTCTCAGCTATAACATCAACCTGGTATTTCTCAGCACCCACTTGCTGAGATTTCCCAGCACTTTGCTTTTATTCCCAAGTTCAGGAAATTGGTTTTGTTAGGTATTTGTTCCCATTGGCTCATGGTGGAGCCTGAGTTGGTAATGTATGCAAAAGGAAGTGATGTCATACTATGTACCAGGAAACGGAGCAAGGAAGAGAATTGAGAGGACTTGGGTTGGATGGTCTTTAGAGAGTCAGTGCAGACTTGATGGGCCGAATGGCTTCCTTTTGCACAATGGTGATTTTATAGTTCTATGGATTCAAATTCCTTGCGCTGGCCAAGATTGTGCAATAATGCACCTTCACTGCTTGTATGAGGCTCCTTTGGTTACTTTCATTTTAGGGCAGATTGCCTTCTGTCCATAAGGTCAGCTCTTCCCCACACTGCCCTCCACCCCCTCCTCCCGACTCACTACACAAATGTCTTCTGCACAAAGTCCACTTTCCTTTCCAAAAATCTTGCACACCACCCCAGCCCCACCCCACAGCCAGTTCCAAAAGTCTGGCTCAGGTCAGCTACACCGTGAACTAAACAATGATTTCCGACATTCTTTGTTGCAATATGTTTGAAACTGGCTGTGGGGAGCTGTAGCTGGAATGAATCCAAGGATAGAGCAACACACTATCTAATCAATAGTGAGGAGAGTAGAACAATTGCACTGAGGTATTTACAGCTGCAGGGAAGGCAGAGCAGCAGAATGAGGAAAGGGAGTTGATGAATTGTTAATGGTGTTGAACATGTAAATGATTAGACTGCATCCTGAATCAATAACAGATAGGCGTCAAAGTGTATTCAAAAAGAAGTGTTTAACAAGCTGTGACAAGGCAGAATCCTTGTATGTTGTGGGAGGGATAACTTGTAAAGCGACACTCAGTGAGATGAACACATTAAACACATATTTCATTTTTTAGAACAATCTAATTATCTTAATTCCAGGATATCAGGATCATTGCCTTTTCTAATGTGATTCCATTTCCAAAACAAAATTACTCTTTGATTGCTGGAAGTTTATCACAGAAAGAACATCATTGCCACATTGTAGGAGTAACCAATGAAGATCAATCTGGTTTCAGAAATTGAAGCTCCTCCAAAGGCACCAGTCACATTATTTGATTTTGGAAGAAAGTGTTCAGTTTGCTGGAGAGAATTGAAAATCTGATCAGAGTTAAAAGTTGCTGCCTTTAACACTGGTGCTCTAAGTTTTAAAGTGAGGATTGCTCATTCATCTTGGATTCTCAATGTAAAGATTGCAGCAACTGGGAATCTTGTCAGAGAACAAAGTGGGCAAATCAACAAGTAAAAATAATTGAGACCAACCCTCAAAATTAATTCCAAAACCAAAGTTAGATACAATATAAATAAAACTATGAAATATTGCAATGAAACCCGGATAAGTACACTTCTGTGTCATTCACCTGCAAAAATAAATCTGCCTGAGTTTAAAATTGCTGAAAAAAGATTTTGATAAACCAGCCTTTAAAAGCTGAGATTGTCAGAGGAAGGCCAGGCTGTGGGATTTAATTCTATAACTTCTGTGTTTGTGGGATAGGATCAATGAAGAATAGAAGATGTCACAAATCTCAATGGAGGAGGACGAAGACTGCTCTGATCACGTATTGGGAACTGAAGAACGACAATAAAGGAATGTTCAGAGGTGTAATGACAATGCCAGCTTCAACAATGTAAATACGAGACAAGGATTACAGAACAGCTGGTTTATCAAAATCTTTTTTCAGCAATTTTAAACTCAGGCAGATTTATTTTTGCAGGTGAATGACACAGAAGTGTACTTATCTGGGTTTCATTGCAATATTTCATAGTTTTATTTATATTGTATCTAACTTTGGTTTTGGAATTAATTTTGACATTTCAGTCATCCTTAATTTCTAAATTAAAAAGACGAACCTGAATGCAGTAAAAAACGCTGCTCAGTATAACAAGAAGTCTAGCAGAACTAGAGGGCACAGCCTCAAGATTAGGGGCGGGGGGGTTCAGATCGGAGTTGCGGAAGGGTTTCTTCACACAAAGAGTGGTGAATCTTTGGAATTCTCTGCCTGATGAGGTGATGGAGGCTTCCTTACTGAATATGTTCAAGTCAAGAGTGGATAGGTTTTTAATTGACAAGGGAATTAAGGATTACGGGGAGAAAGCGGGAAAGTGGAACTGAATCTCTACAGATCAGCCATGATCTTATTGAATGGCGGGACAGGCTCGAGGGGCTGGATGGCCTACTCCTGCTCCTATTTCTTATGTTCTTATGTTTAAGAATAACTTGTCCAGTATATTGAATAAATCAGTTACTTTCAGTTACACTTTGAATGAGCTCAGTAATTGACATCTAACATGCACAGAAATATTGATACGTCATGTTGTATGATGGATCTATAATTATTGAAAATTTTCAGCTGATAAATACTCAGCTGCCACCTGAATGAGCTTTATTTATTCACAGTCTCTGGATATTAAATAACCCGTTACCCTGGCTCAAGAAATCATTTGTACATTGTGAACAAGTTCACTGAATTCAGCTCCAGAGATTTAAACTTGTATTTACACTGATTTAATCCCAATGTTCAATCTCTGCTCCACATGAAGCAGCTTTCATCATTCAGCAGTAATGGCAATGGAGATCTGCTTCATTGAATGATAACAGGATTAACTCAAACTCAACACTTTCCTGGAATCTGCTTTCAGGTCCCTCATCTTTATCTGCTCAATCATTACTAATAACATTTCATTAAGTGGAAATTTCACGTCTGCTATTCTGAATATATTTGGCTGAAGAGGGGTAGGTTTTTGGATTTGAAATCACAACACATTATGCCACGAATTGGTTTTAATAACCCAGATGTAAATGCACTGAAATGTTATATAATAGCAATAAAACATTTGATTATTCAGTTTGACCTTGTGTGCAAGACAATGTTAGCATATAATTTCAGCAATACTGCAATCCTATTGTTCATTACGACTTTATTATTTCTCTCCTCATTCCATGGACTGTTGAGGTTCGATAAGATTCACTGCTGGAAGGGGTCAATTACAAAAAACTGCTTGCTTTGAATAACTCTAAAATACTTGGAAACATTATGCAGCTCGATTCTGTATTTCTGCAATCCATTTAAAATCCTATTACTACAGTTGTACTGAATTAATTAGTTTGAGAATGAGCATGACAACATGCTTTTCCTGCATATTATAGGATAGATAATAGTAGTTGATTTCTAATGTGGAAGTAGCGCGTATTTAAAAGGGCAACGTTTGATGAATTATCATTTACTCGCAGAGGAGAACAGTATAGAGCTGTTTTCCTTTCATTGTGATATTATCTACAAGATTTCCCTGTGTTCACAGAGTGTGGGAGTCGCTGGCTAGACCAATATTTACTGTCCATCCCTAAATTGTCCTTGAGAAGGTGATGGTGAGCTGCCTTCTTGAACAATCAAAATATTCCTCCCAGTGACTCCCTACTTGGTCTGACACACAAGTAAACAATTTCCAGACGATATTTCCTTATAGATGTTTAAAAATAAAAATCTAGTAATATTACCCATGACAAGTTTGCTGTTTCTTTAATAAGGTGTCCCAAATGAATCATAGGTACACCAACAGTGCAGTTAGGGAGGGATTTCCAAGCTTTTGATCAAATGACAGTAAAGGAACTGTGATATAGTCTCAAGTCAAGATTGTGAGTGGCTTGGAGAGGAACTTGCAAGTGATGGTGTTCCCAAGTATCTGCTGTCCTTGTCCTTCTAGGTGGGAAGGATCACAGATTTGGAAGATATTGTCCAAGAAGTCTTGTTGAGTTCCTGCAGCTGTTATGACTTCAGCAGATGTCAATTATTGAGCAAAATAAATCTCAGAGGTAACTTAGCTGAGGGCCATATTCTATTCTTCCACTATTCTGAAAACAAGAATAAAGGTGTTGACCTCCATGGCAAGAAATCCAGTAAAAGGTTTAGGCCTTCAAAATTAAAAGTAAAAGATTTATTAACAAGAAGAAAAGAAAGCTTAAGCACACAGGATTACAATTATACGATTAAAATTAGTGTTACAAAAATATTCCCCCCAAATTACTCCCTACTTGGTTTGACACAAAGTAAACAACTTCCAGACAATATTTCCTTATAGATGTTTAAAAATAAAAATCCAAGACAAGTTTGCTGTTTCTTTAATAAGGTGTCCCAAATGAAGCATCAAACTCTCTTCCACCCTGCCATGGAAATTAAAGAACATCAGAACAAGACTCTCTTTTGCAGCCCAAGACCTCTCTGGCTTGATTCTATGGCTGACTCAAACTTCACCCAGCCCTCTGAGAGATAGATTCTTGATTAATAACAATTAATAAGGGAATCGGGGTTATGGGGAAAACGCAGGAAAATGGGGATAATTGAATGGCAAAGCAGACTCAACGGGCCTAGTGACCTAACTCTGCTCTTTTTTTTAGAGCAACACAGCGCGGGAAACAGGCCCTTCAGCCCAACAAGCCCGCGCCGCCACCATAACTATATAGTAACAATTCCATTATCCTATCCTAATTTTAGGTTATTCCTAATATGGAAGAGTCTCAATGTAGGGACAATTTGTTTCCCAATCAGTCTAAGAGCGAATTTTTGGGATGTGGGAGGAAACCGGAGCGCCTGGAGAAAACCCATGCAACCACGGGGAGAACGCGCAAACTCCCGCAGACACCGGCCCAATTCCAAGTGTCTGCACAGCTACAGCGATAGTCACTGAGCTGTCATGGTGCCCTTCAGATTGTCCAGATAAAGCACTCATTTACGACATGAAGCACCAGGCAACCCATGAATCAACATCCAAGAGTTGTCCTCGCACCACCTGCCGAATGCATGCTCCTTGTTGGTCAAGTATGGACCGAATTACCTGTGAAAAAAAAGCCATAGTTAAACAGTCCAACTATATCCCTCTATCTGCATAACGCTCATGTGGCTGTCCAAGAGACCCTTAAATAGCCCTAGCGTGCCTGCTCCCACCACCTTACTCGGCAGTGCATTCCACACCCCCACTACCCTTTGTGTGAAAAACTGCCCTCTAATATTCGTCTTATACATAGCCCCCCTCACCCTAAGGCTGTGACCCCTCGTCCTATCCATTTCTGAAGGTGGAAAAAGTTTACCTCCATTTACTCTATCTATACACCTTATAATCTTATACACCTCTATTAGATCCCCTCTAAGCCGACGTCTTTCAAGGGAAAACAACTCCAGTCTATTTAATCGTTCCTCATAAGACAGTCCTTCCATACCAGGCAGCATCCTGGTAAACCTCCTCTGCACTCTCTCCAAGGACTCCACATCCTTCCGATAGTACGGCGACCAGAACTGGACGCAGTATGGCAAATGAGGCCTAACCAACGTTCTATACAATTGCAACATCAAACTCCTACTCTTGTATTCTATACCCTTTTCAATGAAAGCTAACGTACTATACGCTTTCTTTATCACACTTATGTCTGAAAGTTTTAGACAGTAGATATACAGGGGAGATGACAAAGAACTTTTTTTACACAGAAGGCAGGGGTGTCTGGAATTCACTGCCCAAGTTATTGGTGAAAACAGAGACCCTAAATTCTTTTAAAATGTATCTGGATCTGCACCTAAAGTGCTGTAAGCTACTGGACTAGGGGATGGGGCAGAAAGATGGGATTAGAAGGGGCACCTGAGATTACTTGGCCTGGCATGGATCAAATGGCTTTCTTCTGTAACTTTTCTATGGTTTTGGATTGAAGTGACCCTCCTTGGAGACATCGATATTCACCGGCTTGACTGCACTCTAGGGATCTGTCATTCCCTGACTGATATTGGAACATGCTTGAAGTAAACACATTGCATAAAGTTTCTCAAACA
The DNA here is from genome assembly GCA_024679065.1 of Sphyrna mokarran. Lineage (NCBI taxonomy): Eukaryota > Metazoa > Chordata > Chondrichthyes > Carcharhiniformes > Carcharhinidae > Sphyrna > Sphyrna mokarran. Next base: position 148,718,203 of record JAGIQG010000002.1, read on the forward strand.
TCTTTGCTGTTGTGAAAGTTCATTTTGCAAAACAATTGGGGCCCATTCTATTTTATTGATGAAATCAGGTAATCCCAGTGTCCAATCACAAGAACAAGATGTTTGAAACATCTCCATGCTGAACCTCATGAACAATCAGTGAACTGTGGGTGTCAAATATACCAATACTGCTGGAATGTGGAATTATAGTGCAATTACTTTAACAGTGGTTGTGGTAGGGGAGGAAAGTGAAGGTGATTTGGGCCTGTGTCTGTGGGAGTTTGCGCATTCTCCCCATGCTTGCGTGGATTTTCTCCGGGCACTCCAGTTTCCTCCCACATCCCAAAGATGTGCTCTTAGGCTAATTGGCAAAACAAATTCTCCCTAAATTGTCTCAAATTTGGTTTTTAATCATAGATCTATAAACATAGACAGGGATCACGGGTAGAGGTGGGAACATCGGGGGTGGCGGCGCGGGGTCTTTGGGCTGAAGGGCCTGTTTCCCGTGCTGTTTTGTTCTTTGTTCTTTGTGAGGACTTGGGGGGTAGGGTGGGTGTGGAGTGTGGGGGGGCAGTGTGGGTGGGTGTGGGGGGGGCAGTGTGGGTGTGGTGGAGTGTAGGGGGGGCAACGTGGGTGTGGAGTGTGGGGGGTCAGTGTGGGTGTGGAGTGTGGGGGATCAGTGTGGGTGTGGAGTGTAGGAGGGGCAGTGTGGGTGTGGAGTATGGGGGGGCAGTGTGGGTGTGGAGTGTGGGGGGTCAGTGTGGGTGTGGAGTGTGGGGGGGGCAGTGGGTGTGGAGTGTGGGGGGGCAGTGTGGGTGTGGAGTGTGGGGGATCAGTGTGGGTGTGTGTAGTGTCTGGAGTGTAGGAGGGGCAGTGTGGGTGTGGTGGAGTGTGGGAGGGCAATGTGGGTGTGGAGTGTGAGGGGGACAGTATGGTCTGGAGTGTAGGAGGGGCAGTGTGGTGTGATGGAGTGTGGGGGGGGCAGTGTGGGTGTGGGTGTGAGGAGTGGGTGGGAGTGTGGGGGGGGCAGTGTGGGTGTGGAGTGTAGGAGGAGCAGTGTGGGTGTGATGGAGTGTGGGGGGGGCAGTGTGGTGTGGAGTGTGAGGGGGGCAGTGTGGGTGTGGAGTGTAGGAGGGGCAGTGTGGGTGTGATGGAGTGTGGGGGGGCAGTGTGGGTGTGGAGTGTGGGGGTGGCAGTGTGGGTGTGGAGTGTAGGAGGGGCAGTGTGGGTGTGATGGAGTGTGGGGGGGGGGCAGTGTGGGTGTGGAGTGTGGGGGGGCAATGTGGGTGTGGTGGAGTGTGGGGGGGCAGTGTGGGTGTGAGGGGGGCAGTGTGGGTGTGGTGGAGTGTGGGGGGGGCAGTGTGGGTGTGGAGTGTGAGGGCAGTGTGGAGTGGTAGGATGGGCAGTGTGGGTGTGATGGAGTGTGGGGGGGGCAATGTGGGTGTGGAGTGTGGGGGGGCAACGTGGGTGTGTGGGGGGCAGTGTGTGGAGTGTGGGGGGCAGTGTGGGTGGGAGTGTAGGAGGGGCAGTGTGGGTGTGGAGTGTGGGGGGGTCATGTGGGTGTGGAGTGTAGGAGGGGCAGTGTGGGTGTGGAGTATGGGGGGCAGTGTGGGTGTGGAGTGTGGGGGGGGTGTGGAGTGTAGGAGGGGCAGTGTGGTGTGGAGTGTAGGGGGGGCAGTGTGGGTGTAGAGTGTGGGGGGTCAGTGTGGGTGTGGAGTGTGGGGGTCAATGTGGGTGTGGAGTGTAGAGGGGCAGTGTGGGTGTGGAGTGTGGGGGGGGCAGTGTGGGTGTGGAGTGTAGGAGGGGCAGTATGGGTGTGGAGTGTAGGAGGGGCAGTGTGGGTGTGGAGTGTGGGGGTCAGTGTGGGTGTGGTAGGAGGGGCAGTGTGGGTGTGGAGTGTGGGGGGGGCAGTGTGGGTGTGGAGTGTAGGAGGGGCAGTGTGGGTGTGGAGTGTGGGGGGGCAGCATGTGGGTGTGTAGTGTAGGGGGGCAGTGTGGGTGTGGAGTGTGGGGGGGGCAGTGTGGGTGTGGAGTGTAGGAGGGGCATGTGGGTGTGTAGTGTAGGGGGGGCAGTGTGGGTGTGGAGTGTGGGGGGGGCAGTGTGGGTTTGGGAGTGTGGGGGGACAGGGTGGGTATGGAGTGTTGGGGGGGCAGTGTGGGTGTGGAGTGTGGGGGGTACAGGGAGAAGGCAGGGGAATGGCACTCTGTCACGATGCTAATTTGGAGAGGCATGCAGACAGAATGGGTCAAATGGCCTCCTTCCACTCCAGGATAATTGTGTGATTCCCATTGTTGCTCAGACCAAGAAGATCCACCCACAAAGCTTTAAAAAGATGATTCTGGATTTGCGGGAATGCTAGAATGTTTGGGAGATGGAAAGGAGACTTTGCACTGGGTTCTGAAGGAACCCAAGTGGATTTGAATACTGAGACAGTCCACCAACAGAATGAAGAGCTTCTTTCATGTTGCATGAACTACCCTGGATTCTTACAATTCAGGCGGGCACAAAAGCACCTATTTAATACACAGTAGCTTTGATTCACTTCCGAGATTACTTGGAAATACACTTGGCCTTGACCAACAACTCTGTGTCTTCATGTGTCTTAGATCTGTTCCCTCCAGGGCAGAATGTCAGAAATCTGCCAGAGCTGCAGCTAATGAATGCTGTGCTGCACTGAGCAAAGAGAAGATCAAAGGAGGATATGAAGTAGTTGCAAAGCCTTTTGGGCTCATGTGGACGAATGAAAGGAATGGTAAATGAAGCAGCACCAATATTCAAAGAGGACGCCAGGCATGGATAGGAGCAACAGCAAAATTTGGAGAAACTCTGGAAGAAGTTGCCTGAAAAACAAGAGCTACTCAATATGCAAAAAAAAACCTTCTGAAAACTGTGACTAGATTAATGTAAAAAGGAAGGAAAGTATCATTTGATGTAGCTCGCTGACTAACTTACAACAACTTAACAAATAGAATTACAAATAAAAAATTGTTACTCAAAGTTCAAATGGATCATTAAAAACATGCTTGCAATGTCAAGTATTTAGGAATGCTGTGACTGTTAGATGATTAGCAATGCTGAGGACCAATGAGTCACTCAAATCCCACCAGAACACTAGTGAGTTCAAATGAGATCCTGCTATGGGAATATATCACAATTTCTTCAGTGCCCCGGGTCAAAATCCTGGGATTCCCTCCCTAACAGCACTGTGGATGTACCTACACCTCAGGGACTACAGCAGTTCAAGAAGGTAGCTCATCACCACCTTCTCAAGGGTAACTAGAGATGGGCAGTAAAACTCTATATGGTTCACTCGTGTCCTTTATGGAAGGAAATTGGCCATCCTCATCAGATCTGGTCTGTGTATAACTCCAGACCCATAACAATCTGGTTGGTTGTGAACCGTAGCTATTCAAGAAGGTATTCAGAACCATCTTCTTGAGGCAGTTAGCCATTGGACAATAAATACTGGCCTTTCCAGTGTGCTTACATCATGCGAACGTTTTTTTTAAATCCGTCACTCACTGAAACATAGGGTACACAACAGCATTCCTATGTCCTTACTAGCTGAGTGTCCCTCGAAATGAATGCCTGGCTTTGTTGTCACTTTCTCCTTCTGGAGTTTTGTTTTACTGTTTCGCTGCTTCTCTTCACCTCCTGTTGCTGCCTTTCCTTCTGCTCTTTACATGGCCCCAGTATCTCTCTGTTTCACTCCTTTGTTTTTTCAGACTGCATGGTACAAAAATTCAGACCCGTTCTGCCCATATTTATGACACCACGAGTGATGTTTTGGTATCAAGATAGCATCTGCACTGAGGTATATGTGGGCAGTGTCAATGCTGGCTGCCATTGTGTGGAGGGCATTTGAAATAAGCATCAGAGGAATAGAGAGCAGGCAGATCTTGATGCTAATCAGTGCTTGGTGCTAATTGATATCAGTGTTGACATCATTTGACCTTACAACGCCAGCTAATTTCAGCAGCAAAAAGGATTCTCTCCACCAATGGATAATTGATAGCTGTCAGGCTAATTGCTGAGTAATTTCTGTTAGCTCGGCCTGTTTGTAGCAATGCTGTGTGTTTCTGATGATTAACATTGGTTAAAGAGACAGGCTGTGGAGCTGCATATGCTGACTGCCCTGAGTCTGGGGGTTCTGCTCAGACCATGTGCTCTTGAGAAAAGAAGTTACTGTATCCCATTGACCTGCAGTGTGACTACGAGATGCAGCAGAGAGGGCAGTACTAGAAAGGACAACCTGAACAAAAAGAGAGTCATAGAGTCATAGAAGTTTATAGCATGGAAATCGATCCTTTGGCCAACTTGTCCATGTCGCGCTTTTTTTTAAACCCATAACTCATCCCAATTGCCTACATTTGACCCATATCCCTCTATACCCATCTTACCCATGTAACTATCTAAATGCTTTTTAAAAGACAAAATTGTACTTGTCTCTATTACTACCTCTGGCAGCTTGTTCTAGACACTCACCATCCTCTGTGTGAAAAAGTTGCCTTTTTTATCTCTCCCCTCTCACCTTAAATCTGTGCCCTGTTGTTTTAGACTCCCCTACTTTTGAGAAAAGATATTAACTATCTAGCTGATCTGTGCCCCTCATTATTTTATAGACCTCTATAAGATCACCCCTCACTCCTCTACATTCCAGAGATAAAAGTCCCAGTCTAACTAGCCTCTCCTTATAACTCAATCCATCAAGTCCTGATAACATCCTAATAAAATTTTTCTGCATGCTTTCTAGATCAAAATATCCTTTTTATAATAGGGTGACCAGAATTGCACACAGTATTTCAAGTGCGGCCTTACCAATGTCTTGTACACCTTCAACAGAACGTCCCAACTCCTGTATTCAATGTTCTGGCCAATGAAACTAAGCATGCCGAATGCCTTCTTCACTACTCTGTTCACCTGTGACTCCAATTTCAATGTGATATGTACCCAAAGGTCTCTTTGTTCTGTAACTCTCCCCACCACCTTACCATTAACTGAGTAAGTTCCTGCCCTGGTTCAATCACCTTGCATTTATCTAAATTAAACTCCATTACCATTCATCAGCCCACTGGTCCAATTGATCAAGATCCCATTACAATCAGAGATAGCCTTCTTCACTATCTTGGTGTCATCTGCAAACTTACTAACCATGCCTCCTATATTCTAATCCAAGTCATTAATATAAATAAATAGCAAATATCAGTGGATCCAGCACTGAATCCTGAGACACACCACTGGGAGTTATGATGTAGAGATGCCAGCGTTGGACTGGGGTAAACACAGTAAGAAGTCTGACAACAGTGAGTCTGAGTACAGTGACTTTTATTTCAAAATTCTGGCATTTATTCCAGAACTTTGGGAGAATTGGTTCCTAACAATGGACTACCAGATTTCTCATAGAACACAAACGCAAGCCATTATTTATACATCACAAGTCTTAGTAACAAGTATGACATAAACTTCCAATTCCAGACAGGATCTCTGATTTTCCTTCTTCAAATACCATGTCTGCAATTGCTTTAGCATCACTGTCTTTGAAGTTACTTGTGTGATTAACATAAATAGGCAATGTCTGCAAAATAATATTCTCATTTGACCATCTGTCTGCATATTCACATCTATTCTAGAGATGCTGGCATTGGACTGGGGTAAACACAGTAAGAAGTCTGAAAACATTAGGATTAAGTCCAAATCGTTGGACTTAAACATGGTGTTGTCAGACTTCTTACTGTGTTCACATCTGATCATTTGTCTTTATGAGAGTTAAAGAATGAAAGGCATGAACAAATACTTTGCATTAAAGCCAGGAGCAATATAAGCCTAAGAAGATCAGCCATGATGAAAGGTTATGTTTGTGATATATTCTAGACACAAAATTCATTAACTCTTTCTTTCTTCAACTAATCACTTTAAATCTGTATTGCCAAGTCACTGAGCTCTCTGCTAAAGTAAACAGCCTTTCTCAATCACTCTATACACACCTCTCACAATTTTGGTACATCTCAATCGAATATCCTCTCAGCTCCTTTGGCTTCAAGGAAAAGAAACTAGCTGAAGAACACAGAGTCTCTCTCTCACACACACACACACACTCCAGAAGCTTTTTGAATGTTCCAGGACTAGGAAGCCTCAGAAATTTGATCCAATATTCAAAGGAGCAATTCAGGTGGACATCCCTGCAAACTCAGCATATCTGTTTCTATGCCAATTCTGGAGAAATGTGTTGGGAGAATGTTTAACTTGAAACAGCACAAATACCTAACTGTTATAGTGTGTTGTGTTTAATTGCTATAATTAGTAAAAGTTATACCATATCTTTTTATTATATTTTAACTATGTTCCTAAATAAACTTGGTTTGATAAAAGCTTCCTAGCGCATCATATGAATCATACTTGGAATGAGAGACCTGATGCTCACCCTAAAACCAAAATCATAGATAAAAACTTGGGGTCTAGGCTAAATTCACAAAACACTTTGCAGGTTCTGGCCTTGGCCTTAAAAGTGCTGAGAGAAACATGTTTTAATGAGAAGTTAGAGGAAATCAGCATTTGTAGAGAAATGGTTTTGGAGAAATTGATGGAATTAAAGGTGGATAAATCCCCAGGAACTAATAATCTTCATCCCAGAGTACTGAAGGAAATGGCCTTGGAAATAGTTGATCCATTGATGGTTATTTTTCAAAATTCTTTGGACTACGGAATAGTTCTTATAGATTAGAGGGTGGCTAATGTGAGCTCAGTGTTCAAAAAGGGAATTTGAGAGAAAACAGAGAACTTTTGATAGTGAGCACAACGTCAAGACTGGGGAAGTTTCTAGAGCCCATTATCAAAAATTTCATAACTCGGCATTTGTAAGGAGTGGGATAATCAGACAAAGTCAGCATGGATTTACAAAAAGGAAATCATGCTTGACTGGAATTTTTTGAGGATGTAACTGGTAGTGTTGACTGAGGAGAACCAGTGGAGTGGTTTATTTAGAATTACAGAAGGCTTTCGACAAGGTCTTACATAACAGATTACTATGTAAAGGTAAAGCACATGAGATTGCAGATAAAGTCTTGAGATGGACAGAAAGCTGGTGAGCAAATAGGAAACAAAGAGTTCACATAAGTGGGTCTTTTTCTGATTGGCAATCAGTGACTAATGGAGCTCCATAGGAATCTGAGCTGGGACCCTAATTGCTCACATTATATATTAATGATTTGGAAGAGGGAACTGAATATATTATCTCCAAATTGCAGATGATACAAAGTTGGGTGGGAGGGTGAGCTGTGAGGAGGATGCAGAGATGCTTCAGCGTGATTTGGACAGGCTGAGTGTGTGGGTATAAGCATGCACATTCAGTGTAATGTGGATAAATGTGAGGTTATCTAGTTTGCTAGGTATTAGGAAGGCAGATAATTATTTGAATGGGTGTAAATTGAGAGGGGCGGATACCCAACAAGACCTTGGAGACCTCATGCATCAGTTGCTGAAAGTAAGTGTGCAGGTACAGCAGGCAATAAAAAAGGCAAATGGTATGTTGGTTTTCATAGCGAGAGGATTTGAGTAAAGGGATAGGGATGTTTTATTGCAATTGTACAGGGTGTTGGTGAGGCCACATCTGGAGTGTTGTGTGCAGTTTTGGTCCCCTTATCTGAGGAAGAATGTCCTTGCTATAGAGGGAAAACAGCAAAGGTTTACCAGGCTGATGCCTGGGATGGCAGGACTGTTATATGAGAAGTAACTAAGTCAATTAGGATTATATTCACAGGAATTGAGAAGAGTGAGAGGGGATCTCACAGAAACTTATAAAATTCTAACAGGGTTGGACAAGGTAGATTCAGAAAGAATGCTTCTAGTAGTGGGGAGAGTCCAGAACTAAGGGTCATAGTTTGAGGATAAGAGGTAAGCCTTCTAAAACTGAGGTGAAGAGAAATATCTTCACCCAGAGGGTGGGGAATGTGTGGAATTCACTCCCACAGAAAGTAGTTGAGGCCAAAACATTGTCTGATTCCTAGAAGAAATTAGATATCGCTCAAGGGCTAAAGGCATTGGGGGAAGGTGGGGGGGAATCAGGATATTGAATTTGATGATCAACCAGATCATCATGAATGACAGAACAGGCTCAAAGGACTGAATGCCCTACTTGTGCTTCTAATTTCTATGTTTCTATGATTTTATGATGTTCTGTATTGTCATTTAATCAGTTAATATTTTTTGATGATCACCAAATTTCTCAGCTGCTGTTTATTTTGTTATTGTTTGATTTCAGCTGTGATAATGAGATTTCTAAAGGGCAAATTAACGTGACAAAAATTTAATTTGGGCAGAAGAAAGATAGTCAGTGAGTAAGAGTGTCATAATAGTGTCAATTAAAGATAGCTAGGATGTACGATGATTAAAGTTGTCACTCTCATTTCCTACAATAAACTGTTGTTGCTTCAAGCACCTCCAATGGTTGTTTAATGATTTGAAATTCTTGAGCATGCGATGCTGATTAAACATTCATTCAACAGAAGAAATCCTCCAATTACAACATGCAAACAGTTGTTGCCTTAAATAAAATTGGACATTTTGATTATATTTTGGACCTGCCTTTTTTTAATAAATGGATCAAATCCTGTGCTCGGAGCGAACAAAGCAGAAAGCTGTTCAGGAGAGAATACTTCATCACCCACCTCAAGTAACATTCTCCAAATCTGATCAAAGCCCAATTTAAGGATGGAATAACTTTTTGGGAATTGCTTTTCTAAGTTTATCTAATAAAAATGTTGCAGAAGATTCACTTTCCCATTTAATAACATTCCTCAGCTGTCATTGTGCCAGTGCCACTGCCGAGTGTCCCGTGATCTAATGCAGTAAATCAAAAATCTGTCAACCCATTGGTGAAAGGTCCATCAACTCTTTAAAAATGGATCAATGTTGTTATAAAATCCCAACCTCTCAACTCACCTGGGCCAAAGTGAGTTAATCCCTGCAATAGGTAACTGTTATTAGTTCAACTTTACAATAATTCTTGCTTCAATAAGTAACTGGGTAAATCAGATTTAACAACTGTTGAAAAATCTCTGAAGCTATTTTAAACCTTTGAAGAGAATAGATTTGGAGTTATAAGATGACCCAAATATTCTCTGAAGCATGGAACTGGCTAATATTATTTTGTTGGTAAATAAAGATAAATGGTAAAGATGCAGATTGTGGCCAGGGTTCAGCAAGATGCTGTAGGAGATGATAAAACAGATTTTGGTTACTAGCTGATGTGAACACCACTGCATGAAAGCCTGAAGATTATGCAAGGAAAGGGATCCAGGGATCTGGACAGTCGAACGAGTTTGACATGTTGATAGTAAACTCCACAATGAAATTTCCACTCCTCACAATGGAGATATGGTTGAAAGGAAGAAACTCTGTGCATTGATAATGTATTCCTGCACAGAATCCAGCCCATTAAATAGATTCTACAAAAGAAACAAATGTGAATGCCGAAAATCTGAAATAAAAATAGAAAATGCCGGAAATATTCAGCAGGTCTGGCAACATCTGGGCAGAGAGATGGAGTCAAGGATTGAAATTTTCCAACCTCACTGTGGTAGGACCCCCTCACCCTCCCACTCCCACTCCTTTCTCCACCTCCAGCTCACCCCTCCCCCTCCAACTACACCTTCCCCCTTCTCCTCCACTCCCCCACTCCACTCCACCCCACTCCCTCCCCTCCAACAACATCTCCTTCCCCCATTCTCCCCCTCCGCCCTCCTACCCCTCCAACTAGCTGGTGTACATTTCCTTTCTGCTTCCACAAACCCTCATTTCACAATTTATTCTTGTTTAGAATTCTGGTTCTATCAGTGCTCTCAATAACACATTCCACACTGCAACAATCCTCTACAATTATCCTTCATTTCTGCAGTCATTTGCTAACATGTATATTTCTAGTGAGCAACTGAAAAAGAGGTTTTGTCACACAGTGGATGGTGTCTCTGACTCTGAGACAGAAACTCCATGTTCACAATCCATTCCAGGACTAAATGGCCAAGGAACATGAGTTCATAATGCAGCCAAACAGATAGTGTGCCAATTTATAAATCCTTGATTTATTGATTGTGAATATGGATGTTTTACACTGCATTCAGTGGCAGTGGAGATCTCGATAGCATGTAGTCTATCATTGTATCTACAAACCATATTGGAAAGGCACCCAACGTCACTGACCTATTGCGGAGGAAAGGATATAATGTTAGAATTATATAAAACACTAGTGAAGCCACAACTAGAATGTCATGTGTGGTTTTAGTCACCATATTATAGGAAGGATGTAATTGCTGCGGAGAAAGTGCAGAGGAGATTTACAAGAATGTTGTCAGAGTTGGAAAAATATATCTCTGAGAGAAATTGGTGGGTTGGAATTATTTTTCTTGGAAAAAAGAAGGCTGAGGGGCGACTTGACATAGGTTTATAAAATTATGAGAGGAAGAGATAGAGTAGACAGGATAAATTTGTTTCGCATGCTGGAACATTGTAGATGTGTGGACATGGATTCAAGATAAATGGCAGTCGGTGCAGAGGGGGCACAAGGAAGAATCTCTTTTACACAAAGGGTGGTAAGTGTCTGGAACTCACTGTCTGAGTTGGTGGTGGAGACAGAGCCCTTAAACTCTTTTAAAGAATACCTGGATCCACACCTTAAGTGTGTAAGCTGCAGGACCGTGGGCAGGATGCAAGGAAGGTGGGATTAGAGAGGGCATCGGGGTATCCTTGGACTAGTATGGACAAGATGGGCCAAATGACCTACTTCAATGTGGTAATTTTTCTATGGTTCCAAAGAAAGTGGACCTCCTGAAAAACAAAGATGGATCTCAAGGAATGTTCTGAGATTGAATCCTTTCCAGAACAACAAATCTGGAAGATCGACCTACAAATGCTCCCCTGATTCACTTGGTGTTCTCAGGTCCAGGTTTGCAGGTGGCCTCATCCTGAACTCCGGAGGCTACTTCTGGAATTGTCCAGATGTATCACAGCATCTGCATGTCATGTTGTTCCAAACGCGTTTCACATTGGAGTGTTTTCTCACTGTCACCGTGGGGAATCTGGCTTTGGAGAATTAAACTTTCACCTGCATCCCATTAACAGGAAACAAAAGGATTCAGTCCAGCCTCTAGTGGGTTTTCCAACCCAGCCTGGCAGGCACCAGGGAAAGTTCCTGCTGTTAATTCTGAGCACCTCACCATATTCTCCTGCCGTGTTCCCCACACCAGCAGGGGCTTTGGCCAATTCCACCATATCACCATCTCATATATGTAAGGCCTACATTTTGGCTTTCTTCACAACCACCAGAGTATAAGGATGTCCTATTATCTGAAAGTGCCAGGGTTTAATATATGTTTGCCTTGCTGATGATTTTGTTTTCTTCCTAACAATGATACTGATAACAAATTGTCCCATGTTAATTTTAATCATCATTTTTGTAACCGTAAACTGAATTTCTCGTAGATAATCTTGCTGTAACCATTGGTTGACTCCCTGAAAACAATTATCACCCATTTAGCCTACCAAATCTGACTTTTCTGTTTAAGGAACAATTTGTGGTCATTGAGTAACTGCAGATCAAGAACTTTACTGTGCAATGATTGTATTCTGTTCTCAGAGTTAGACAACAAATAGTAATTGTTCAAACCTTGTTACTGAAATTGCAGAGGGTCTAAATGCTCCACTACATGCTTGTGACCTTATCAAAATGACACTGAGAAACTTGTTTACCTTCCATTGTTCCTCCTAATAGGCAGAACATTTGTGGAATTTTCACTCCTATCATTTCAAATGTTTCATTCCAACCACAGATTTACAAACATCATCACCATGGAGATTGTTGGAAAGTGAAACCCTTCAACAGAAATTTCATGTTCCTTCAGTCTTTGGAAAAATTCTGTTCAACATTTCAATTTTTCTTTCTTGGGGCATATCTTATAGGAAGTTTGTAGAAATTATTACAATTCACTGCAAAGGCAATCTTTCTGGTGTGATCTATACACCTCATTATATACTGTGAGTTCACAATATGATGAATGTACTTAGAAATTCCTTATTTCAGTATCTTACAACTGTTTTATTAAAATTGCCAAATTAGTCATTCCCTTTGGGAAAGTGTAGAAAAATGGAAACATTACTTTGTGATTTGGCAGAGGTTTGTGATTGATAATATAACAGAATTAAAAAGACTATATAAGGGAAGAACTGATTAACAACAAATCATTCTGAGGATGTCAAAAGCTCAAACTTGAAATAAAAGATATGATTTACTATTCTTGGAATAATAATTAAAGTCATAACTTAAAAATTCATTTAAAAAAATTAACCCATGGACAATTTCTTCTTCCTTTTTTAAAACGTGTGGAATAATTTATATATTCAATAAAGCAGTAACTTTCACCTTCTGCAGAATTTTTCTTCTCAAGTCAATAAACATCAGTACTAACAAACATTGCCATTAAAGCCTTTCAGTACCATTCAATAACAATCCAAAGTTTACCAAGATAAGATAGTTTTGATAGGAGACATTAAGCTGGTGTGTTAATTAAATTTATGATCCAGTGTTTAGGATATCAATGAATCTGAGGAGCAATGTATGTTTAAAAGCTGTCCTGGACCAGATGTGCACCAGCTGTTCTTAAGATCTTTCCTCCTTTTCTCCCACAGTTCTGTGCTGTTTAGGTGCATTGGCTATGCTTATTTTTCCCTCAATGCACCCAAAGAGGCACTGGTGTGTGACATTTGGGGGATTTTTACAGTATTGTCATAGAATCATAGAATCCTACAGTGCAGAAGGAGGCCATTTGGCCCATTGAGTATGTACTGACCACAATCCCACTCAGTTCCCATAACCCATGCAATTATTCTAGCTAGTCCCCCTGATACTAAAGAGCAATACAGCCTGCCCAATCCATCTAACTCACATATCTTTGAACTGTGGGAGGAAACTGGAGCACCTGGAGTAAACCCAAGCAGACATGGGGGAATATGTAAGCTCCACACAGACAGTGACCCAAATCGGGAATTGAACCCGGATCCCTGGTGTTATGAGGCAGAAATGGTAACCACTTTGCCAGCATGCCACCCCATTTAGAAACATAGAAACATAGAAGACAAGAGCAGGAGGAGGTAATTTGGCCCTTTGAGCTTTCTCCATCATTTATTATGATCCTGGCTGATCATCCAACTTTTATTGCAGTGTTAGTGTAACTTACTCATGACTAATAAATAAACTTTACTTTAACTTTATAAGACCTCTTCAAGTAAAAGTTGACAACAAGTCCAGTCAAAGAAAATCAAATCTCAATGTTATCCTTTTGACTTATTTGAATCCTTTGATTTTTCAGTTGTTATTTGAAAACGTATCTTCTCAGGATATTACAACACTGCATAGATCAAAACATGTAACTTGAAACAGTTTGATAAATAGGCTAGCTAAACCAATGCCATGTATGTTTTCCACTTTCAATCTATTTTGGTCCACAATGTGTTATTTGATCATAAGATAAATAAAAATGAGAAAAGCCATTTTGACTTCTTTAGCTGAGAAACTCCCTGCAGCTCTTCCATCAAGGCACCCAACTGTTCCTCGATTCATCACCTCCTTATCTCATTTGCAAGTCAATTCCATATGTTCCTCACTCAGTGACGATGAACTTACTTTCTAAATTTATTTCCAATGGTTTGAATATTTAACTCCTCACCCTACTCTCATGTTTCAGTAAGAAATAGTTTTGCAGGTTGACCTTTTCCATTCTGTCTTGTCACCCATTAGACAACCTGACTGAAAATAGTAACAGTTCCCAGTGACCTGAACCAGAGACAGTTTGGAGTCTAACCAGGAACTCTGTACAGTGTGAACAGAACTTCCACTCAGTTGTGTTCTATTGCCTCCAGAAAAAGAGTTATTAGTATTTTTTCCCCTTGCGTTTAACAACATTGGCTGACGTGAGCTCTTTGTGCCGTGATCACCCTCCAGCATCTTGCCATGAAACTAATTGCCAGAATATTATTGGACGATTGGATGAGGTTACAGTCCATCTGTCTTCTCACAGTTGCCACACACACATGCTTCCAGATCAAACTGCACTGGACTGCAAACTGTAACAGGAAAGCTGAACAATTTGTACATTGCTTAACCTCGAGGTGTCAAGGTCAACTGTAGTTTAAACCGGTAAGGATAAAACTGGTTTTTCTACTTTGTCTGGTTCAAATAGCCAATGGCCAAACACACAGAGCTACTGAAGAATCTTAATCTGAAGAAAGAAAAATGAAATTGGCAACAACCCTCTGATTGATTTTCTTACATTTATTTTTCTATAACTGCAGAAAAACTGCTGATTTGATCCTGAACAACTTTTCAACAGCAAACTAAATTGGTGCCCATCTTTTCTTTCTCTTGGTGCTTACCTTTCTATAAAATTACCTTTCTATAAAATTACCTTTCTATAAAATTATCTTTCTATAAAATTTCCTGGTTGACCCTATAGGTTGACTGTTGCTAAGCAGCAAAATTAAGTCTAATTTAAAGAAGAAATGTTTTGCTCTTCTATTGGTTAAAATTGCAGGAAAATTGGAAATCCCATGTCAACAAGAATTCACCAATTAAGATTCTACAAATTAAAAGCAAAGAAAGAAAAAAGAGGTACAGAAATTCTTAAAAATGGAATCAATAACTGGACACTAATTCTGCAATCAGATTGTACATTAACATTCTGGAATATTATAGTTCTTGTGCTGTCATCATGCAACTTTTTTTAAAGTAAAGTTTATTTATTAGTCGCAAGTAAGAATTAATTAACATTGCAATGAAGTTACTGTGAAATTCCCCTAGTCCCCCCATTCCGATGCCTGATTGGATCAATGTATCCAACTATCGAGTCTTTCAGAATGTGAGAGGCAACCCAGAGCACCTGGAGGAAACCCACACAAACACAGGGAGAATGTGCAAACTCCATACAGACAACGATCCAAGCTGGGGGAATTCCTGGCGCTGTGAAGCAGCAGTGCAAACCATTGTGCCATCATGCTGGGTATCTGAGATCCACCAACTGAAAATAAATACAAGAACATGCTAAATGTATGCAGCAGCCTTATCATTGGTTTGTTAAAGGAAAGGACGGATTAATATTTCGGATAAACGTCCTGAATTAGATCCACATTTAGTCGAAGGGTCTGTACATGAAACATTAGTGAATTTGTGTGTTTCCATCATCTACAGTTTTTAGTTCCCATTTCCAGTTGCAATTTCATTTGATCCCATTAACTGAGAAGGGGTTAAATTTGTTAGAAATTGGGATGCAGTAAAGATGAAGGGAAATATTCAGAATCAGTACTCTGCTTCAGAAAGATGATGGTGTGAAGCCAGAATTAAAAATGACACAATATCATTCCATTCAAGTGGATCAGCAGTGGTAAAGCACCCCCGATTTTTTCTGGCACAGATCAAAATCCAGGATCTGAAATCACTCATTTTACAGCAGATTTGTGAGCATTCAGGTATGAAATGAGAAATTCAATGGGGAACATAAATAACAAAGCTGCCAAGTTTGCAGACAGCGGTGTAACACACACATAAAAGAGAATGGTAAACAGGGAGTATATAATAGACAACTGGGACGGACAAGTAATGAACGCTAGGTAGAAATTTCTCTCAGCAGAAGCAAAATAGATGGTAGTGAATCAGTAACTGGTTTTACACTCCAGCTGATTCTCTTTCTCAGTGACTTCAATGGAAAAATCATTTGGACAGAGTGTGAAATGGGCCGCAATTCCTTCTCTCTTGTTCCGTGATACTATACAAGATTATTTTCGACCACACTGAATCAAACATTTCTTTCTTCTATCATGAAGTTTGACAGAACTTGGATGCAAAATGGATGGCCAGAGAATCAAGAATTCCAAAACTGTAAACTCTTGGCTTTCCAAAATCATCTCAAAATAATCAATGTGTGACCAGGTCCATTTGCAGCCAGCACTTGTTTTGAATATAAAAAAAGCCCACTAGGAGATCAAGAAAGGGGCCCGGGCAGAATCCGGTTTTTAGGCTGAAATAAGAGAACATTCCAAAAGCCAAAAACATTGATGAGCCTTATTCTACATTTAAGTTTAGGAACGCATAAAGAAATCTCGAAGGTCAATAGCTCTGAGGCTTGTGCCCAGGCATAGGGAACAATGAAGTTGAATTTCTATGATGTTGTATTTATAAAACTCTTGGTCATGGTTTTCTTTACTCTTTAGGAAGTGATAATTGAGGCTGGTGATCAGAAAGAGTCTCAATGCAGTTCCCACAGGAACTGAGTTTAATAATCTTCAGCCATTTGTGGAGATTTGTGAGCATTCTCCTGATGATGTGTTGACTGAATATTTCTTAATTTGGGAATCTTTGGAGATGCATCCATGATTGACTTGTTATTTTAAGCTGCATTGAAGAGACAGAGAAATTTGGATCAGTAAATTTGCAGATGACACTAAAGTTGGTGGAGTGGTAGATAGTGAAGAGGGGTGTTATAGTTTACAGAGTGACTTGGACAAGTTGCAGAGCTGGGCCGAGAGGTGGCAAATGGAGTTTAATGTGGAAAAGTGTGAGGTAATGCACTTTGGCAGGAACAATAAATGTGTAGAGTATAGGGCTAATGGTAGGGATCTTAATAGTGTTGAGGAACAGAAGGATCTTGGTGTATGTGTCAATAGATCCCTGAAAGTAGGCAGTCAAGTGGATAAAGTTGTTAAGAAGGCATATGGAGTCTTAGCTTTTATTGGCAGGGGGATTGAATTTAGGAGCCGCAGCATCATGTTGCAACTGTACAAAACTCTAGTGCGGCCGCACTTGGAGTATTGTGTGCAGTTCTGGTCCCCACATTATAAGAAAGATGTGGAGGCATTGGAGAGGGTACAGAGGAGGTTTACCAGGATGTTGCCTGGTATGGAGGGCAGGTCCTATGAAGAGAGGTTGAAGGATTTGAGGTTGTTTTCGTTAGAAAGGAGGCGGCTAAGAGGGGATCTTATTGAAGCATATAAGATGATTAGAGGTTTAGATAGGGTGGACAGTGATAGCCTTTTTCCTAGGATGGAGAAAGCTAGCACGAGGGGACACAGCTTTAAATTAAGGGGTATGAGTTATAGGACGGATATCAGAGGTAGGTTCTTTACTCAAAGAGTGATTAGGGAGTGGAATGCCCTGCCTGCAGCTGTTGTAGATGCGCCAAGTTTGGTGGCGTTTAAGAGGTTAATTGATAAGTATATGGAAGAGAAGGGAATGGTTTAGTTTGGAGGGGCATTGCTTTTTATTTTGGTCGGCACAACATCGAAGGCCGAAGGGCCTGTTCTGTGCTGTAATGTTCTATGTTCTATGTTAAATAGAAGCACGCACAATGATTGAAAACCCTTTCTGTATTACAGATGTACTTCACCTGAATTATGAATAGTGATGGCCTACTGGGATTATCACTAGCCTATCAATCCACAAACTCAACTAATGTTCTGGAGACCTGGGTTTGTATCCCACCACAGCAGATTTCGGAATTTGAATTCATAAAGACAACATCTGGAATTAAGAATTTAATGATGACCATGAAACCATTGTCGATTGTTGGAAAAAATCCATCTGGTTCACTCATATCCTTTAGGGAAGGAAATCTAACCTTACCTGATCTGGTTTACATGTGACCCCAGAACCACAGCAACGTAGATGACTCTCCACTGCCCTCTGAAATGGTCTAGCAAGCTATTCAGTTCAAGGGCAACAAGGGATGGGTAATAAATGCTGGCCCAGTCAGTGAAACCCATGTCCCAGAAATGAATTTTTTAAAAATCTGAAACAATTGAGGAAAAGAAAGATTGGATAAAGAGAAAGAGAAAAAGAGGGAATGGAAAAGTGGTGTTGATGTGTTACAAATCAGTTGGGGGTCCAAGTTGCTGAGACATTTTTGTTTGTATGTTGTAATCTGGAGCTTTGGATATTGATGTTTGAGCCTCCAACTTTCTTTCCATCAAGAAATGGTTTTCTACTCTTACCACCTGCTATTGGTGTCTGCTGGAATTATTGTCAATTAATAATCAACTATTCTGCCTGGGTTCTAGACAGACTTCCTTTGGCCTGGAGTAGGACTTGAACTCAGAGCTTCAGCAACACTCGTCATTGTGCTACAATGGTGAAACAGAGAAACAGTAAGAAACAGGTTGAAATATATCCTGTAGAAATTACACTTCACAGTTTCAACTGGTCCCTTTTTGAGCCTTCAAGGTTAACTTTCATATCAGCATCATTAATCACATCATTAACGTGGGCTTTATATATAAAACTACCTGTGTAAATTAATGTCAGATTCATTCATGTTTGGGTCATAAATCCAGTGGTGTCCTGTTACGACCGAGGAGATTGATGGTGAGATGCTGTTTTTGGGAGGTTTAGTTACAGAGTGATACAAATTATTCAGTAACTTGGGGCCATTTTAAACTCACAGAATAACTCTTTCTGACCACACCTTTATTTGATACACTAATAAAAGCTAAACGTGAATATCACAGTTATGGTAATTTGCATTGTGATCATACTTCATTCATATTGATAACAGATATTAAACTCTAAGTTTAGTTATATTGACTAACATGATTTGAGTGGTAGCCTATTAATGTCATATGATTTATTAATTTAATTTCAGCATTTTAATTGAACATTCCAGATGATTTCAGCGTAATGTTTGGAATATTTTATTAACATCATAATGAATAAGTAAATGTATTTCGAACTATAGTTAAAATACTGATCAATTACTTGTGCATTTGAGAAAAACTATAAAATTCATATTATATAACTATAATTGCAAATTAAACAATTATATCCTTAGCCCTGACATTTCACACATTCTTCTTTCCTCCACGGTTGATAATTTTCATCTTTATTATGTCAGAGGCTGTAATATTCAAGACCATAAGGTCAGCGGTGGCCAACTAACAAAACAGTTTATTACGTGATTATCGCCAAGCACAAGACTGTCCACATCCTGACTCTCCTGACTGTTCTTTTCAAGGAGGCATACACAACATACACAACAACCTTCAGGGCTGAACCTTTAGAAATCCTTCCCTAAACCTCTGCCCTTTAGGATGCACCTTAAAATCGACTTTTGAAGCCAAATCCCTTGGTCAACTGTCCGAATAACTTCCTCTTTTGTTCAGTCTCAATTAATGCCTGATAATATTCAGGGAACATGAAGTGACTTGGAGCATACAATGGTGTTAGAGGGGTGATACATCAATGCATGATGATATTGCTGTTGTGATTTTAATTAAACATCTGTGATACAGTACATTGATTTATATCTTATAGAACATAGAACATAGAACAATACAGCACAGAACAGGCCCTTCGGCCTTCGATGTTGTGCCGACCAAAATAAAAAGCAATGCCCCTCCTAACTAAACCATTCCCTTCTCATCCATATACTTATCAACTAACCTCTTAAACGCCACCAAACTTGGCGCATCTACAACAGCTGCAGGCAGGGCATTCCACTCCCTAATCACTCTTTGAGTAAAGAACCTACCTCTGATATCCGTCCTATAACTCATACCCCTTAATTTAAAGCTGTGTCCCCTCGTGCTAGCTTTCTCCATCCTAGGAAAAAGGCTATCACTGTCCACCCTATCTAAACCTCTAATCATCTTATATGTTTCAATAAGGTCCCCTCTTAGCCGCCTCCTTTCTAACGAAAAACAACCTCAAATCCCTCAACCTCTCTTCATAAGACCTGCCCTCCATACCAGGCAACATCCTGGTAAACCTCCTCTGTACCCTCTCCAATGCCTCCACATCTTTCTTATAATGTGGCGACCAGAACTGCACACAATACTCCAAGTGCGGCCGCACTAGAGTTTTGTACAGCTGTAACATGATGCTGCGGCTCCTAAATTCAATCCCCCTACCAATAAAAGCTAAGACTCCATATGCCTTCTTAACAACTTTATCCACTTGACTGCCTACTTTCAGGGATCTATTGACACATACACCAAGATCCTTCTGTTCCTCAACACTATTAAGAGCCCTACCATTAGCCCTATACTCTACACATTTATTGTTCCTGCCAAAGTGCATTACCTCACACTTTTCCACATTAAACTCCATTTGCCACCTCTCGGCCCAGCTCTGCAACTTGTCCAAGTCACTCTGTAAACTAAAACACCCCTCTTCACTATCTACCACACCACCAACTTTAGTATCATCTGCAAATTTACTGATCCATCCCTCAATACCCTCATCCAGATCATTTATAAAAATTACAAACAGCAGGGGCCCCAAAACAGACCCCTGAGGCACACCACTCGTCACCGAACTCCACGATGAATATCTCCCATCAACCACCACCCTCTGTCTTCTATCTGCCAGCCAATTTCTAATCCATGATTAGAAATTATGATTGACAGCTCTAACCAATCCTGTCATTTCTTTTCCTGGGTGATTCTTTTGGCTTTGCTTCAGTTACTGTTGTTTGCCGAATCCAGCCAGAGTCACAGTCCTGGCAATCTCTGCGTGCCAGAGTGTGTTTGTGCAGGAGGTGAATGACGGATTTTCAGAAGAACGCTTGGAATTTTTAAGTTCAATGGTTCTGTTCAGCTCCTGAGCCCAGCAACTAACATTAATTCCACTGTAAATTGCTAAAGAAATTCAAATCTGGGCAGCAAAAAAAAATAGCTTTTATCACTGATGGGTAATTATAACATTTTTGATTGTATTTATTAACAAAAGAAGCAAAGTTGAAATTAGTACTCCTGAATGATGATTAAAACATAATTAGTCTGCCTTCATATTCTTCAGAGTTGATGCAGGTTGATTAACACTTGTAATTAAATGGAGGATTGCATTTGTACTAATTAATATGTGGTACTGATTTAGTTTGAGAGAAGTAATCCTTACATTCTAATATATCTTCCAGGATTATGGAGAACTGAGGCTGAATGAGAGAACAAGAAGTGTTGAAACAATGTTCATTCCATTGGAATGCAACCTTTTTTTTAAACTAATAGAAAATGAATTTGATTTTATTTCATCATATATACAAATATAACAGTTGATCTCATATAAAAGTTGACTCTTAAGTTTTGACCAAACAAATCACTCAGTTTGTATGTTTCTTGTGCATCAATTCACCATCAACTTTTAGTCTAAAACTCCAACCTCTTTGTCTTTAGCACCAATTCACCACTGAAGTCAAACCCACTCTGGAGAAAGCCTCCTCATTATTAGAATCATCCAATAACATGCCAGCGAAAGTAGCAGTTCAGCTCCTTGTGTCTGAGCCCATCAAAATTTGACAAAAATACTTCTGTGGGCAAGGTTGGCAGGAAGAATCTCTGCCCTGGCAGTTCTAGAACATAGAACATAGAAAAACTAGAGCACAAACAGGTACTTCGGCCCACAAGTTGTGCCAATCATATCCCTATCTACTAGGCTTACCTATAACCCTCAATCCTACTAAGTCCCATGTACTCATTCAGAAGTCTCTTAAAAGAACTTAAAAGTTCTGTATAGCAAGATGATGATAATCATGTAAGCGTCAATCTCTACACTGTTTGGCTAAATATTTAGGGTATGATTCTCCCATTCTGGGAATGCATGTGGTGGCGGGCTGTCCTGCTGGCCAGTCTGGTGGAATCCTGCACCAGATTCAACATTTGGATCCTCGTTAATTACACACAGGTGAGTTTCCCTCAGAATCTCATGGTTCGCTGCCAGCTGATTCATCCACTTGCCCTCAGCTGCTGTGTTCAAAGGTCCTGCTGCCATATTTAAATCCCAGTCCAGTGCACTCACATCACTCTCTCCAGCCCACTACCCTCACCATCATGAGGCAGATGCTTTGGGATGGGGGGGGGACACAGAGACTGCCTCCAGATGGAGAGCGGAAGAGTCAGGGATGCTGCTGGGGAACAGGAAAAGTTTTTGCAACTTCAAAAAGAAAGTGTAAAGAGTTAGGGGAGGATTAGAGAGTTAGAGGAATCTGGAATAGATTGAAGAAAAAGTCTGGGAATGGAGATTGGAGGCACAATCAAAATTCCTAGTGACCCAGGATCTTAGTCTAACAGGGCTTCATATGATAATTTTGATAGAATTGCACCTGGTTTAATGCACAAAATGAGTGCAGTGATATTTAATTTTGGTCCCTTAATATCAACCTGAACAACCAGGTGACATCTGTTCCGAACTCCAGGATGTTTGTTCAGGATGTCCTCTCTCTGTGCAGTACCAAACATCAACTTCTCAACTGGGACTTGAAACCTGACTGTTTGAGGGGCACATGTAATAACAGCTGAGGAAACCTGATCTATTAATGGGACTTTACTTAACTCTGGGAGGAAATTTGTTCAAAGTCACGCTCAGTCCCCAAGGGCAGAGTTTAATACCGGTAGAATTTTATGGTCCTGCTACAGTCAATGGACTTTTAAACAACCAGCCAAATTTTACAGTCTGCATTCAGTGTGACAGACCATAAAATCCCACATCCAATCTTTAGCTATTGGGAATAATCAAATTAAATCCTAACAATTATACCCTAATCTGTTCTCAGATAAAAGTAAGACAAAATCATTCCAATACAATCCTTTACTTGTCTATTTCCACTTCACAAACTGTTTCCTTTTCGATGTTTCCCTCACATTTAGTGGGATCTATTCAAATGACTAAACTCTAAGAAGGTACTAGATTATCTCATTCATGACCCATCAATAAACCTTTTGCAAGAGACCAGAAACTTAATCCAAGGTTAATCAACAACAGACCCAATTCTAATCAGTTTCTCTAATCAGCTGCCTAAGTGGTTGGAGCTGATTAAAATTGTTGCAATGGAAATTCGATATCTCTGCCGTGTTTATTTTTCCCTCTTCAGTTCAATGTGTATTTTACACAACTGCTGTTCATGATTTGATTTGGATAAACAGCCAGAGTTTCAACACTATTGCAATCACGGCCAAAATATAAGTGCATCTTTATTCAGTGTTTTCCAAAGTGATCTTTTGAGTTTTGACTTTGTAGATGCACATGTGTATAATTCTAGGACAGATGGTGATCTGTCCTAGAATGTCAAAAGGTAATCTCTGATGTGTCATTTTTCATACGAAAACATTGTCAGGTAGACAGGCAGATAAAACTGTGAGAGGAAACTGAATCCATTGCAAACATAGAGACACATTAGGTCGGGGCTGTGTCCATTCAGTTGCTTGTGTGTGGCTCAGAGGAACAGCCCCCTCATTCTGCCCCAGGAGTGGAAGAGCTGTGGAAAACCACAAATGCCAAAGGAATTTGCTCAAGGTGAATCAATACCTGGCAGTGAGCCAAGGAGCTGTCACACATCACTCATACACTCACTTGGCATCAGGTATTCAAGTCTTTAGAGTGAAGATTTGATTATTGTATTTATTAATAGGTCTACATGTGATGTGTCACACATTGGTTCACAATCTGGATAGTCATGACGTACAAAGTGTAACTTCTGAAACAACTAACCCAGTGTTAAACTGACAATGTACTCACACTGGCACTCATCTCAGAGTTAGATTGACAAGCATTTTTTTGGAAAACTTTTTTTTGCTAAATTTTCCAGTCCAGTTACATTTATGTTCTCTGTGTCAGCTGAGCTACCAAATCGACTGTTAAATGTTTTATTTTAAATCAGCTTAATTGGTGGAATAATTTCACTCACTTCTTGCTGTTGATTTCAGAACCATTTTGCAGAGGCAGTAATTAAAGAACAATGTCAGATACCCGGGAAACTGAAATTTGCCTCTTTTAGGTGAAGCATTAAATCAGGAGGACACTGTCTTTCCTCAAGGGCAGATTATCTGGTGGAAGCTTGCTGTGCACAAATCGGTTCCCATGTTTCCTGCATTACAACAGTGACTACACTTTCAGAAAGTACATCATTGGTGGTTAAAGAATTTTGGTATGTTCTGAAGTAGTGAAAGGTGGGTGAGGTGTCCACATAGGGTTTCTGTAGTCCACAGGGTTTGCCTGTAGACTAAAAGCTCTGCCATGACACAAGGTTGAACCCCTCCTTCCCATTGGATCTCAGTTAGTCATTAAGTACCATCCTAAACTCCAATTTCATTCATAGATCCTGGATTGTCATCTTCCAGGATTGGTGACCCAGGAGAAGTTAGAAGAATTAAAACCAATTCTCGAGTAAGTTTGGAGCAGACTGCCCTACATGCCTGGACCCCCACTGGACTCCAGACAACACTCCCAAACTCCTGTTTACCACACAGCCTCGCCCGCATTGCTCTTTCTCATCCTCCTGATTATTCCCCCTAACTATCCTCTAGAACCACTCCTTCCCCTCCACCATTAAACTCCTAGACTGCTGACCTCTTGACTAGCTCAATTTCCTCTCCAGACGACCAATCTGACCCTCTTCCCCACACAAACTGTCAACTACATCTTACCATACCTCCCAATTAACTCTCAACCCCTCCACTAACCATCCAATTCCCCCCACTGATCAACCTCCACCTGAACCCACTCCTGTCCCACCCAATTACCACATTTACCATCTTCCTGGCTCCTCAAAGTGGCCTGACCTTTAACGTACCTGCTTTATGACAGCAGGAGTTATAAAGAGAAGAAGCATGGCTCCCTATCTCCTCATGATGCTGCACTTAACAAACAGCCACGGGATCCTGGACTTTTTTTACCCATCCTGAGTTCCTAGTCTCCTCTGCAGGAAAGGATGTCTCGAGGCATGGTACTTTGGGGAGACAATGCAGACGCTACGACAATGGATGAATGAAAACTGCTCAACAATCACGAGGCAAGAGTGTTTTCTTCCTGTCGGGGAACAACCGGTCAAGGCATTCGGCTTCTGATATTCAGGTAAACATTCTCCAAGGCGGCCTTCACGACACATGACAGTCCTGTTTGGGAACTGAAATCCCACTCACCTGACAAAGAAGCATCTCTTCGAAAGCTTGTGGTTTTTGCTATCAAATAAACCTGTTGGAATCAACCTGGTGTTGTGAGACATCTTATTGTGTTTATCCCAGTCCAATGCCAACATCTTCATATACAGGGGAGGTCCTAGAGGATTTGAGAATAGTCAATGTTGTTCCTCTGTTTAGGAAGGGTCGCAAGAATAATCCAGGTAATTAGAGGCTTACATTAGAAGTTGGGAAATTATTGGAGAGGATTCTTCAAGACAGGATTTATTCCAGTTGGAAATAAGTAGACGTATTAGTGAGAGGCAACATGGTTTTATGAAGAGGAGGTTGTGTCTCATGAACTTGATTGAGTTTTTCGAGGAAGTGACGAAGGTGATTGACGATACGGCAGTGGATATTGTCTACATGGATTTCAGTAAGGCCTTTGACAAGGTCCCTCATGGCAGACTGGTGCAGAAGTTGAAGTTATATGGGATCAGGTACGAGTTGGCAAAGTAGATGCAAAACTGGCTCAGTCAAAGAAGATAGAGAGTAGTAGTGGAAGGGTGAGTTTCTGAATGGAGGGCTGTGACAAATGGTGTTCCTCAGGGATCAGTGCTGGGACCTTCGCTTTTGTAATATATATATGATTTGGAAGAGAATATAACTGGTTTGATTTGTAAGATTGCAGATGACACAAAGATTGGTGGATTTGCAGATAGCAATGAAGACCATCAGAGGACACAGCAGGATATAGATCAGTTGGAGACTTGGGTGGAGAGTTGGCAGATGGAGTTTAATTTGAACAAATGTGAAGTAATGCATTTTGAAAGGTCTAATACAGATAGGAAATATACAGTAAATGGCAGAATCCTTAACAGCATTGATAGGCAGAGGGATCTGGGTGTACAGGTATACCAGTCACTGACAGTGGCAATGCAGGTAGAGAAGGTAGTCAAAAGTGTATACAACATGCTTGCCTTCATCGGCCGGATCAATGAGTTTAAAAATTGGCAAGTCATGTTGCAGCTTTATAGAACCTTCATGAGGCCACACTTGGAATATAGTGTTCAATTCTGGTAAAGGCTTTGGAGAGGGTACAGAAAAGATGTTGCCTGGTATGGAGGCATTAGCTATAAGGAGAGATTGGAGAAACTTGGTTTGTTCTCACTGAAGCAATGGAGGTTGAGGGCGACCTGACAGAAGTATACAAAATTACAAGAGGCGTGGACAGATAGTCAGAAGCTTTTTCCCAGGGTGGAAGTGTCAATTACTAGGGGCACGGGTTTAAGGTGCAAGGGGCAAGATTTAAAGGAGATGTACGAGGCAGATCTTTTACACAAAGGCTGGTGGGTGCCTGGAACTCGTTGCCGGGGGAGGTATAGGAAACAGATGCGATAGTGACTTTTAAGGTGTGTCTTGACAAGTACATGAATAGGATGGGAATAGAGGGATACGATCCCTGGAAACGTAGAGGGTTTTTGTTAAGTCAGGCAGCATGGGTGGTGCAGCTTGGAGGGGCCGAAGGGCCTGTCCCTCTGCTGTAATTTTCTTTGTTCTCTTCGTTTGTCCCTAACCATGCTCACCCTGCCAGCCTACCATATTGATGACTTATTAAGCCACATTGGGCTAAAAGAATGGGTGCTGTGCCCCAAAATTTATTGACCATCATCTCTGAATTGCCAATATGATTTCAGAAACTTGACATGTTTATTACATTGCACACTTAGTGAGTAACCTTGGCACAGAGGAGATTCAGGCTAGTGCGGTACATGATTGCCCAATGATCCAAATGAATAGTCAGTAACCTATTTTATGAAGGTCCGAATCTCCAATATCCGCTATTGGCCACACCAACTCTGGACTATTTTTGGAGAGTTAGAGAGATCAGGACTGAATACTGAATACATCCTTTTTAAATAAAATATATTGTTCATCTGCAAAAGATTTTCTTTTTTGCATTGACTTCTTTACCGGTAACTGTACACATCTGATTTGCTTATTCAATCAGTTCACTATGCTGCTGGGATAATGTTGCTGTTAAAATACTTTTGAAATGAATCTTTAACAAGCAACTGTCAACATTTTCATATTAATCCCTGAAAAAATTACCTTCAAAACATCCCCATTCAAATGAGATGATAGAAATGTAGATTTAAATATATCAAATTAAAACATGCTTGTCTGTGGACAGCTATTTACTGACATGGGTGGATTCAACAAGAAGATCCCTACTCACCAGGGTTATATTAATTCAATGTACAAACACCTCAAAATTCATTCCTGGCATTCTGACACACCAGAAAGAATAATGAAGCTAAATGTCTCAAAAAGACATATGAGAAAGTTGTCAGGCAGTTTGCCCTCTCTCAGAAGCCGTTTTTGCTGTCATTGACTCAGACTTTGCAATTTTCACTGATTGTTGAGTTTAGTTGTGTCAGCACAACTATCACTATAAATCATCACAGTGATAGCCAGCCTCTTCCTTTTCAGTTTGCTGAGACTCAGAATGTCTGAAATAACTTTACCGGCAGAGAAAATGAGCACAACATATATCCATATTCCCTGATTGCATTACAGTTCACAACAAAACTCACTCACACAGGACAGAAACCTTGGAATGAAACTTACTGCTTCAGTCAGAAAGACAGCAGTAAATCACTGTAAGCAAATTACACATTATGGGTGGGAATTTACCGCCTCACCTGACCTGAGACCGGAAAATTCCACCTGAGGTTAGCAGACATTTCCATTGTCCACCCCTTGCCTGCTCCGATCCTGTGGTGGGAGGGCAGTAGAATTCCGGTGTACCTAACCTTTCATTAGACTTGTTTTTTTCAGCATAATTTTTATGTTCTCCTGTGGGTCCAAGTCTCACTCTGGAGACCTGAGCTCCACACTCTGGGCTCACTCTCCAGTGCAGTGGTCACCGTGTGCTGCACTGTTTTTCTGAATGGGGCCAGCGGGAATGGAGAACGTGGTGGCCAGCCAAAACCTCCATTTACTGCAGTGGAACTGGAAATTCGCAGCTGTGGGTGAAGTCAAGGACTCCTGGCTAACATCTTTGGTGTTGCTGGTTGTGGGGGTTTGCTTGTTGCAATGTTTCTGACCTGAGAAAAGTTCCAAAACCTCATAGAAATTCCATTGGCTGTAAAGCACTTTGAAGTATCTTAAATTTGTGGAAGGAGCTTTAACAATGCAAGTTTTCCCTTTGAATTGCAAACATGACAATAAATATAAGAAAAACCAAAATGAATAACTACAACATAGTCATTACTTTGACTAGCGAGTGACAGCAGCCTAAGGTATAATGTAGGGAATTCAAAGTGAGCAGGAGGGATCCAGAATCAGAAGGCTGAAACTCCCCCTACACACACTGGTCAGTTTGAAGCAGGCTTGGGGTTCTGAATGATTCATCCCTGCTCCTAAACCTGATGACCTTGGTTTCAAAATTCCTTAGAACATAAATTGGAAATGGTAAGATCCAGAGTAAACCAACATCACAGAGCATAAATAGAAAGTCTGAATAAATTTAGAGGAATTTAAAAAGAACTGAAGCTTCATATAAAGAGGAATTTTCATTGAAAAGGCAACAGTAATATTTTGATTTGTGTGTTTGCTATCAAATTAACCAAAAGGAAAGGTCACTCTCTCGTTAGCTTCAATTTTCTGATTGATGTCTGCTTCAGAGAACAAGATGACTTGACCTTTACTGCACTGACGCCACTTACAATGTGGTGCCAGGCTCATTAACAGAGTGGTCCCTGGCATTGTGTGATTGAAGGTAGCCCTTTGCTGGGCAGGACAGTTGGTGCTGAATTGAATGTGACAATTAAAATACTGTTGGTGAAGTTGCTGTAATGTCGGAATCTCTCCAATCAAGTTTCCAACACACGACAAAAAAAGCCACTATCATCATCGCAGAAATATCCCTATTTACTGTGTTCAAGATAAATCACCACTCATTATTCTGGTCAATCTGCAGCCTTTAAACACATCATTTTTCAGCAACTCTCTCCAATGTTGTCCACTTCACTGAGACTTCTGTAAGCTGATTTTGTTCTTACACATTTAACCATAGTCATATCTGACAAAGGTTCATCCAAACTCAAATTGTTGACTCTATTCTCTCTCCACAGATGCTGTCAGAGCTGCTTAGATTTTCTGTTTTTGTCTCAGATTCTAGCATCCGCAATATTTTGCTTTTAAATATAGCCAGATGTTCTGCTCTCACTACTTGGAGTCCCACAGGGATAAGTCTTCTCAACTCTCCTGATGGTGGATAGATCATTAAACATGTCCAAGACATGGGCAATTGAAAACATAACACAAATATTTACAGGAGTGAGATGGAACTCATCAGTTTAATGTCATTATCCAATTCGACTCAGCAATATTCTACTTGAGATACAGTGGCATAAAAATGAGACTTTTTGTACAAACTTCATCTGACAATACCAAATTCAGGCTGGAACCTCTGGCGGTTCTTGCCAATGGGATTCTGTAATCCTGCCAGCAAAGTACCCCCTGCCATCGGTTCCCCGACCACTTGGTGTGGTTTTATTGGGAATTCCCACTGACAATGCCCAGTGAATGGCACACTGCCTACCATCGCTGCCAAAACTCTGAGGAAAAATCAGAGAATCTCACTGTCAAAGTCAGTTGTTGGAAAATTAATGCCTGGATGAGAGCAGCAACACTCATGGAACCCAACACCATTCAGGGCAAAACTTTTTGACTGGGCCACATTCACCATCTGAAACATTCACTCTGCACACAGATGCACTGTGGCAGCATCACCCACAAGATGGACTGCGACAACTCCTATAACAGCACGCTCCAAACTCACTGTGGACAAGGGCAGTGTATATAATACCATCACTAACACGGTAAACACAGAAAATAGCTCATCTTCAAAGACTAAGAATGTTCTGGAAGAATTTCTGTTCAGAAGACTACCTTAAAAGGTTAATGCAGGATTCTGATTGCTGATCTTGGTAAAGAGATATTTTACAGAAGAAAAGGCATTTAAGCAGATTTATAGAAGCTGTTAAGATTTAAGCCCCAGGGGAATGTGTACAAAAGCAATCACATGATATTTTATTACTGAGAAAAAAATATGCATGGAAAATTATTTAAAAGTTAGGTTTGAATTTACTTTGAGAAGAGGAGGGACAAATTCCTAGTGAAAAGAAGGCAGTAGCTTGTTTACAGCTCACAGCCTGAATCGAATCGCTTCAAGTTCTCTATAAGCTGGGATTGAACATCTGCAAATGTTCCTCAAATCCCCTGCACTGCGATTGCTCAGCAGATCAGCAGATAACCCAAAACCATTTCAGCAACTCCATCATCTTTCCTTTCCCCATGAACCATTGACCTTTAATCTCTGGCAGCATTCCACCTCTGGCAGAGTTTTCCTTGTTTTCTTTTAGTGTGTGCGAGTGTGTGTGCCTGTCTGTGTGTGTCTACATATGTGTGTATTCACTGCAGTGGGACCAGAGAATCTCAGCCACGGGGCAATGTCAGAAATTCCAGTCGCAGCGAGATCGGAGAATCCCACACATGGGCAAGGTCGGAAAATCCCAACCAGGGTGAGATCGGAGAATCTTAGCTGGGGGCAAGATCGGAGAATCCAAGCCAGGGGTGAGATCAGAAAATCCCAGCTGGGGCGAGATCAGAGAATCCCAGCTGGGGGCAAGATCGGAGAATCCCAGGCAGGGTGAGATCAGAAAATCCCAGCTGGGGCGAGATCAGAGAATCCCAGCTGGGGGCGAGATCAGAGAATCCCAGTTGGGGGCGAGATCAGAGAATCCCAGTTGGGGGCAAGATCGGAGAATCCCAGCTCAACGTCTTTCATGGCCTTAGCTCATCACAAAGTACTTTAGAGCCAATAAATACTTTTCTGAACCCATTCACTGATGTGAAGTAGAGACAAAGCATCCAATTTATACACAGCAAACTCCCACACATAAAACATGTGATAAGAGTCAGATTTGTGTGATGTTGATTCTGAGATATAAATGTGAGGATAATCCACCCTTCATCTGCAAAATATTGCCAATAATATTCATGTCCAATTAAGGAGCAGATACAGACTTTAACACCTTATCTGAAAGTTGACACTGTACCTTCTGAATATAGAGCAACTCTGAAGTATTCTAACATCACGAGTTGAGTGCTCCACTGGAGGATTTACAGCTAAATGGAGTGTGGCCGGGTTAGATTGCAATCCAATTGTTCATTCCCCAGGGTTTTTCAAAATGTCTTTTATTTGATGAAGCTTTTGAAAGATACACAGATGAGGCAGTAAAGCAATAGAAGTACTTCTGTCGTTCAAATACAGACTTGAGAAATGTCTTTAAAGTGTACACATCGATTGGGAATTTCTTCATTTCTGATTCTGCTCCTGGATTATAACATTACCAGAAATGTGGGGAAGGCCCTTTAAGGTGTGAGTCAGCAGTTCACACCCCACTTGTGATTATATTATGACTGAACAGTTGGTGCAAGAAAATTGCCAGATACCATTTTATTTCTCCAAATTTTGGTTGCATCCCATTCAACCTAGACAATGAGTTTGGACTCATTAAAAATTATGATGTTAACATAAGAAGTCTTATAACACCAGGTTAAAGTCTAACAGGTTTATTTGGAATCATGAGCTTTCGGAGCGCTGTTCCTTCTTCAGGTGAATGCCGATAACGTGTGATTGGTTACTGTACTTGTGTAAAATTCCTTTGTGCATCATTTTAATGTCAGCATAACCAACTTAAAAATAAATGGGTTAATGCCAGAAGATTGGTAGATTGAACCAGTGCAGGACTTATTCAGGTAATGGTAGGGCGGTGGGGAGAGTTACAGAACAAAGCAATCTAGGAGTACATGTTCATAGCTCCTTGAAAGTGGAGTCACAGGTGGACAGATTGGTGAGGAAGGCATTCAGCATGCTTGGTTTCATTGATCAGAACACTGAATGCAGGAATTGGAACGTCTGGTTGAAGTTGTACAACGGTAAGAAGTCTGATAACACCAGGTTTAAATCCAACCGATTTATTTGATAGTAAACTCACATAAGCTTTCGAGGTTATCCTCTTCGTCAGGTGAATGAGGTGTTCTGGTCTCAAACAGCACAGACTGCTTGCAGATTACTGATTAGAATGCGAATCTTTACACCTAACCTGCTATTCAGGTCTTAAAGTGGTCAACAATGTGTGTGGATGGAGCACTGAGCACAGGTTAGAGAGATATGTATTGTGCTGTCTGGAGACAATACAACAGTCTGTGTTGTTTGAGACTAGAATACCTCATTCACCTGACGAAGAGCAGAGCCTTGAAAGCTTGTGAGTTTACTATCAAATAAATCGGTTGGACTTAAACCTGGTGCTGTAAAATTTCTTACTGTGTTTACGCCAGTCCAATGCCAGCATCTCTACATCATGAAATTGTGCAAGACATTGGTAAGGTCACACTTGGAATACTGCGTGCAGTTCTGGAGACTCTATTATAGAAAGAATATTATTAAACTAGAAAGAGTGCAAAAAAGATTTACTAGGATGTTACCAGGACTTGATGGATTGAGTTATAAGGAGAGGCTGGATAGACTGGGACTTTTATCTCTGGAGTGTAGAAGACTGAAGGGTATCTTACAGATGTCTATAAAATAATGAGGGACAAGGTAGATAATCAATATCTTTTCCCAAAAGTAGGGGAGTCTAAAACTAGAGGGCACAGATTTAAGGTGAGAGGGGAGAGATACAAAAGTGTCCAGAGGGGCAATTCTTTCAGACAGAGAGTGGTGAGGGTCTGGGACAAGTTGCCAGAGACAGTGGTAGAGGCAGGTACAACGTTGTCTTTTAAAAAACATTTAGATAATTACACGGATACGATCGGTATAGAAGGGTATGGGCCAAACATGGGCAATTGGGATTAGTTTAGGGTTTAAAAAAAGGCAATATGGTAAAGTTGGACTATAAGACCTGTTTCCCTGCTGTAAACCTCTATGACTCTAGTTTCTATGACTTCACACCTCTGTTAAAATTACAGAAAGGGAAATCTGATCTGATAGAATTATAATATCACAAGATATAGTTTCCAGATGAAAATGTTTGGCATTTGGGAATAGGTTTTACAATTTGATGCTTTGAGAGCCTGCATTTAAATTAATGCAGAGAGAATCTGAGTCCAGGCTTTGCACACACACATGAATTTCTAAAATCCACACTTAGTATTTTCTCCAAAATGTACCTCAACATTATCATACTGAAAAAAAAGTTCCAGTTTTTTTAATGGAATTTGATATCTTGGAATAATTTTGTTGAAGAAGGAAAAAAACAAGATATTATTCAATTTGTCTAAAAAAGGTAATCTCTAGAATAAACCTTCCCCATTTCTCTACATCCTTTTCTTCCTCTAAGATGTTTCTTCAGACCAACTTCTCTGACAAAGTTTCAGGGAGATGGAGCTTGGTAGTAATATTTCTGGATGGAAATCCTGGAGTCCAGGCCAATGGGGGCAGGGAAGAAGGGGGAAGAAAGTGGAGGAGAAAGGCGGGGTGAAGGGGGGAAAAGAGGGGGGATGGGAGGAAAGGGGAAAGTGGAGGAGAAAGGTGGGGGGAAGGGGGAAAAGAGGAGGGAAAGGAGAAAGGGGAAAGGGAGAAAGGGGAAAGGGAGAGGGGGGAAAGTGGAGGAGAAAGGTGGGGTGAAGGGGGGAAAAGAGGGGATGGAGGAGGAGGGGGGGAAAGGGGGTATGGGTTAAAATGCAAGGTTAAGAGCAGGATTTGAGTCCTTGAGCTTGCTCTATTTCATGAAATTCTGTCTAATCTGAGCAAAGTCTCAGCTCCATTTTCCTGTCTGTCAAAACTCTATTTAATTCAGCATTGAAAATGATCCCACGCTATTCTCCACCTGCCAATTTCACTTAGTGTTTCTAAATTCTTTTGTGGACTCTTCGTGCCTTCATGACTCCCTTTCCTACCTATCTTTATACCATCAGTAGACTTAGCTATCATGCATTTCATCCCTACTTCCAAGTCAATAATATTGATCATAAATAACCCTCACCTTACAATAGCTTGCCAATCCAAAGATGATCCATTTATCCTTCTCCCTCTCATTTCTATTAGTTAACTATAATCATTTATAATTCTTGCTTAATGGTTAATAATTATTAAACTAGTTATTCTTTTATTTGTGCTTGTATGTTACTGACTGCACCATAAGTTCTTATTTTGTGAAATTACGTTTGCTGTGGTGTCTTATCAAAAGCATTTTGAAAATCCAAGTACACCACATCATCAAATTCCCCTTTATTCATTGTTACTTCTTCAAAGAACTCCAATAAATTTCAGCAGTCTGATTCTACAGGGCAGTGTCCAAAGTAAATGCTTGCTGAGTCAGGTGTCTTGAGGATCCACTTCCAACCCTTCCTTGGCCAGTTTCCTCTCAACAGAGAGATAGTGGGAAGGAAACAACTGGCATTAATGGGAAACCATTGAGAGCCCTGCTCAGATTAATTTCTTTATTTGCATTGTGACAGCCAGTTTAAACTGTTTGGTTTAATTATCCATGGATTGGAGGCAGGAAGGATTTAAAAGGTCACCTGGGTCATTGCTCCATATTGTTCAAAAAAATTGCAGTTGATCCCTTTACAAATTTTGCAACCTTTTTAAAAGTCCTCAAACATTCTTATAAAACAATCAGAGGATTCTACAGACATTTTAAAGAAATTACAAATTTCCCTCCTGGACTGCTTCCTGGGTCAAAGGTGATCACAGAGCTCTTACCAATAAAGTTAAAGGTTATCACAATGGGACAAATGGAAGAGGTATTGCATCTCACTCAGTACGGGGACTGAACCTACACTGTCACCTCTATTACTGTGCTTCACAATCTCTCAGTGGAGCTGGCCATGCAATTCCTGCTTCATAAAGTGTCCTGAAAATTAAAAAGGAGTTGCTGTTTTGGTGGAGTTTTGTGAATTTCCACAAACAATAGTGCTCTCTGTTGCTTAAAATCCTTTTAGTCCAGTTGACTTCATAGCAAATATTAATGAGATATCTTGCAGCTGTGCAAGTGTGACTTTGAAGGTGATCAGAGAGAGGAAGTAACAAGCAGTGGAGGTAAAAAAGATGAACAGAAAGTGTATTGAGGAGTATATTGATATATTTAAGTTATAACAGAGTATACAAGGTGTTAAATTCAATCCTGACAATGGATGGAAGCACAAGGTAGATTGTGAGAAGTATCAAGGGAAAAGGGACAGATCTCTGTACCCCAGCACAGGCTCAGTATCCCTGCTTTACTAACTGTTGGTTAACACGCCCTGAGTGAGCTGCATGGAGAGATAGATAACAAAAGGTGCAGAGGCAGACAAACTGACACAGAGAAGTCCTTTATCAACATTGTGAGTAGATTGTTTAGATTGATGGGGAAGGTTGCTGTGCCCCATGACTCTGCTATAAGCGCGGAGGTCTGACCCAGGTTCCAAAATGTTTGCATTGCAGCTTCACAGTTCCAGCTGCCAACTCAACAATAACCTTCCTTGTTTTATAGGGAAGATATATGATAGCTGGGTAATTGGATGCCTGAAGGAAATCAGGACCTGTGACAGCCTCAGCTCTGAAGCCGTCGACATCTCAACACAGAAGGAAGCTATGTCAGCTAAAAAACATCAGCAACTCTTTCATACACACTCAGCTTCCCTCTCTCTTTCTTACACATCCTTACTTGTGTATGCAGTGCACTCCTCACACTCTCTTATCCTCTCTCACACACACTGCTGCCTACACCAAGCATCTGAGGACTGAGAGTTTTCAAATTCTTTTACGAGATGTGGGCTCTGCTGGCTGGAGCAGCATTTATTGCCCATCCTTAATTGCCCTGAAGATAGTGGTGGTCAGCTGCCCTAGTTGAACCTCAGCTGTCCGTGTGGTGTAGATACAGAAGCATTGCTATTAGAGAGGGAGTTTGACCAGTAATAGTGATGTAGCAGCGATTAAAGGATGCTGTGAAGAGATGAGGATTAGAGAGCATTCATTTGTTTAGCAAAGAATTGCAGTCAGTGTCATTAGCTAGTGTTCAGCAGGTTTAATTACTCCTCATGGGTATGGAAGAGTTGAACATTACAGATGAATAATAACTAGTTGTTCCTGAACAAAGACTTAACATTACCACTAGCCTTGTTAATTGGCATTCTGATTCCAACTTTACAGCAAACAATATGAAGTGTACAACTCCCATCTATTTATGCAACTTGGTGACTCCTTACAGATCATATTTCAACCTTCATACTCTCATTGTTAGAGATGATTGCTCAGTGGATAAATATGCATAAAACTGGATAAACATATTTGAAACTGTCAAGGGAATGTCAAGTTGTACTGGAATTTAAATCTCCTGTCCTTTAAATATTTGATAAAAGGAATCTGTCATTCATCCATTGTCATCGATGAGAACCTTGAGTCAAAGAACAAAGAACAAAACAGCACAGGAAACAGGCCCTTCGGCCCAACGAGCCCATGCTGCCATCTCGTTGTTCCCATTTCTACCCGTGATTCTTGCCTATGTTTATAGATCTATGGATTAAAAACCAAATTTGAGACAATTTAGGGAGAATTTGTTTTGCCAATCAGCCTAAGAGCACATCTTTGGGATGTGGGAGGAAACCGGAGCACCAGGAGAAAACCCACGCAAGCACGGGGAGAATGCGCAAACTCCCACAGACACAGGCCCAAATCCATGTATCTGCACAGCACAGCGATAGTCACTGAGCTGTCGTGTTGCCCATCAAATGGTTCAGGTCAAGCGTACACTAACAACGTGAAGCAGTAGGATACTCTCATTTTAACACTTGTTGTGATTGTCAAAAGATGACTGATCAGACCAATTCAGGCACGGAATGTCCTGGCACATATTGGACAGACTTGTGTAAACATTGTAGTTGTTGCGCTGGTGGCTCTGGACTTGTGCAGCTCGCGCTTAAGTTGTGCTTCAGCAATGCACCTTGCTTCATGAGCTTGACAGTCTTTGTGGTTGAGGCAGCTCCAGATAAGACGGTTTTGTGCCAGTGTTTCCTAGGTGGCTGTGTTTATGTCAAGTGATTTCAAGGAGCCCTTGAGTTGTGTCTTTGAAACATTTCTTCTGCCCTCCATGCGAGCGTCTTCCAGCAGAGGGTTCCCCAAAAAGGAGCTGCTTTGGTATGTGCTTGTCTGACATACGGATGATATGACCTGCCTACCGGGTCTGCCTCTCATCAGCAATGTGTGGACTGATGGTAGACTTGCTCTAGAGAGAACTTCAGTGACTGATACTTTGTCTTGCCATTGGATGTGTAATATTCTGCAAAGACAAGTCATGTGGAAATGATTGAGCTGTCTTGCTTGCCTTCGATACACAGTCCATGTTTCACAGGAGGGTAGTGAGTACCACAGCGCTGTCGACCTTCAGTTTTGTTATTGGGTTGATTCCTCGACGCTCCCATACAGTGGAGCGCAGACTACCGAAAGCAGAACTTACCTTTGCTATTCTGCAGTTAACTTCTGTATCAATAGTCACTGTTTGAAGAGGGTGCTGCCACTGCCTGTAGTTTCTGCCCTTTGGTTGTGATTATGGATTCTGTGTACAGTGCACGAGGAGCAGGCTGGTGCCTGACTTTGGTCTTTATAATATTGATGGTGAGTCCAAAGTTTCACAAGCTGTGGAAAATTTGTCCGTACTGACTTGTATCTCTGGCTCTGAGCCAGTATACACAGTACAGTCATCGACAAAGAGGAAATCCCTCAAAACAGTCTCCTTCACTTTGGTAATAGCTTGAAATCTCCTCAGATTGAAGAGTTTCCTTCCACTCTGTACTTGAGGCTGATTCTAGCAACACTGTCCTGGAAGGCGTCATTCAGCGTGGCAATAAGCATCATGCTGAACAGTGTGGTGTGAGCACACAGCCCTGTTTGACACCATTGGTGACTGGGAATGACTCAGAGGATTCTCCGCCATCCAGTACCCTGGCTATCATCCATCATGGAACTGGCGTACCATCTGAATGAATTTGGGGGCAGCTGAACTTTGACATGATCCTCCACAGGCCTTGTTGGCTGACAGTGTTGAAGGCTTTTGTGAGATCAACAAAGGTAGAGCTTGCAATTCTGCTTCTGACACTTCTCCTGAAGTTGGTGCGCAGCAAAAATCACGTCAATAGTCCTGAGACATTTGCGGAAGTAGGCCCATCTCCTGATGACCAGACGATTTAACAGGATTCTTGCGAAGGGTTTTCCTGTGATGGGGAGTAGCGAGATTCCTCGGTGGTTGTCGCTTACTTGCTGGATGCCCTTCCTCTTGTAAAGGTGTACGATGGAAGCATTTTTAAGTTCCTGAGGAATGGATCCTTTCTTCCAAAAGGAATGGAACAACTCAGTGAGCTTTCAAGGAATCTGCAGTGTTTAAAAAAAAACACTTGCTATTTGTATTGATATAAGCCATCCTATGTCACTGACATATTTATTGAATTGACATTATTACAGGGTTTGTGCTGCATGACTCTGTATTCCTCCACCTTCAGGAACATCCTTCCTGCATTTACCCTGTCTAGTCTTGTAGAATTTTATAAGCTTCTACGAGATCTTTGCTCATTCTTCTCAAATCCATGAATATAATCTTAACTGATTTAATCTCTCCTCCTCCATCAGTCCAGACATCCTAGGAATCAGCTTAGTAAACCTTTGCTGTACTCTCTCTACAACAAGGACATCCTTTCTCAAATAAGGAGACCAAAACTGCACACACCATTCCTGTATAATTGCAGTAAGACATCCATGCTCTTGTTCCCTGCTCTTGTACTCGAGTTCTCTCAACATGAAAGGCACAAACCATGTGTTTTCTCCATTACGTGCTGCACCTGCATGCTTGAAATCATTCCTGAAATCTTTTCTTCACTCTTTCTGAAATGTTCACATCCTTCCTAATATGCAGTGCCCAGATTCAGGCACAATGCAATACAAAGAACAAAGAAAACTACAGCACAGGAACAGACCAATCAGCCCCCCCTGTGGCCTGCACCAACCATTCTGCTTAATTGAACTAAAACCCCCTCCCCTCCCACGGATCGTATCCCTCTATTCCCATCTTATTCATGTACTTATCAAGACACCCCTTAAAAGTCACTATCGTATCTGGTTCCACAACTTCCCCCAGCAGGGAGTTGCAACACCCACCACCCTCTGTGTAGAAGACTTGCCTCATACATCTCCTTTAAAGATTGCCCTTCGCACCTTAAACCTGTGCCCCCTAGTAATTGACTCTTCCACCCTGGCGAAAAGCTTCTGACTATCTAATCTGTCCATGCCTCTTATAATCTTGAAGACTTTTATCAGGTCTCCCCTCAACCTCCATTTTTCCAGTTGAGTCAGCAAATAGCTGTCACTTATTTTATTTCCCTGAAACAGGTACAATATATGCACATGTTCTTTTTATGACCAAAGATCAAAGTCCAGTATACTAATATATGTTATTTTGAGTACACGCAAATGGACCACACTGCAAGCCGGGCTGATAATCGTAAATTGGTGGTCAGTGTAATTCTTAGCACACTGAGGACTATTTAGCAAATAATGCCTGCTTTTGTTCTGCAGGCCTCTATATAAAATCTCCAGGACCCAAAAGTCTTCTTAACCCCTTTCTCAACCTGCTCTGCCATCTTCAATGATTGGTGCACAAACACACACCCTAACCCTCTTTGTTTCTGCATCTTCATTCAAAAAACCATGTTTCCTGATATTTCATTTCAAAATGTATCGCTTTACGCTTCTTTGCGTTACATTTAATCTGTTACCTGTCTGCCTATTCCACCCACCTGTTTATGTCCACCTGAAGTCTATCATTATCCTTCTCATACTTTCCAATAATCCTGATTTTTATATGACCTCAAATTTTGAAATTGTGCCCAGCACGTCCAAGTCTAAATTGTTAATATACATCAAATAGTCACTTGGTAATATAGAGCTTGAATATTTCTTGAAAGAGAGGAATGTTGCAGAAGTTTTTTTGCTTTCTACTCAACAGGACAATGTACAAATGTCAAATTTCAAAAACAACAGTTTATGTTATAAGAGAGAAGGGTACTGATTGGTTGACAAACAATCAACTAAAGATAATTAGTCAATCTCATAATGTGACTCATTAAAGCTTGCTGGAAGTGACATACATTTATATGCAGAGACCCATTCTCTGCAAAGCAAAGGAATACTTCAAGCTTTACTCTTCTTTTGAATTCTGTGTGAGTCTACAGCTCCTCATTGCTTTCTCCATGATAATGACTTGTCCAACCAGAATAAGCTCACCAAACTATCAGCACTATCATATAAACTGCAGTGATCATTTGAAATTTGATATTCTTGCATTTGTCCTGATATATATGAAATAGAGCATTGAGCCAAGTACCAAACGTGGAATCTCATTGTGTACCTTCCTCCCATCTGATAAACAAGAAGATCACAGAAAATATTAACAACTTTACTCTAAAACAGAAACTTGTCCCTAATTACATCACTTAAGATGAAAAAGAATCATAAAGCTACAATTATGCATAGAAAATTAAATATTCAATGATTTGGTTATAAAAGGAATTAATTAGTTGCAGTATTGGAATCCTTCTCGCTAATAATGATAAATATAATAAAATAAACAGAGTTGATTCTCTCACATGCTAGTCCCAGTAGATAATTTTGTCATGGTGCAAACTTAGAAACTTACTTTCCCTGAGCACACAGATGGCTGGATCTTATATTTTTGTTCCAAAGTGCCCAGCTCACACTGAAATCCAGTGTATCATCCTGTCGTACACAAACCACTTTCCACCGCAGATCCTGAAACTCTGTGTAAAACAATGAGAAGGTGAATGGGTGTTGAGGTAGGGGGAGAGGGGGAGGCTGATAGTTTTGGTAAGATCAGCTCCACGTATTCACTTCACTGCAACAAACTTTACAGAAATCAGGGTGCCATCTTCAAATGGCAGCACGATCAGGACTGGAGTGAACTAACCCCTCCCCCATGTAGGTATTGGGGCTGCCCTCACACAATCACTGCCCTACCCACCCCCTCCCCAACGGCAGAGTTATCACTGGCACTGCCCTTCACTGTCATTCCACCCCCCTCCCCCCCACATAACCAGAAAACCCCATAGGACTCCCAAAAGGTCTATCCCTACGCTGTCCCCTGGCTCTGTCCCCAGCACTGTCTCCTGGCTCCGTCTCCCGGCTCTGAACCCTAGCTCTGTCCCCGGCACTGCCCCCTGACTCCGTCCCCTGGCTCTGTCTCCTGTCACTGTCCTCTGGCACTGCCACTTGGCAGTGGCTTCTACTCTGGGCCCAGCATAGGTTGGCACTGCTCTCCTAGGCATGTCCGTCTCCCCCTGGGGGCTATACCTGACTTTATACCCCTGAAGAGGGAGAGATTCCCTGATGGAATTGTGTCTTGCAAAACCTGTTGTTTGTAACATTACACCAGCGAGGTTTCAATATCCAGTATGGCGAGGGGGTGGGGAGTGGGGAGAATCATGTGCTGGGTCTGGGGAGTGGAATGCTGGCTAACATTATTAACATTTATTTAAATCTATTAAAATGTGTTTCTCACCCTTTTGTGGCATAAACCTCACAATGTCACTGACAAGAGGTATGGAAAATCTCTTCTGATTTTCTTACTGTGTTGGTGATGCCACAAAGCACCAACGTGGTCTCAGAATTAGCTCCGTAACTTTAATTAGAATCATGAAGTATACTTGCTCAAATTGCTCCGGTGTTGCCTTGTTGAGTGAATTAATGACAGAACCACTTGGATCAAGGACAATCCTTCATCTGTGTACGTTTTATTTTAAGTTCAATGATAAATGCAGTGGTTCGATTGATTAAGTGTGTTGATTATTGGCTATAAATCTCTCTTACAAGCCCTTAATAAAGGAATTGGTCACAATTCCAAGAAGTAATTTAGCTCCCATTTTCAAAATGTCTTCTGTATTAAAATATTTGTCAAGCTACTTCACTTTTTAATTAACTGTAGCCTTGGGACAAATAGCCCAGTTTCTGCATCAGCAACCTGCCACAAAGAAGTGTGATAAATAATCCCTCAAATGTTTTTAACTGGTGTTATTTGAGGGAGGAATATTGACCGGGACATCTGGAAATTCTTAGCTTTTCATCAAATATTATCTCCATCGATTGTTTCTCTGCTGGGTGACAGTAAGAACTGTGTGTGCATGTGAATTGTGGAGGTCACGGATTATCAGTTGTATGATTTTCTGAATTTGATATTCTAATTCAACTCAATAACAATGTCAATAGCACATAGTGTGAAGGATTTAGTGAAGTAAAAGCTGAGATTATTTCTCAGCAATCAATTATCACATCGAGATATGAATCACAGCAAACAATAATGTGAAACCAGTGAGTTAATGATTAATATCTGGTACCAGTCACTTGGACTAAATGGTTTCAGATTTGTCTGATCTCGAACATTGGGTGCCACGTTGATTAAAACTCAACATTAGAGCTCACTTTGGCTTTTAGCTTTGAAGAGGACAAAATATGATTTATCAATTTCTGGAGTCTGGAATGCTCAGAACGACTCTTAATCATGCTCAGCTGTGTCCCTGAATAAATTAGAAAAGCACTTTGAGAAGTTCTGTCTGCACTGAGGACCTTCTATAACGTTGTAGAGATTCATCACTCTTGCCACAACCATTTTCCACTGCTTGTCTACAAGCTATCAAATAGACAGATCACCGCCACAAAGCTGTCTCTCTCTCTACCCCATTGGAATAGCAGAGAATAAATGAGGTCATCATCAATACAACCTTTCTCATTCAACTACAATGTCTGAACATATAAATAACTCACAGAAGCTCATCTGCCTCTTCCCAACTAAACTCAAAGCGATATAAATGAACGGTATTATTTTATTTTAAATATATTGATATTTGTACTATTGAAAACTTTGATTCCATGTAGGAACACAAGGAATCTGATGGCACACGAGTGCACCACAAACAAAAGCCTTGGTGTTCCCTGGTTATCACACACTAATTTGGGACATAAATCAGAAATGCTGAAAATTACTCTTTCAAAAAATTCATTTGCACATGATTGAACATAAACACCTCAAAACACAAGCAAAGAAAGAGATGCAATTTCCCAATCAGACCACCAGAGTCCTAAAGGCAGAGTGTGACCATGGCAACACCTGAAGGACACGAACAATAACTCAGCATTGAAATGGAAAGTTACTTTCATCTTCCACCTTTTGAATATATTTGAGGCAATTAGGAGAGCAATGCTTCTTACAATGTGGCACATGAGCCTAAAACAGAAAATTCAATCATATGGATGATAATTTCTGCAGAAAATTCTGCAGGCTTCTGCAGAAAATGCAGATGTATGGGATTGAGGATGATTTAGCTAATTGGATTAGGAATTGGCTAGCAGATAGAAGACAGAGGGTGGTGGTTGATGGAAATTATTCATCGTGGAGTTCGGTGACAAGTGGTGTGCCTCAGGGGTCTGTTTTGGGGCCCCTGCTGTTTGTAATTTTTTATAAATGATCTGGATGAGGGTATTGAAGGATGGATTAGTAAATTTGCAGATGACACTAAAGTCGGTGGAGTGGTAGATAGTGAAGAGGGGTGTTATAGTTTGCAGAGAGACTTGACAAGTTGCAGAGCTGGGCCGAGAGGTGGCAAATGGAGTTTAATGTGGAAAAGTGTGAGGTAATTCACTTTGGCAGGAATAACAAATGTGTAGAGTATGGGGCTAATGGTAGGACTCTTAATAGTGTTGATGAACAGAGGGATCTTGGTGTATGTGTGCATAGATCCCTGAAAGTTGGCAATCAAGTCGATAAGGTTGTTAAGAATGCATACGGAGTCTTAGCTTTTATTGGTAGGGGGATTGAATTTCGGAGCCGCAACGTCATGTTGCAACTGTACAAACCTCTAGTGCAGCCGCACTTGGAGTATTGTGTGCAGTTCTGGTCCCCACATTATAAGAAAGATGTGGAGGCATTGGAGAGGGTACAGAGGAGGTTTACCAGGATGTTGCCTGGTATGGAGGGCAGGTCTTATGAGGAGAGGCTGAGGATTTGAGGTTGTTTTCCTTAGAAAGGAGGCGGCTAAGAGGGGACCTTATTGAAACATATAAGATGATTAGAGGTTTAGATAGGGTGGACAGTGATAGCCTTTTTCCTAGGATGGAGAAAGCTAGCACGAGGGGACACAGCTTTCAATTAAGGGGTGATAGTTATAGGACGGATATCAGAGGTAGGTTCTTTACCCAAAGGGTGGTTCGGGAGTGGAATGCCCTGCCTGCAGCAGTTGTAGATGCGCCAAGTTTGATGGCGTTTAAGAGGTTAGTAGATAAGTTTATGGATGAAAAGGGAATGGTTTAGGTTAGAGGGTCATTGCTTTTTATATTGGTCGGCGCAACATCGAAGGCCGAAGGGCCTGTTCTGCGCTGTAATGTTCTATGTTCTAATTGGAAATAATAAAACAATATTGAAACTGGACTGACGAACAGTTCAACAGTTGTTTTGGATTCAAAGGCAACAAAGCCAATGATATGTAGCAATCTGATCAATTGGAAGAGACAGACAAAATAAATGGCAAGACGTTTGGATCAGACCTCCAGCTTACGTCATGTGGATCATCAGTCAACAAGTGTTGAGAAGAGATAAGAACAAGACTGGCTTCAGCTAAAAATGGCACTGAAAATGTGGAACAAAATGTAGAAGGATACAAGGCTAGGATCCAGAGAAGTGCTGGAAATCGGGATGTGGTACAGGGATTGAGAAAAAAGTCAAATCTTTGAGGTGTGATGATGCAGAAAGCTTGAAGATGGAAACTTCTCTCGAAAGGAAAGCTCTAAATGTGTGCCAGAGGAACTTTAGCTTTGAAAGCAATGCTCATTGGGATGAAGGAAAGAGCATTTCTGTATTGTACACATATAACCAGTGAATCTACCTGC
Source organism: Sphyrna mokarran (assembly GCA_024679065.1). Classification (NCBI taxonomy): domain Eukaryota; kingdom Metazoa; phylum Chordata; class Chondrichthyes; order Carcharhiniformes; family Carcharhinidae; genus Sphyrna; species Sphyrna mokarran. The sequence continues at coordinate 148,763,093 of JAGIQG010000002.1, forward strand.
AGTCAAGAGGAATAAAAAAGAAACAAGCTGGAAGAAAATCAAAGAATAGACACCTGGATAATAAAATGAACTGATTCCATGTTTTCCTGGATGATTTCAGGAACATGGCAGCAATGTGAGTCAGACTGACTACACCAAGAGGATTATCAAATGATACAATGTGGAAGGAGACCATTTGGTCCATCAATACCAGCACACTGCTCGAGTTATCCACTTAATCGCAGAATCTTAGGCCATTCTCCACAGCTGTGCAAATGCATTCACTTGAAATATTTATCCAATTCACTTCTCAAAACTATCGTTGAATCTTCCACTAATAGATAATGGGAAATATTGACAAAGTAAGCTCCAGATGTTATGTAAGCTCAGACATGTGGTTATCACACAGTGGAAAAAGATAACCAGCTAGTGACTGTTCCTCATTCGTGGCAATATCACATTGGCTACACATTCTACACATTTAGTTCCATTTGCTGCTGCATTTAATGGGCAGCCAATCAATATTGTTAAATTGCATCACTATCCCGCATGAGACCCCCCTCCCCCCCACCCCACCCCTGCTCAAAGAACTTGTTCAGGAAACAAATCCGATCAAATTTGCTGTTTCCATTTTGAATGTATGGAGACTCAGCAAATGATTTCAATATGAATTTGATTTTCTTTTTATCCTTGATATTCACATGGTGAAATTTCTAGACTTCTGGGAAGGGAGCAACTAAAGATTTTACCTCTAATTCAATTTGTGGTAAAAACGCAATCAATTAATGTAATGAATGAATTGGTTTAAGCAATCAGTAGCTATCCTTCTTTAGGAATGGTCAGAGGCAAGAGTTCATGATTCATTTGAGCTGATGGATACATGAATAGGATGAGGAAAGAGGGATATGGTCCCTGGAAGGGTAGTGGGTTTTAGTTCAGTTGGGCAGCATGGTTGGTGCAGGCTTGGAGGGCTGAAGGGTCTGTTCCTATGCTGTAATTTTTTTGTTATTTGAATTGTATCTGGAAATGTTAAAAGTCTTCATTAGCAGAGTATCAAAAACACGTTTTCTTGAAAATGAAGCTTTGTGTTAGATCATTACTTATATTTAATTTTGCACATGTGTAAGAGCCAGGAAGCACAGGCCCTCACATTGGCACAACCATTCTGCTCAAAATAGCACGGTAATCTTTGAAGTAATGAAGAGAAAGAGAGTCAGAGATGAGCCAGAATTTATTTAAACCCTTGTGAATCCTGACATTTGTTTTCTAAGTAAAGTTAATCCTGTTTGATGATTCCAGTTGCTGCAATCTCTTTTCTCCTGTAAGATTCTGATTCTTTTATCAAAACTCTTTGGTTATTTGAAAATACAAAATCAAATTGTTTTTGAAAGATTTCACTCACTTTCTGTTCATGGGGCTTTTTTTTATAAATATGGATTTCATCAGTTTTAGATTAAAGTTGAAGGTGCACAGTTATCTGTAATACTATTGTGTTATACACTCTGGTTCAAAACTATTTTTTCCAGTCTTATCCTTGAGAAGTGCTCCAACAGAATCAGATGTCACTAGGCTTTACATTTCAGAAATGAGTTGAAATACAGCAGTAATTGTCAATATGATTCAAGCAATTCTGTAAATAGTTTTATATTTCAAGTGGAATTATAAGAGGTAACTTCTACTGAATTATTAATCAGGGACCTGTTAATGGTCCAATGCACTGACATACACAATTTACAATTATCCCATAGCTGAGAATTGATGTTAGGAATGACAGCATCAAAGGATTAACTGAATGTCATTTATTTATGTCAAAAATACATCAAAAAGCTTCCAAGAGCCTTCATGTCATCAATTATTGCTGATTTTTTAGATTGAAATGCTCCAGCAATAGCAGTATCTACTGTAATCTTGCTCAGGTTTTCATATCTGTATCCAGTTGCACAGAAACCACATGTGATTTTTCATTTATCTCTATAATTGCATGGAGGACTTCACTGTAAAACTCCTTTTATCAAAACTGCAATATCCTGTTCCAGCTGTCAATTTGTCATGATAATGCGATATTTTTCATCATTATCAATGCTATGGTGATTGGTAATATAACCATTCCTATCTTCCTTCAGCTGCCTTTTTCTTATGTTTAACTCCTGAATCTTGTCTACGCCAGAGTTGGTGGCTGACTAAAGCACAGAAAAACTAAGTGCTGTTTTGGAGATGCCACCATCCGGCTTGGGATTTATTTTGGAAAGTCCCAGAAACCTGCATGTTTCCAGGGATGTTGCCCAATCACTGTTGGAGTTTTCACTGAATCTTTTATGTCCAGCCAAATCCATCCAGAATTTATAGCAACACAAAGTTCCAGCTGAGCTCCTTGGATCAGGGGTGAGAACACTGGCCAATTCGACTTTTCCCTTCAGTAAACAAGGACCCTGAGGCTAGAATGTTCTACGAATGCCCAACTAGACACAATTCGGCAATTGTAATCAGAACTATTCAAAATTCTTCCCAGTTTATTTTTGGGAAGATGAGAGCCATTTTGCTCAGCACACAACCTCTGTTCCTGATCCCTCAACTGCATCTTTCTCCCTGGAGACTGAGACTAAAGCTGACTATTCACAACCTGAACTGATTGCCCAATCTCATTTCCTCACCAACATCAAGACTCCTTGTTTCCACGTCCTTATCATTACCAAATCCATCTCACTTCAGCTATCTGTTGTTGAAATGCTTATTCAGATTCATCTGACCTCAGCCATTCCAGTGATCTAACCCTCCAGCTTCTGGTAAGTTAAATCTGCTAGGGAGCAGATCAGAAACTGTAAAGTTAGCCTAGATCCCAACTTTATGTGATCTTGACATTAGTGTAAGCATAATGTGTTTCACTACAGCTGTGATTCTCCTGACCCACTAGGAAGATTTTATTAAAACAAATTTCATTTAACAGCATAGTTAGAATGTAACAAATAGAATTAGGATAACTTTTACCGATCGAAATACTTAAATACGACAAAGTATAATTTTTAATACTTACCTATCTCTATAATTCCAATATAAGCAATATCCCCACAGATTTACATCTTCTTCAGAATTAGTTATCCAAAACATTGAGTTCATGTGGATTTTAGGTTTCCAGCCTTTTAACATTTCTAGTCAGAGATACAGAAAGACACCTGTCTTCTGACTCCCATGAAGCAGTCTCCAGAGAAAGAACTAATTTAAATCAGCAAAACTTCAGAGAAAGAGAAATTTGATATCGCAGTTGGGGCTGAAGGGATCAAATGATATCGAGGAAAGGGAGTACAGGATAGTGAATTTGATGATCAGCCATGATCAAAATGAATGGTAGAACATACTCAAAGGGCCAAATGGCCTTTTCCTGCTTCTAGTTTCTATGTTTCTATTTTCTGGCAGAAACAAGAGTCCAATCTTCAGAGAGAAAAAAAGTTACTTCACTCTCTTTGTGAGCCTAGCCCTGTCCAGTCACATGCTTTCTCCTGTCAATCATCCTAATCAAGATCTACTCTGAAAAACCCCAGGGAAAACAGTAAAATAACAATGCTCATTAGTCTAGATTAAAACAAACATTCCAGCAAGCAGTATCAATTATGTTTCTGCAGTATATGTGGGTTCTCAGTTACAAAGTGGCACCAGGTAAATATAACTGATCCTTCAGAACCATCTTGCACAAGTAATGTGACAAATATATTTCTTAAAGGCACTGTGTTGTCACAAGTCCAAACAACTGCCACTTATATCCTAACTTGACTAAGTCCTGTTCTCCCAATCACCCATGTTTACTGATAACATTGGCATTTGGTTAAGCAACACCTTGATCTGAAAATTCTCATCCTTATTTTCAAATCTCTCCAAATCCCTCCATTCTCTTGTCCCTCTCTTTCTGTGTAATTTACTCCAGCCACACAACCTTCTGAGGTTGCTCATTTAATTCTGGGTTCTTGCACATCCCTAATGTTCATTATCCCATCATTTGTAGCCATATCTCCCATTTCCTGTGATCATCAAATTCTGCTTCATTATGTTCCAGTGAAGTAGCCCATTTTTCTACATGGAAGATGCTTCAAAAATGCAAGTTGCAATTGTGTGGTTTACCTGTTCACTGAGTAAACACACCAGGGGAGTCTGAAGAAAAGTTGACTGCATTTAACATAGGAGGATAAATGTGTGAAGTTGCACAGGCAAGGAGCTGGATAGAGTTGTTGTAGGTGTAACTCGAAGAGCCAATGGCCTCCTTCTGCATTGGAGATTCCATAATACATTCTGAAAGTGCACCTGCAAAGCACATACATATATTCATTTTTAATATTTCAGAGTCATGATGAATAGGAAAATCAATATTTCAAATCTTGTTAAAACTGTTTGAATTAAAAGGAGTTTATGAATCTGTTTTCCTGATGTGGAATTTTACCGTGGTGATGTGGATATCAGCATTCTGTGTCGGGAAGTTAGTGAAGCCTTAAAGATCTCTCTCTAAGAGAATGCTAAGGGGTTGTCAAGCTTCTTAACAAATTCCCAAAGTGCACAGAAACATTGCACTGGAATGGAAGTTTGCAAAACTTACTCTAATAAGTTTGTTTAATCAATGGGTTGTTGCAAATTTAATGTGCAAGGCGGCATCTAAAAAACATTAATAATTGATCCATAACAGTATCATTTTATTATACTTAAAATTAAATAATATATAATTATTAATTACAACAATTAAACTGAACGTAATTATCATTTTATCTTCTCATTTCCATTTTGTCTATGATAGCTTAACATGTCCTTTCCCAGCTCTAAGATTTGATTTCTCTGTGGATTAGTTTCTTTGGTTTTTTTAAATGCCGAATGCTAAATCCCATCTTTTTAAATGAATTCTCCTGCTGTCTTGTTGCTCATGCCACGTTTTGGTATTAATGTTTAATTGGCATCCGTAATCAGTAACCGAACGCAATCCCATCAGATTGTAATTACAGCTCATATGTCAAGTTCCCTTAAAACAAGAGTTGCCAACGTCCTTGTGCTAAGTGCTGAAGGGAGAATAATTCCATCGTTAAGATCATACAAAAGCCAAGCTTTTTATTTTCAGACTCACACTGCTGCAGATACTGTTCCCCGAGTATTACATCTGACAACAGATCTGATCTGAGTTTCCACAAGTTTAGAGTTCCCTCCCCTAAATTAATAGTTGCTGTTCCATGTACTCCTTTATTTAGTGAAAACCAACACACCCGAGAATCGTACAGAGTCACTGAGTCATACGGTGCAGAAGAGGCCCTTCAGCCCATCAAGTCACCATCAACAATACCTGTCACTAAAGACACACTAATTCCATTTTTCAGCACGTCCCACATTCCTGAATGTTATGATGTTTCAAGTACTTGTAAAAATATATTTTAGAGATTGTAAGGTTTCTGGCCCCCTTTACTTTCCCAGAAAGTACATTCCAGATTCTGCGTGGAGTTTGCATATTCTCCACATGTCTGTGTGGGTTTCCTCGGCATGTTCCAGTTTCCTCCCACATTCCAAAGATGCGTGGGTTAGATGCATTGATTCGAATAGACTCTGCAGTGTGGCAATGAGGGAAATTTCAGAGTAACTTTATTGCAGCGTTAATGCCTTACTTGTGACTAGGATCTCTTAAGGATCAACAAGGTCACCTGTGTTTGGATCCAAAAGAGATGGGTGAGATCCTAAATGAATATTTCTGATCTGTATTTACTGTTGAGAAAAAGCATGGATGTTAGGGAACTTCAGGAAATAAATAGTGATGTCTTGAAGAGTGAACATATTACAGAGAAGAAGGTGCTGGAAGTCTTAAAGCGTATCAAGGTAGATAAATCTTCAGGACCTGATGAAGTGTATTCCAAGACATGGTGGGAGGCTACGGAGGAAATTCCAGTCCCCTTGCAGAAATATTTAAATCATCAATAGTCACAGATGAGGTGCCTGAAGATTGGAGGGTGGCAAGTATTGTGCCTTTGCTTAAAAAGGGCTGCAGGGAGAAGCCTGGGAATTACAGGCTGGTGAGCCTCATATCTATATTTGGTAAGTTATTAAAAGATATTTTGAGAGACAGGATCTACAGGCATTTATAGACACAAGGACTGATTAGGGACAGTCAGCATGGCTTTCTGAGTGGAAAATCATGTCTCACAAATTTGATTTTTTTTGAAGGTGTAACCAAGAAGGTAGAAAAGGGCAGTGCAGTTGATGTTGTCTCCATGGACTTTAGCAAGGCCTTTGACAAGGTACTGCATGGTAGATTGTTGCGTCAGGTTAAATCCTCAGGATCCAAGGTGAAGCAGCGAAAAAAAAACTGGTTTGAAGACAAAAGCCAGCGGGTGGTTGTAGAAGGTTGTTTTTCAAACTGGAAGCCTGTGACCAATGGTGTGCCTCAGGGATCAGTGCTGGGTCCACTGTTAATTGTTTTTATATTAATGATTTGGTTGAGAATTTAGTGGCATGGTTAGTAAGTTACAGATGACAATAGATTGGTGGCATAGTGAACAGTGAAGAAGATCGTCTTGAATTGCAATGGGATCTTGATCAATTGGACCAGTGGGCTGACAAATGGCAGATTGAGTTTAATTTAGATAAATTTGAGGTGATGCATTTTGATAGGTCATACCAGGGCAGGACTTATTCAGTTGATGGTCAGGTGTTAAGGAGAGTTATAGAGCAAAAGATCCTGGGGTACAGGTTCATAAACAAAGAACATAGAACAAAACAACATGGGAAACAGACTCTTTGGCCCAACGAGCCCGCACCGCCACCCCGATGTTCCCACCTCTACCCGCGATCCCTGTCCATATTTATAGATCTATGGATTAAAAACCAAATTTGAGACAGTTTAGGGAGAATTTGTTTTGTCAATTAGCCTAAGAGCATATCTTTGGGATGTGGGTGGAAACCGGAGCTCCCGGAGAAAACCCACGCAAGCGTGGGGAGAATGCGCAAACTCCCACAGACACAGGCCCAAATCCATGTATCTGCACAGCACAGCGATAGTCACTGAGCTGTCGTGTTGCCCACCAAATGGTCCAGGTCAAGTGTACACTAACGACATGAAGCAGTAGGATACTCTCGAAAAAAAAATCCAAGAGTAGCCCTCTCACGACCCATCGTGTGTATGCCCCTCGTTAGACAATAAGGTGGATCAAAGCACCTGTAGGATTAAAACACGTAAATCAATAACTCCTTGAAAGTGGAGACACAAGTGGACAGAGTGGTGAAGAAGGCATTCAGCATGTTTGGTTTCATTGGTTAGAACATTGAATACAGAAGGTGGGACAACTTGTTGAAGTTATACAGTACATCAGTAAGACTACACTTGGAATACTGTGTACAGTTCTGGTCACCCTATTAAAGGATATTATTAAATATCCTATTAAGGATATATAAAGGATATTATTAAACTACAAAGAGTGCAGAAAAAATTTATTAGAATGGTACCCAGACTTGATGATTTGAGTTATAATGAGAGGCTGAACAGACTGGGACCTTTTTCTCTGGAACATAAGAGGCTGAAGGGTGATTTTATAGAACTCTATAAAATAATGAGAGTCATAGATCAGCTAGATAGTCAATATTCCTCCCCAAAGGAAGGGGAGTCTAAAACTAGAGGGTGTAGGTTTAAGGTGACAGGGGAGAGATACAAAAGATTCCATACTGGCAATTTCTTCACACAGGGGATGGTGAGTGCTAGAGGATTAGTAGAAGCGGATATAACTTTATCTTTTAAAAAGCATTTAGACAATTACATGGATAAGATGGGTATAGACGGATATGGGCTAAATGTGGACAGCGTGAACTAATTTAGGGATTGTAAAAAGGGGCGGCATGGACAAGTTGGGCCAAAGGGCCTGTTTCTATGCTGTAAATCTTCATGATTCTATGACTAATAAATGAACTTTAACATTTTGTACAATTCCCACATCACCACCTATCTGTAATTGATAAAAGCAAGTGTCCCACATGCCTTCTTAATTATCCTATTCTGCTCTGCTGCCTTCAGAATTTGTGAATAAGTACCTCAAGATCTATTTGTTCTTCTGAGCTTCCTGATGTTAGTAAATATTCCCTTGTCTTGTTACTTTTTCCAAAAGTGAATCACCTCGCACTGATCAGGGTTAAATACCATCTATTGCTGTTTTGTCCACCTGAACCAACCTATCTATATCTTCCTGTAGCCTATGACCTTCTTCATCACAATTAACCACTCTCCAAATCTTGGTATCATCTACAAACTTACTTATCCTTTCCTACATTCTCATCTATATCAATTATGTAGCTAGCAAACAATAAAGGACCCTACATTGAACCTTGCACTCCTGAACACCGGCTTCAGTCACTCAAACAGCCTCCTACCACCACCCTTGGTGTCTTATTACTAAACCAGTTTCTGATCCATTTTGCATGTTTCCCAATTCCATGTGCTTCAACCTTCTCAACCAGACTCTCATGTGGGATCTTGTCAAAAGCTTTGATAAAATCCATATCAGCTCTATCAACTGAACTTCCCTCAGCTACACACCTGATGAGGAGGAGGGGTAAAACTGCCAGCATAAACAGTTACAGATCGTGAACTCTTTATACTTTGAAAGAACTTCTAATGCAACGATGCACATTTATTAATATGATCAATCAATATTTCTTCATATTAATTTTAAACTTTGCATAGTTCTAATCTCCATTTTATAAAAAGGAATATAAAGGCACTGGAAAAACACACAATGATTTGTAAGTTTGATACCCTAGCTGAGAAGTTTTAATTGTTAGAAAAGACTGTACAAGGTTGGGAGTCTTTTCTCTCAAAGTGAGAAGGTGGAGGATGACCTGATAGGATTGTTTCCACTTCTGGAACCATAAATATAGGATTGTTACTCTGAAAGCCAATAGGGAATTCAGGAGAAATCTTTACTCAATGTATAACCTGCTGTCACAAGAGTAAGGAAAAGCAGAGACTGATGGTTGAAGGTTGTTTCTCAGTGGTGTGCCTCAGGGATAGGTAATAGGTAATAGGACCCTTGTTATTCATTTTTTATATAAATTATTTGGATGTGAATGTACAAGGCATAATTAGTAATTTTATGGATGATACTAAATTAGGAAGTGTCATTGATAGTGAAGAAGGTTATCAAAAATGACAGGGGGGGTCTTGATCAGTTAGCGAAGTGAGCCAAGGATTGGCAAATGGATATTGAGACACATAAGTGTGAGGTGTTGCACTTTGGAAAGTCAAACAGGGTAGGATTTATAGAGGGAATGACAGGGCCCTGGGGAGAGTTGAGGAACTGAGGGACCCAGGAATAGAAATACATAGTTAATTGAAAGTAACATCACAGATGGACAGGGTGGCGAAGAAGGTATTTAGCACTCTGGCCTTCATCTGTCAGGCTTTGAGTATAGGAGTTGGGACATTATGTTACAGTTGTATAAGTGGTTGGTGAGGCCGCACTTGGAGTATTGTGTACAATTTTGTCGCCCTGTTATAGGAAAGACATTGATAAACTGGAAAGAGTGAAGAGGAGGTTTGTGAGGATGTTGCTACAATCAGTGGCCTTGAGCTATAGGCAGTGGTTGGCCAAGCTAGAGCTTTATTTCTTAGAGCTCAGGAGAATGAGGAGTGGCCTTATTGAGGTGAGTAAAATCATGAGGAACATCGATGGGATGAACACACATTGTCTTTTTCCCAGCAAAGAGGAATTGAAAACTAGAGGGTAGAGATTTAAGGTGAGGAAGGAAAGATTAAAAGGGATCCGAGGGACAACTTCTTCACACAGAGGGCAGTGCTTGTGTGAAATGAGCTGCCAGAGAAAGTGGCTGAGGCAGGTACACAACAACATTGAAAAAGCATTTGGATAAGTACGTGGATGGTATGGATTAGAGGGATATGGGCTAAACACGGGCAATTGGGATTCATTTGTAGGGCACCACGGTTGGTATGGGCTGGTTAGGCTGAAAGGCCTGTTTCTGTGCTGTATTACAATATGATTTTATGAATAGTTGGGTGAATTGTGCCAAATGGCCAGTTTCTGTGCTTTTTACGTAAATGCTATCAACCAACTTCAACAATGCTTGACCCGAATAGGCTTATTATAGAATCATAGAATCATACAGTGCAGAAAGAGGCCCTTTGGCCCATCAAGTCTGCACCGACCACAATCAGACCCAGCCCCTACTCTTGTTCGATTAAATTATTGCAGGCCTGAACTTAATTCTTGACATGGTTAATTACTGCTGCTGCTCTATCTAAGCCTCCAACTATTCAAAGCTTTGTTACAACAATCCTGACCTAAAGCACAAAATTTCACTCAGTAATAGTTTGACTTATCCTTTCCACAAACTTTATGTAAAGATAATTGATTCCTGACCAATAATCCAATCATTATTAAATGGACACACATATTACTGTATGTTGGGTCTTTGGCACCACCTACAGATCTCCATTTGTTAGTTTGATCATTAGCTTTGTGAAATGGGCCCTTTGCTTTCCATTGAGAAATTGATACAGAATTAGACACCACAACTAGTTCATTTCTGCAACATTTAATTTTTTGCAAGTCTAAGGGTTGAGAAAACAGTCAGGATTTTGCAGAGTTGGAAAGGATGTGTGAACCTTTAAAAGAGAAACTTGGAGTCCTCTCCCTCGCCCCCGTTGCCAACAGGTCCGATTTTTGCAGTGATGGGAAGGGGGAGGGGTGTGGATCATGGGAACAGAGGAACTAAGAGCAAAAGTAGGCAAATTCAGCCATTTGAGGACTGCTCCATCACTCAATCAGATCATGGCTGATCTTTGCCTGGTTTGAAGAAGCCTCCTCACCTTTTCCCCATATGCCCTTATCCTCTTTTATTAGAAACATATCTGTCTCCTTCTTGAAACCATTAAATGATTCAGATTCCACCGCGCTATGGGGCAACAAGTTCCACAAATTCATTACCCTCTGCGAGAAGTAGTTCTTCCTCATCTCGGTTTTAAATCTACCGCCTCTCAACCTATCCCTGTGACCTCTTGTTCCAGATTGCCCCACAACAGGAAACATTTGGTCTACATTTACTTCATCAATCTCTTTTAAAATTTGATATACCTCAATCAGATCCCCTCTCATCCTCCTAAACCCAGTGAGTATAAGAGCAAACTGTTTAATCTTTCTTCATATGTCAACATTTCACCCCGGAATCAATCTGATCACTGGTGGGGAAACCAAATTGTGCTCGGCTATTTGATCTTGTGCTAAACTCAAACAGTCCTCATTTCGAATGTTTCACATGGTTTCAAAAGCATTGTGGAAATCACAGCATGATGGAGTAGATGCAAATACTCATTGAGGTTAGATAAGTTCTGTTTAACTGTCATGATCTGAAGTATTTTTAAATACCCTTCTCTTTAAATTTGAAAAACAACCAGGCTAAAAATGCCAATAAAAATTAAAAACCATCTGCTGTATGGCTTTAATTGACAGGTCTTCTGGTTGACATTAGAAAATAATGATCAGATATTCATAATTTCCATTTAGTTCTTTATTGATATTTTCCAAGAGTTGTTATTAAGATATTATGAATGTTCGGTTAAGGTTAAAAATTGTCTCTGAGTTCACACTTTGATTTACAGTTTAAAACAGCTATTAAAGGATTAGTTGTCTTTTATGTGACTTCTGAATAGGAATTTATTTGATTTTGTAGGAGATTCTGCAAGATATTTTTTTCTTTATCAAGTGTGTGTGGATAAAAGCTGTATTTGATTCTCAGAGGTTTATTTTTGTTTTTCCACATTGCTCCTGAGGTTTGCCCATTATGGATTCTGGGTAAGTGGCTATAGGAGTAATGTGAGGGTATAGGGTATCATGGGGTGGATGATACATGAGATGGCACGGAGGTGGCTTAAGAAAATCAGAGTCATACAAGTTTACAGCATGGAAACAGGTCCTTTTTGGCCCAACTTGTCCATGCCACCCCTTTTTTTAAACCCCTAAACTACTCTCAATTGTCTGCATCTGTCCATATCCCTCTATAGCCAGCTTACCCATGTAACTGTCTAAATGATTTTTAAAAGACAGAACTGTACCTGCTCTACTTCTACCTCTGACAACTTGTTCCAGACCCTCACCACTCTATTCACACTTTTGGATTGCTCCCCTCTCACCTTAAACCTACGGCCTCCAGTTTTAGACTCCCCTACCTTAACAAAAATATATTCACTATCGAGCTGATCTGTGCCCCTCATTATTTTATAAACCTCTATATGATCATCCCTCAGCCTCCTACGCTCCAGGGAAAAACATCCCAGTCTATTCAGCTTCTCCTTATGACTCAAACCATCAAGTCCCAATAGCAGCCTAATAAATGATTCCTACACTCTTTCTAGTTTAATAATTTCCTTTCTCTAATAGGGTGACAAGAAATGTACACAGTATTCCAAGTATGATCTTACCAATGTCTTGTACAACTTCAACAAGATCTCCCAACTCCTGTATTCAATGTTCTGACCAATGAAACCAAGCATGTCAAATGTCTTTTTCACCACCCTGTCCAGCTGTGACTCCACTTTCAAGCGGCTATGAACATGTACCCCTAAATTTCTTTGCTCTCTAATTCTTCCCAAAGTCCTACCTTAACTGAATAAACCCTGCCCTGGTTCAATCAACTAAAATGCTGACCTCGCATTTATCTAAATTAAACCCCATCTGCCATTTGTCAGCCCAGTGGCCCAATTGATCAAGATCCCATTGCAATCTTAGATAACCTTCTTCACTGTTCACTGCACCACCAATCATAGTGTCATCTGCAAACTTACTAAGCATGCCTCTTATATTCTCATTCAAATCATTCATATAAATAACTAATAACAGTGGAATCAGCGCCGATTCTTGAGGCACATCACTGGTCACAGGCCTCCAATTCGAAAAACTATCACCCTCTACCTTCTATCATCAGGCCAATTTTGTATCCAATTGGCTACCTCAATCTGGATCCTGTGAGATTTAACCTGATGTAACAATCTACCATGCGGTACCTTGACAAAGGCCTTGCTAAAGTCCGTGGAGATAAGATCAACTGGACAGCCCTCATCTATCTTCTTGGGGTTATCCCTTCAAAAAACTCATCAAATTTTTGTGCCACATGATTTTTCACTCACAAAGCCATGCTGACTGTCTCTAATCAGTCCTTGCGTCTCTAAATGCCTGTAGATCCTGTCTCTCAAAATACTTTCCAACAATTTAACCATTACAGATGTGAGGCTCACTGGTCTCACTGGACAAAAGCTGTTCCCAGGCTTTTCACTGCAGCTCTTTTTAAACAAAGGCACAGCATTTGTCACTTTCCGATCTCCAGGCATCTCACCCGTGACTATCAATGATTCAAATATCTCTGCTACGGGACCTACAATTTACTCCCAGCCTTCTGCAGTATCCTGGGATACACTTCATCAGATCCCGCAGATTTATCTACCTTGATGCACTTTAAAACTTTCAGCACCTCCTCTTCTGTAATATGTACATCCCTTAAGACATCAATATTTATTCCCCCAAGTTTTCTCACATCCATGCTTTTCTCAACAGTGAATACCAATGAGAAATATTAATTTAAGATCTCACCGATCTCTTGTGGATCCACACATAGATTACTTTGTTAAACCTTAAGAAGTTGTATCCTCTCCATTGTTATTCTTTTGCCTTTATGTATTTGTAGAATCTCTTTGGATTCTCTTTTGCGTTATCTGCCAAAACAATCTCATGTCCCCTTTCAACCCTCCTGATTTTTCTCTTAACGCTATTCCTCACCCTTAATGCTCTTCTAAAGATCCATTTTATCCCAGCTGCTGATGTATGTCATGTGTCTACTTCTTCCTTTTGACCAGAGCCTCATTATCTTGAGTCATTCAGAGTTCCCTATTTCTACCAGCTGTTCCTTTCACTCTAAGAAAAATGAATAAAAATGGGCTTTGGAGAGGACTGAGGTTTGAGGGGTGAAGGGTCCTACAGCTTTTAAAACAACTATGACAAAGTTGCAGAAGGCAATAGTGGACACTCTAACCAGACCATTTCAGGACTTCCTCCCAACACCCCCCCCCCCCCATCACCCCCCTACCCTGCACCACCGCCAACCCCATGGTTCACTTTGATCTATTTGAGGAGTTGGTTGCCTCAACTCTAATTGCTCTAATGGTCCCTTTAAACTGAGGCAAGCCTGCTGACTGGAAAACTTCCCAACTCTAGTTATCCTCTTCAGGAGCAAAGCTCTAAATCTGAGGGAAAATCATCCCATTCCATTGCTTATGGTTTTACTTCAATTTAGCAAAGATGCCTTTACACACTCCATCAAAAATTGGCATAACTGTGACTCACACACTCAGCTCCTAGTCAGTGACAAGCTGTTACATTTTGGCCAGTTTGATTTACCAATCACTGATAGCTTTGAATCTTTTGTTTAGTTGAAGAGTAAAGGCGAACATTTCCATTCATATTTCTGTTACTGCTGTTGAAAAGTTGATTAATTTGCATTTCCTATTTCCACAACAGATTTTAATAATTTGCAAATTCATATGAATTGGGATTTTCCATGAAGAATGAAAATGAGGAATCCATATGGACAATGCTTAAATCACCCGGAAAGGAAAACTGCTTCTATTTAGGTTTAAAATAAATTAACGTTGCGCATAAAATTGCCTCACTTTTCTCAATTTATATTCAAGGATCTATTAATTGAATATTTCAGAAGTGGGAAAGCAGTAAAGTAATCCATCTGCTTTTTACACTAGCCCTCACCAATCAAAATGCTTCAATGATACATATTGTATTTATTACCAAATCATACAAGAGTTAATTCATCGAATGTTGATTTTGAAATGGTTATTAAGAAAAAGTGAGTCAGAATTTATCTGGCAATTACCTCTAAATGAAAACTGCTGCAATTTATACTGGGGCATTGGGAGATTTTGGCATTGAAGTTAAACTGAAGCAAATAGGAATCATTCTGAGTGGTTTTATTCTGCCCTTATTCTTCAATAATTGAAGTAAAGTAAAAAAAATCAATAAACCGATCCACTAGACATGAGAATTCTTCTTCAAAATCTTCATAATAATCCTCTAATAATTCTCCTGCTAACTTACAAAGGGTTTTGTTAAATATATTATAGCAAGAATACAGTGCTATCTATGCAATGGACATGTGGCACTTGTTTAATATTTGCTTAGTAGAAACTATAATAACAGGATGTTTATAAGATGCAGTGAACTTGAACATTGTTCTTTCAACTCAGGGACCTGGTTCAAATCCATTTTGGATTAATGAGCTAAAGATTTCTGTACGAATATGAAGTAAAATGAGTTCTTAGTAGATTGAATCCCATTGTAAAGAGTTAGCTGGTTCTGATTTCATCATGATGATAGGTATCACCAGAAAGAGAAAAAACAATGCTGGTTATTAACAGAAACATAATGGAAAGTAAAGTTTGTTCTTCTAATAGAAAAGACTTTGAGTTATCTATTTATCCAATGGATAATAGAACGGCTGCACTGGAGTGTACATTGTGGCTGGATAGAATCTTTCGAGAGCTGTGGGTTAAAAGTTACACAAGGACAGAATTATGCACCACTCAGGTTATTTGGAACTTGGAGACAACTATGTAGCAGCTCTGAAAATGATGGATTGTTGCTGCTTTATCAAGTTCTCATTATGCAAAACATGAACATCATATTAATGATATCTTTGTCTTCTTGCTCATTTAACAGTCTTACTGTCCACGGGGATTGTGCCAGAGGACTGGAGATTGGCAAATGTTGTTCTTCTCTTCAAAAAAGGAAATAGGAATGACCCTGGTAATTATAAGCCAGTTAGTTTTACTTCAGTGGTCAGTAGTTAATGGAAAGGGTCCTGAGAGATAGGATTTATCATCATCTGGAAAGATGCAGTTTAATTCAGGATAGTCAACATGATTTCATGAGGAGTCAGTCCTGCCTCACAAATTTGATTGAATTCTTTGAGGAGGTAATTAAGTGTGTAGATGAAGGTAGAGCAGTTGACGTCGTATGCATGGATTTTAACAAGGTGTTTGATAAGGTTCCTCATGGTAGGCTCATGAAGAAAATAAGGAGGTGTGGGATAGAAGGAAATTTGGCCGATTGGATAAATAAACTGGCTGTCTGATAGAAACTCAGTAAGAATTTAGCAACACCAATTTTAAATCCAACCGATTTATTTGATAGTAAAATTGCGAGCTTTCAACACTCTCTGTGTCTTCGTCAGGCAAATGCAGTGTTCTGGTCTGCAATAGCACACATCAGCACAGACAGTCAGAGATTGCTGATTAGAATGCGAATCCTTACATCTAACCTGCTATTCAAGTGTTAAAGTGGCTAACAATGTGTGTGAAGGGAATCCTGAGCATTGTTAGAGAATTGTGTATTTCCAGACAGCACAGTAAGTGAGGTTTTTTGCTAACCCAGGCAAGTTACGGGGGTTACAGATAGTGTGTCATGAAGCCAAGATCCCTGTTAAGACCGTCCTCATGTGTGCGGAGCTTGGCTATCAGTCTCTGCTCAGCGACTCTGCGCTGTCGTGTGTCACGAAAGCCCCCTTGAAGAACATTTACCCGCAGGTCGGAGGCCGAATGCCCATGACTGCTGAAGTGTTCGCCCACAGGAAGGGAACTGTTTTGCCTGGTGATTGTTGAGTGATGCTCATTCATCCGCTGTCGTAGTGTCTGCATGGTCTCCCCAATGTACCATGCTTCGGGACATCCTTTCTTGCAACGTATTAGGTAGACAACGTTGGCCGAGTTGCAAGAGTATGTACCGTGTACCTGGTGAATGGTATCCTCACGTTTGATGATGTCATCCATGTCTATGATCCAGCATGTCTTGCAGAGGTTGCTGTGGCAGGGTTGTGTGGTATTGTGGTCACTGTCCTCCTGAAGGTTGGGTAGTTTGCTGTGAATAATGATCTGTTTGAGGTTGTGCGGTTGTCTGAAAGCAAGAAGTGGGGGGTGGGGATGGCCCTAGCGAGATGTTCATTGTCATCAATGATATGTTGAAGACTCCGGAGAAGATGTCATAGCTTCTCCTCTTCGGGGAAGTACTGGACAACAAAGGGTACTCTGTCCACCGTGCCCCATGTTCGTCTTCTGAGGAGGTCAGTGCGGTTTATCGTTGTGGCACGTCGGAACTGTCGATCGATGAGTTGAGCGCCATATCCTGTTCTCACGAGGGCATCCTTCAGCGTCTGGAGGTGTCTGTCACAATCCTCCTCATCTGAGCAAATTCTGTGTATACGGAGGCTTGTCCATAGGGAATGGCTTCTTTAACGTGTCTAGGGTGGAAGCTGGAGAAGTGGAGCATTGTGAGGTTGTCTGTCGGTTTGCGGTACAGTGAGGTGCTGAGGTGACCGTCCTTGATGGAGATGCGTGTGTCCAAGAATGCAACTGATTCTGGAGAATAGTCCATGGTGAGTCTGATGGTGGGATGGAACTTGTTGATATCATCATACAGTTGTTTCAATGATTGTTCACCATGAGTCCAAAGGAAAAAGATGTCATCAATGTATCTAGTATATAACCTTGGTTGAAGATCTTGTGTGGTGAAGAAGTCTTGTTCGAACCTGTGCATGAAGATGTTGGCATACTGAGGTGCAAATTTGGTCCCCATGGCTGTTCCGTGTGTCTGGATGAAAAGCTGATTGTTGAAGGTGAAGACATTGTGGTCCAAGCTGAAGCGGATGAGTTGTAAAATTGCATCTGGAAACTGGCAGTTGTTGGCATTGAGTACTGAGGCAGTTGCAGCAATACCATCGTCGTGGGGGATGTTGGTGTAGAGCGCCGAGACATCCATTGTGACAAGAAGTGTCCCTGGTTCAACTGCTCCACGTGTGCTGAGTTTCTGTAGGAAGTCCGTAGTGTCAAGACAAAAAGCTGGGGGTTTTTTGTACAATGGGTTTCAGGATGCCCTCGATATAGCCGGAGAGGTTCTCACACAGGGTCCCATTGCCCGATACGATGGGACGGCCGGGTACGTTTGCCTTGTGTATCTTTGGGAGGCAGTAGAGATCTCCAATGCGGGGAGTATGTGGAATGAGAGCCCGGAGGGTGTTCTGAAGGTCCGGATTAAAGGTTTTGATCAGAGTGTTGAGTTGATGAGTGTGTTCTTTGGTCGGATCTGCTGGTAACTGTCTGTAGTGTTTCTCATTGTTTAGTTGCCGGTATACTTCTTCACAGTAGTCCGTTCTGTTCAGTATGACGGTGGCGCCTCCTTTGTCTGCTGGTTTGATGACAATGTCGCGGTTGGTCTTGAGAGCACGGATGGCCTTGCTTTGTGCTTGGGTGATGTTCGGGACTGTCTTGTAAGTGCGGTTGATGAATCTGGTGTTCACGCACCTCCTGATGGCTTGCGCATACGTGTCCAGTCGGGGGCAGCGGCCTTCCGGAGGAGTCCAATTGGATTCATTCCTCTTCGGTTGCTGATCCTCTTCGGATCCCTCTGTCGGCTGTTCTGGTTCATTAGCTGTCTCATTGAGTCCGCTATTGGCCTCTTGGGGTTTGTGGAAGAACTCATGCAGCCTCATTCGCCTGATGAATTCCTCTGTGTCTGCTGCGAGACTGATGGGGTCCATTTTGGTGGTGGGACAGAAATTGAGCCCTCGGCTGAGAACTTCGATTTCCTCTGATTGAAGTGTGTAGTCTGACAGGTTAACAATGGACCTCCCTGCGGTAATGTCGTTTTCTACAGTGGTGCCAAGGGAGGTTTGGTTGTTGCTGGTCCTGAAACATGGTATATTGGGGAGACTATGCAGACACTACGACAGCGGATGAATGAGCATCGCTCAACAATCACCAGGCAAAACAGTTCCCTTCCTGTGGGCGAACACTTCAGCAGTCATGGGCATTCGGCCTCCAATCTGCGGGTAAATGTTCTTCAAGTGACACACGACAGCGCAGAGTCGCTGAGCAGAGACTGATAGCCAAGTTCCGCACACATGAGGACGGTCTTAACAGGGATCTTGGCTTCATGACACACCATCTGTAACCCCTGTAACTCGCCTGGGTTAGCAAAAAACCTCATTTACTGTGCTGTCTGGAGAAAATACACAATTCTCTAACCAATGCTCAGGATTCCCTTCACACACATTGTTAGCCACTTTAATACTTGAATAGCAGGTTAGATGTAAGGATTCGCATTCTAATCAGCAATCTGTGACTGTCTGTGCTGATGTGTGCTATTGCAGACCAGAACACTGCATTTGCCTGACGAAGACACAGAGAGTGTTGAAAGCTCGCAATTTTACTATCAAATAAATCGGTTGGATTTAAAATTGGTGTTGCTAAATTCTTACTGAGTTCTTACCACCCAGTCCAACGCCGGCATCTTTTCATCGTGTCTGATCGAAGTCAGAGGGTGGTGGTAGGTAGCAGTGGAGGGAAAATTTTCAAACTGGAGGCCAGCTATCAGCGGTGTACCACAGGGGTCAGTGCTGGGTCCTCTGCTATTTGGGATTTTTATCAATGACTTGGAAGAGGGGGCTGAAGGGCGGATTCGTAAATTTGTTGATGACACCAAGATTGGTGGAGTAGTGGATGGGGTGGACGGCTAATGTAGGCTGTAAACAGACATTGATAGGATGCAGAGCTGGGCAGAAAAGTGACAGATGGTGTTTAACCCTGATAAGTATGAGGTGATTAATTTTGGTAGGACAAACTTGAACAGGAATAACAGGGTCAATGGCAGGGTTATGAGGAATGTGGAGAAACAGGGAGATCTTGGGGTTCATATCCACAGATCTCTAAAGTTTGCCACTCAAGTGGATAGACTCATGAAAAAGGTTTATAGTATATCAGTATTTATTAACAGTGGGTTTGAGCTGAAGAGCCGTGGGGTTATGCTGCAACTATATTGGACCTTGGTGAGACCACATTTGGAATATTGTGTGCAGCTCATTATAAGAAGCATCTGGGAGCATTGGAGTGAGTACAGAGGAGATTTACCAGGATGCTGCCTGGTTTGGAGGGTAGGTTTTATGAGGAAAGGTTGATGAAGATGGGGCTTTTGTCTTTAGAGCAGAGGAGGATGAGAGGCAATTTAATAGAGGTTTATAAGATGATGAGGGGGATTGATAGAGTGGACATGAAGAGACTATTTTGTCTGGTGGATATAATTGTTACTAGGGGGCATAACTTTAGGGTTCATGGTTGGAGATATAGGAGGGATGTTCGAGGTAGATTCTTTATTGAGAGGGAGGTTGGGGAGTGGAATGGACTGCCTGCTGTGATAGTGGAGTCGGACACTTTAGGAACTTTCAAGCAGTTATTGGATAGCCTCAGAGTGATAGGGAGTGGGATAGCTTGATCTTGGGTTTGGACATAATCCGGCACAACATTGAGGGCAGAAGGGCCTGTACTGTGCTGTACTGTTCTATCTTTCTATGTTTCTCAATTCGTCACGAAAGAAAAGGTTTAACTGGTCTTGGAGTATACCCCACTTGGAGTACTGTGCGCAGTTCTGGTCACCTCACTATAGGAAGGATGTAGAGGCTATTGAGAGGGTTCAGAGGAGATTTACAAGGATGCTGCCTGGATTGGGAGGCAGGCCTTATGAAGATAGGTTGAGGGAGCTGGGACTCTTCTCCCTGGAGAGACGTAGGTTGAGAGTCAACCTGATAGAGGTTTATAAAATGTTGAGAGGAATAGATAGGGTGGACTCTCAGAGACTATTTCCCCGAGCTGAAATGGTCACTACGAGAGGACACAGATTTAAGGTGCGGGGAAGCAAATACAGAGGGGATGTTAGGGGTAAGTTTTTCACTCAGAGGGTGGTGAATGAATGGAGTCGGCTGCCGTCGGAGATTGTTGAGGCAAACTCGCTGGGGTCTTTTAAAAGACTTCTGGATGAGTATATGGAAAAGAATAGGATAGGGGGTTATAGATAGATCTGTGGATTGGTAGATGTGATCGGTGCAACTTGTGGGCCGAAGGGCCTGTTTGTGCTGTATTGTTCTATGTTCTATGGTCTATCAACTGACTCCAATTTCATAGCTAGGTGTTCCAAAGTGAACATCCTCATCTTCTGCCATATGAAGTCTTCATTCCAAAATGTGGTTGAAGACACAGACAGAGACTGAGAAAGATGAGGCTTGCACACTGCATCTTGTATATTTTCTTACCAAATGGCAAATGTAAATTTCAAAGATTATAAAATGCAAACCATGAAGAAAGGCATATAATGGACCACAGAAAATAAACCAAGAAATAAATCTGGAACTTCTGGATTTTGCTTTTGTGAAAGAATAACTTGTGAAATTTAAATGCTGTACACTATAATTAATTACTAATTTACAGAGCTCTCAAAAGGTAAGCTAAAATTCATTTAATGACATTTAACATAACGTTCCTGGCAATCATGCAGAATTAACGAGTTGGTGTACTTAATGACACAACAATTAGACACTATTCTTAATAAAGTAGATTGGAGTTGCTGTTAGGAATTGGTTCAATCAGTTCTCAATGGTGAATTACCGTAGTCTTTTCCCACTGGAGTTTTATTGCTAAATATCACTTGGGTATTAAAATAATTCTAAACTGGGAAAAGCTCAAATGTAATCCAGAATCCTACCTCTGATGTGGAGATGCCAGCATTGGATTGGGGTGAAGACAGTAAGAAGTCTCACAGCACCAGGTTAAAGTCCAATAGGTTTCTTTGGTATCATGAGCTTTCAGAGCACTGCTCCTTCATCAGGTGAGTGGAAGCAGGTTTACAAATATGGCATATATAGACAAAGAGACAATTGCAAGATAATCACAGATTAGAATGTGAAAAATGGTTGGAATGTAAGTCTTTATAAGTAATCAAGTATTTACAGGTACAAACAGTGTGAGTGGAGAAAGGGATAATCATAGGTTAAAGAGAATTATCTCAAGGCAGGACAGTTAGTAGGATTTTGCAAATCCACCCAGCACACTGTACCTGTAAACATTCTAACCATACTTCACATTTCAATTGGTAATTATCTTAAATTGTGTCTTTGCATTTATATACGTGTGTTTGTTAATCCACTTCTACTCACCTAATGAAGGAACAGTGCTCTGAAAGCTTGTAATTCCAAATAAATCTGTTTGTGCTGTATTGTTCTATGACTTTAATCTGGTGTTGTAAGATTCTTACTGTCCAAATCTTACCTGACCAATTAATGTATTTTTTGAAAAAGACTAAACATTGAATTTTATTTCAAGGAGCTGTGCTCTCCTACATTTTTTGCCATCAGATCACCAAGCAGTTTAATTTCCAATCACAATTGATTATCAAACAGTAGTGATCAACAATACGAGTGCTGATGTGTTATCACTGAAACCTTATCCACTTTTTTAATAATGTACAAATATCCTGAAGCTCACATTATATATATGATAGAAAGTTACTTTGACAATGCCAGTCTTCAGCCAGTTTGATTCACTCCATGTGATGTCAAGAGACAGCTGAGCACATTGGATAACTGTGATAATATCCTGAAGACTTGTGCTCCAGAACTTGCCACACGCGGAGTCAAGCTGTTCGAGTATGTTAACATCAACCCAGAAGTGTTGCCCAATATGACCTGTACACAAAAAGCAGGACACATACAACCTGGCTAATTACCGCCCCATTGGTCTATTCTTCAACAGCAAAGAGATGAAAGGAGTCACAAACAATGTTCTCAAATCAATAACCAGATCATTAAGGCTCAGTTTTGGGTTTCGCCGGCTCCTGACCTTGTTACAGCCCTGGTTCAAACATGGACAAAAGAGCTGAGTTTGTGAAGCGAGGTGACAGCTCTTGACGTTCATGTAACAGTTAACTGAGTTTAGCATTAAGGAGCCCTAGCAAAATTGAAGTCAATGTGAGTCAGGGGGAAACTCTCCATTGGAATCATACTTAGCACAAAGGAACATGGTCCTTGAAGGTCAATCATCTCAGTCCTGAGACATCTCCGCAAGAGTCCTTCAGGAATGTCCTAGATAACCATTTCAGTTGCTTCATTAATAACCTTCTTTGAATCATAAGCTCAGAAATGAGGATGTTCACCAATGATTGCACAATGTTCAGCAACATTTGTAACTCCTCAGATATTGAAGTGGTCCATGCAAACTTATAACAAATCCTGGACAAGAGTCAGGCTTTGGTTGATGAATAGCAAGTAACATTAATACCACACAAGTACCATTGAATGACTACTCAATGAGAATTTAATATCTGTCTTTGATGTTCAATAGATTATAACTCCATAACACTCAAGAAGTTCATCATCACCCAGGGAAAAGTAATTCATTTAGTCAATACCCTGTACACCACATTAAACATTCAATCTCTCCACCACCAGTGAATAGTGGCAAGAGTGAATATTATCTACAACTTGCACAGCAATAACTCGCCAAGTCTCTTTAATGATATCTTCCACACCTGTGGACACTACCCCATAGAAGGACTAGGGAAGCAGATACATGGGAACTCCTGCACCTGTAAATTCCCCTCCAAGTCACTCATCGTTTTGAATGATGATATTTTGCCATTCAATTATTGTCACTGGATCAAAAACCTGGAATTCTCTATTAACACTATAAGGATTGCAATCAAAGTTTGAAAAGGAGACTCATCCCCTCTCAAGGCAATTAGGACTAGCTGTGCCACTAACGTCCATATCCTAAAACTAATAAAAGGCACATTCATTATAGGGCTGATCTTCTGAATGTTAGAAAAACCTTAGGACACAACTGTGTGATTCTCAAAAGAAGAACTCAAGTTTTAGAAGCAGGAGTCGGCAATTCAGCCCCACCAGCCTGTTCTGCCGTTCAATATGATTATGGCTAATCTCATCTCAGCCTCAGCTCCACCTTCCTCTGCCCATTCACCATAGCTCTTCAAACCCATTACTAATTAAAAATCTGGCCATTTCTTCCTTACATTTACTCAAACCACACCAGCCAACCCAGTCTTACGGAGTATACGGGGTGCTACTTTGTAAAGGTGCCCCAACCTCAGCATCAAGATACAGGACCCCTCTCCTTCTCACAACAGACAGAAGATTACTGAAAGGACAGCTCAGTCCTGGGGGTGACTGACCCATCCCCAGCCAGAAGCCTCACGCCCACCCCTCACAAGAGAGATGAGCTGAAATGGGGGTGCCCTCACTCTCTGCCCCCTTTCAGATTTCCCTGTGTGGCAGAGTCAATGTTGCACTGCCCCCAGCAGCAAAGTAATGAGGATCGAAGCTGCAAGAGCTATGACTGGTCAGGATCATTATCAGTGACAGGTAATTACAGTAGGTCTCAGTCGCTGATAACGTTATATTCTTATTATTGTTTCTTTTAATAAGCAGTTAGATTTTGTTATTCTATTGAATTCATCACAATAATGATTGTGATTTGAAATGGAGGGCAGGTTTTTTGAATTGTTGCCACAAACCACACTGGCCACTGAGTTTGCTGTTGAGTTGTGGCTGCATCCACCAAGGTTTCAATCAAATCTGCAGCAACTTTATAAATGGAGACTTCATTTCATTACCGGCATCTTGACCTTTCATACTCACTTCAGTGAACAGCCGGCACAGTTCAGAACAATAGTTGCACCAGATCTCTGTTTAGAGTATGAGAGAACGGGGTGAATTTGTCACACCCAGGATTAGAATCATGTATTCCATAAGTATACATGATGTATGACATAACACCCTGTCTTCTGTTGCTAATACTCTTTCCCAAGTAATATTTCTTGCAACACTTGGAAACACATGGGTAATGTGTTGATATAAATCATATTTTGAAGGAAGCTAGTTAATTTTAGTGAAATGTGCACTGTTTAATGTACACAGAGCTTCAATAAGCTTGAATGTAATGACATTGTTGACCATTAATCTGACTTTAAATTACATTCAAATATGCTGCAATCTATTTTTTTGCATTTATGGAGCTTGAATGTACTACCTGGACAAATTGTTCAATTACATATATAACACGATAAGAATGTTCAATTGGATACAACTGGACTCTGCTTTCAAAATTGTCAGTTAATCTGGGAGTAAATTGAAATTATATGGCATGATATGAATAATTAATATGTTAACAAGTGTGTAAGGAATTTATTTGCTACATTAAAAAAGGCTTATTTTGAATATGTAACCCCTGAGGAGGACAGTAATAGACTTCAAGAAGACAAGAAGACATAGACAGTCTTCAGGAACTGTTCAACACATGGCAGATGAAATTCAATGCAAAAATATTTGAGACGATATATTTTGAAAGGAAGGACAGTATAAGATAAATGGTACAATTTGAAAACGGGTGCAAGAAAGAGATGCCTAGGGGTGTTTGTACTCACGTTTGGGCAGGTTAACAAAGAAAGTAATAAATCATACAAGATCTTGGTCATCTATAAATAGAGGCATAGTACAGAAATGAGAAATCCTATTCAAACTATATAACATACTGGAATATTGGGTGATATTTAAAGGAGGTAACAAGGAATTTTCTGTGTCGCCTCCTTAGGGGAAGACAGTGAATTATGTTTCAATCTCTGGGTAGCTGAGAGCCTTTCCATGTATTGAACAGCCCAAGGGCTGAAATCTTACCACTGAGAGCTTCCAGCTCCTCATGTTCTCTAATCTGAATTCAGTCTTTCCACTCATTCCCCATGACTTCACATGCCCTCAGGCCAAGCTTCTACTGATCTACTATACACTGCCTAAACCAGGGGTCTCCAAATTACGGCCCACAGGCCACACTCAGCCTGCAATGGGCCGCATCTGGATTGGAGTTTGGAGACCGCTAGTCTAGACCATTGAACATGTAGTACAGTACAATGTGAAAAACTACTTTTTTGTAAAATAAATCATTCAAAGCGTACTCTAAAGTTGAAGAAAAGTCAATTCACTGCAATTTGATACAATTTTCAATCATTCAGACCCTTTAAATATTAATAACAAAACTCACAAACCCTTCAAAACCACTTAACCTTGTGTAAATAAACATAGTGAAATTGACAGCAGAGAGTAGGGTAGCTGAATGCCACTGAAACCACGGCTGGCTTTTGCTGTCCCAGTCCTACTGGGATCCGAATGTTAATTGACTTTCAGCATGACTGGATGACTCCAAGCGAGAGCAGAAAGTCCTGCCCATAGTTTTCTCTGGAGCACGGCTGTTTCAACAAGAATAAAGGCTGCCTGCTCTCAGCCCAGCCTCATTATGTATGCTGAGAGTTCAAAGACTCCCTGTTGGGAGTCTTTTATAGACCTCCTCAAAGTTCTAGAGAGGTAGAGAAAAGGATTGCAAAGTCGATCCTGGACAGGAGTGAAAGTAATAGGGTAATTGATATGGGGGACTTTAACTTTACTAATATTCATTGGAATAGCTATAGCTCTAGCTCGTTAGAGAGGTCAGTTTTTATGCAAAGTGTGCAGGAAGGTTTTTTGACTCAGTATGAAGATAGGCCAACTAGAGGTGAGGCTACATTGGATTTGGTGCTGGGCAATGAACCAGACCAGGTGTTAGACTTGGAAGTTGGTGAACATTTTGATGATAGTGACCACAATTCGGTTACGATCACCTTAGTGATGGATAGGGATAGGCATGAACCTACTATAACCCAGTAGTTTTAGCTGGGGGAATGGTAATTATGAGGCCATAAGGAGGGAATTAGGGTGCATAGGTTAGACTAGGAAACTACAGGGACTGGGAACATCTGAAATGTGGAGCTTATTCAAGGAGCAGCTACTGCGAGTCCTTGATAAGTATGTCCCTGTCAGGCAAGGAGGAAATGATCGAGTAACGGAACCACGGTGTACTAAAAAAGTTAATTCGTTGGTTAAAAGGAAAAAGGAGGCTTATGTCAGGATGAGGCTTGAAGGCTCAGTTAGTGCACTGGTTAGCTATAGATTAGCCAGGAGGGAGCTGAAGAGTGAGTTGAGAAGAGCTAAAAGGGGACACGAGAAGACTTTGGCTGATAGGATCAAGAAGAATCCTAAAGCTTTCTTTAGATATGTTAAGAATAGAAGATTGGTTAGCGCAAGATTAGGGCCAGTCAGAGACAGCAGTGGGAAGTTGTGCGTGGAGCCTGAAGAGATTGGAGAGGCACTGAACAAATATTTCTCTTCGGTATTCACACAGGGAGATGTAAATGTAGTTGTGGAGAACACTGGGATACAGGGTTGCAAACTGGAAAGTATTGAAGTAGATAGGGAGGATGTGCTAGATATTCTCGAGGGTTTGAAGATAGATAAGTCCCCTGGGCCGGACGGGATTTACCCTAGGATTCTCTGGGAGGCGAGAGAGGTGATTGCAGAGCATCTGGCTCTGATCTTCAGGTCATCGTTGGTTATGGGTATAGTGCCGGAAGACTGGAGGATAGCGAATGTGGTCCCATTGTTCAAGAAGGGGAATAGAGACTTTCCTCGGAATTATAGACCGGTGAGTCTTACTTCTGTTGTGGGCAAAATATTGGAAGGAATTATTAGGGATAGGATTTATAGTTATTTAGAGAGAAACAAATTGATTGAGGATAGTCAGCATGGTTTTGTGAAGGGTAGGTCGTGCCTTACTACCCTTACTGAGTTTTTTGAAAAAGTGACCAAAGAGGTGGATAGGGGTAAGGCAGTTGATGTGGTATATATGGACTTTAGTAAGGCGTTCGATAAGGTGGCCCATGGAAGGCTTCTGCAGAAAATGCAGATGTTTGGGATTGAGGGTGATTTAGCTAGTTGGATTAGGAATTGGCTAGCTGATAGAAGACAGAGGGTGGTGGTTGATGGAAATTATTCATTGTGGAGTTCAGTTACAAGTGATGTACCTCAGGGATCTGTTTTGGGGCCCCTGCTGTTTGTAATTTTTATAAATGATCTGGATGAGGGTATTGAAGGATGGATTAGTAAATTTTCAGATGACACTAAAGTCGGTGGAGTGGTAGATAGTGAAGAGGGGTGTTATAGTTTGCAGAGGGACTTGGACAAGTTGCAGAGCTGGGCCGAGAGGTGGCAAATGGAGTTTAATGTGGAAAAGTGTGAGGTAATTCAGTTTGGCAGGAATAACAAATGTGTAGAGTATAGGGCTAATGGTAGGACTCTTAATAGTGTTGATGAACAGAGGGATCTTGGTGTATGTGTGCATAGCTCCCTGAAAGTTGGCAATCAAGTCGATAAGGTTGTTAAGAAGACATACAGAGTCTTAGCTTTTATTGGTAGGGGGATTGAATTTCGGAGCCGCAACGTCATGTTGCAACTGTACAAAACTCTAGGGCGGCCGCACTTGGCGTATTGTGTGCAGTTCTGGTCCCCGCATTATAAGAAAGATGTGGAGGCATTGGAGAGGGTACAGAGGAGGTTTACCAGGATGTTGCCTGGTATGGAGGGCAGGTCTTATGAAGAGAGGCTGAGGGATTTAAGGTTGTTTTCGTTAGAAAGAAGGCGGATAAGAGGAGACCTTATTGAAACATATAAGATGATTAGAGGTTTAGATAGGGTGGACAGTGATAGCCTTTTTCCTAGGATGGAGAAAGCTAGCATGAGGGGACATAGCTTTAAATTAAGGGCTGGTGGTTTTAGGACAGATGTCAGAGGTAGGTTCTTTACCCAGAGGGTGCTAAGGGTATGGAATGCCCTGCCTGCTGCAGTTGTAGATGCGCCAAGTTTGGTGACGTTTAAGAGGTTAGTAGATAAATTTATGGATGAAAAGGGAATGGTTTAGGTTAGAGGGTCATTGCTTTTTCTTAATTGGTTGGCGCAACATCGAAGGCCGAAGGGCCTGTTCTGTGCTGTAATGTTCTATGTTCTATGTTCTACATTCAAACATCCATTAGAGTACAAAAATACCTGTGCCCCATCGTACTGAAATGGGCATTTTAATTTGCCCGTCAGTGCATCTCGTAGCCCCTGCTTGTGCCTTAGAATATCATCCCAGGTGGGCTGGTCTGACTCTGACTCATGACAATGAAGATACTGACCTGGAAGACTTTCTGCCAAAGCGGGAAGGTGCACTGGGAATTTTCCCAACTCTCATTATCTGCCCCAAGGATGAAAATTCAGGCCTTCTAACTGATTATATTTCCAACCTCTACTTGAAAATTAAAGTTCAGAAATTGATTGGCAGTACCCTTTTCTGAAGTCCTTTCTGTTTCTGTACCTGCAGCTAACTGAGTAATAACTTCTGTTCAAAGCCACTATTTCAACATGCACAAGATGCATTGAAGGTGGAATATGATTGTGATTTGATGAATGATCTTTAGCATCACATTAATCAAAGATTCTGTGCTTGCTAATCTTTTTGTACAAATACTTTGATCTAATGGCCGCCCTGTTACATTGCCGTGTTCTGAGCTCTGATATTATAACTTGGACTGAGTCTGAGAGCAGATAAAGCAGCCTTTGAATTTCAGCAAATTCTAAACTGGTTCAGATGAAATTACTTTTTCTGTATTTCAGACATTATCTGGCTCACTGCCTCTGTTAAAATGACGGATAAAGAAAATTCATAAAGTGCGCTGTAGAACTCTCCACGCTGTGATTTTATGAAGTTATCTGAAGGTCACTACATCAGAATTGAGAAAGTATTCAAAAAAAGAAGAAATATTTCAGTAAACATTACTGAAATAATTGATGCAAATTCTTAGTCCTGTGAAGACCCAACAGAAACAATGTGTATTTGGTCACAAAAAGAGATGGGGAACTTCCTGTGTGAAAAGATTGGAGAAATTAGAGGAATGGAGACCTGAGATAAGCACAGACCAGTCTGAGGGAATCTGGCCATACTGTTCTCCCTCCTGGATCAGCCTGCTAGTCAGACACTTGCTGGACAGATCAGCAATGACCTGACACTGCAGCTCACTCAAAATTACCCCATGCTCTCTCCTGCTGACTGAAAATGATTCACTCTGATCCTGGCAATAGTCTGAAGATTTCAAGTGAAGACTAGCTGCAATGCTTCTATTTCTCTTATTCCTCCAAAATTTCCTGAATGGGGGAGGCGATGGTCTCGTGGTATTATCACTGGACTATTAATCCAGAAACTCAGCTAATGTGGGGACCCTGAACAAATCCTGCCAACGGTGGGTGAATTCAATAAAAATAAACGTGGAATTAAGAATCTACTGATGACTATGAAATCATTGTCAACTGTCAGGAAAATCCATCTAGTTCACTAATGTCCTTTAGGGAAGGAAATCTGCCGTCTTTATTTGGTCTGGCCTATATATGACTCCAGAGTTATAGCAATGTGGTTAACTCTCCATTGTCGTCTGAACAAGTGTTACTCGGGATGGGCAATAAATGCTGGCCAAGCCAGTGATGTTCATGTCCCACATTTGAATAATTAATAAGTCAAATAGAAAGAGTTTAAATCTAATTTCCAGGAATGATGTCTGAGGATCAGCAGGTTTCCAGTTTCACTTTATTTGTTCAGTGTTCCCATCTGGTCGAGATTGTAACAAGATGCTGGAAGTGGCATGGATCAAA
Source organism: Sphyrna mokarran (assembly GCA_024679065.1). Taxonomy (NCBI): domain Eukaryota; kingdom Metazoa; phylum Chordata; class Chondrichthyes; order Carcharhiniformes; family Carcharhinidae; genus Sphyrna; species Sphyrna mokarran. The sequence continues at coordinate 148,793,522 of JAGIQG010000002.1, forward strand.
CTGCTCTGAGAGTGTGGGTGTTACAAGACCATCTTGAAAACTGACCACACACACACACACACACACACACACACACACACACACACACCTTGCTGCAAATGTTTAAATTAGTTCTTCATAAAGTTGCGAAAAGAGGGAGGATGACTTTCATTATTGTGTTCAGGTTTGTATCTGAGGTAAGAAGATATTTCAATAAAATAAACATTCCTTCCTGCCACAGCATTGAGAAGGAAGCTGGGTGAGTGAAAATCTTCACAGTTGCTGCTAAATCTCTGACAGTGATTTTTATTTCACTGACTGCTGTTTTTCTACTAGCTACATTCCACTCTGAAGCTCCTCTTTTAGTATACATCTCTGGCACACATAGGGTTAGCACCACACACAGAGAAGAAAGACAGAACATGACCCACACCCAGGGTTAGTCTAGTATTGGACAGAGCCAGCACGGAGACAGTCTGAGCTTACACCCTTCACATTCTATTTGTAAATGTTTCACTCAGTCAACAAATCTTACAGTGACTTATGAATGATTATGAAGACTTCATCAGAGCTACTGAACTGTAACCACTTACTTATACTTATTTCCAAATTTTCCCTTGTGTTGAATGTTTCAAAAGGGTAATTATACTTCCAGCTAAAGCTTGGGTCTGCCATGATATTAAAGTCCAGTTGAATAAACTCAAGGGAGATACTGTGACATGGTAGTTAGCAATGCTGTCTCACAGTAACACGGACCCATATTCAATTCAGGCCCTGGGTGATTATCAATGTAGAATTTACACATTCTCCCTGTGTCTGCATGGGTTTCCCCTGGGTGCTTTAGTTTCCTCTCATAATCCAAAGATTTGTGGGTTCGGTTGTTTGGCCATGCTAAATTGTACCGTAGTGTCAGGGAAATTAGCAAGGTAAATAAGCAGGGTTACAGAGGGAGGCTTGGATGAGATTGTTATCAGTGCAGGCTGGATGGATTAAGTGGCCTCCTTCTGCATTGAGATTCTATGATTCTGTTCTACATATCAGTCAGCTGCCCCTGTAAAGAAACAATCAGAAAACTGGCCAAGGTTTCAGGCATTATTTACACTTTCTGCAGTCAGATTTTGAACCAGAAGCCTTGGCCAGAATTTTCCCAAGAAATGCATGAGAAAACCGGAGTGATCCACAGCAGGCTTTACGGTGCAGTCCAGACTGAAATCGCCTCATACTTAATTGTTTTCATAGTAAGTTGGACACTTGTTCTGGGAGAGGTAGGACCTAAACATACTGGTGAACCTGGCTACAAAGTGATCAAACGCCCCGACTAAATGCACAAGGAACCCCCACCACCGCCCCCTTACAGACAACAAGATCCCCTCATCGGCAGATATTTCCCCACCTACTCCCCATATGGATTGCTGGTATTGGGGCTCTCCTAATGTGTCCAACTTCATGAACATAAGTCATAACCTTCACCTTATAAAGCCCTCCCCCCCTTCATTGCCCCAATTCTTCATGACCCCTCCTCAGGCCCCACCTCCTTTGTATTGCCCCTGGCATACACAGCCCACCTGGCACTCCTCACCCATGTCCCTGACCACTCGGGGAACTTCAATGATCACCAAACCCCCTTCCCCCTGCGTGATCATCAGGTTTCTGCTGGTGGAGACCAACAGTGGCCTCGTGCTGCGCCTGAATATTGGAAATCCTGGGAGCTGGGACAATCCAATGTCGAATGGATTTTTAAGCATATTTAAATGCTATTTAAATATACAAATTGGCTTCATGCTCTTTCTGGACGTGATCTGGTTTGTGCCAATATAAAGAGACAAAATGATTACAAACCGTTTTATGTTGGATGCAAAACTCATTTTCAGGCCCAGCGTGCAATTTTCCAGGATCAGCTTTGGGATAATGAATTCCACAGATTCACAACTTTTGGGAGAAGCAGTTTCTCCTCAACTCTGTGTTAAATTTGCTAACTTCACCCTAAGACTGTGACCTCTCGTTCTAGAATATCCCACAAGAGGAAGCATCCTCTCCATGTCTACTTTATCTACACTTTTTATTATCTTTCATACTTCAATTTGATCTCCCCTCATTCTTCTCAATTCCAGAGAGTGTAGGCCTAAACTGTTCAATCTCTCTTCACAGGACAAACCTTCATATCTGGAATCAATCTAGTGAATCTCCTCTGAACTTCCTTTAATGCCACTTAACTCAAATAAGGGGACCAGAACTATGTGCAATACTCCAGTTGCTGCCTCGCCGATGCCTTGTATGCCTTTCCTAAATGTTATTTAAAAAAATGAGAACAGATCATCCACTGTCTCCAGCCTGCTCCACATTTCATTACGATCGTGATTAGCTGAACATTACCCGTGACTCTACTTTCTCATCTGATCACCAGATTCCTTAATTCCTCTTCTGCTAAAACTCCACAATCTCAATCTGGAAGATATCAGACACTGAGATTGCACAGCGTTATCCGATAAAGAACTCCAAAGATGTACAACCTTCTGAGTGAAGAAACTTCTCTATATCTCATCCTCATCTGTGTCCGTAACCTCTCGCTCTGGGCAGCTCCAGCCAGTGGCAATAACCTTTCAACATCCAGCCTATCAAATTTGCTGAGTATTATCAGCAGTCACAGAGCATTGATAGATAGTAAAGCTACATTTTACATTTCAGCTTGCTCTACATTCATTTGGTTTCATTCTAATTTATCCAGTCAGAACCTGCAGTGGGCTTGTCTTGTTCCTCTCAGATCATTACCTCTGGAGTCTCCAAGGATCGATCATTATTCCTTTCTATTTCCCATCTACATGCTATCACTCTGTAACATCCTCTGAAAACACAGTGTCAGTTTTCACATGTAAGCTGATGACCTCTGCTTCCACTCACCAACTCTGAGCTCTCAAGCCCTTCACTTTCTCCAAGTTGTCAAATTTTCTTTCTGGTTCCAATACTGGAAGAACAGAAATTTCTTCCAATGAGTGAACCCATTGTCTTCTGTCCCAGTCACAATTCTCTATTCACCAACTCCAACTCTGCTCTCCTCCCTGACAGCTCAACTCAGAACCAGACTGATTGGACCCCCCAGTCTGAGTTTCAGATTACAGAGCCACATTGTCACTGAGACAGCCTAATTTAACTTTCCTTTGATAGGAGTTCAGAACTATACAAAGTACATAACAGTGTCCCACAGGGTTTGATATTAGGAACAGCTGAAATCAGTGAAACAAGGTGTAAGAAGCTGTTATCTATGCACCGTGAAGGATCTCAGCAAACATCACCTGCTGCACATTGAAGAAACTTTCATCCAAGGTGTCAACATATCCGACATTGACAAGAAAAATAACAAACAAATGGGTCCAAAAATAGTTCAAATCAGAATTATTGAAAACAAACCAGACATGTATCAGATGAGTGTGGTTTATGAAAAAATAAACCTGTCATTTCGTGCTGGTGTATGAAACACCCTGCTGATGTTATCTCTAAATCTAAACCCTACTGATAGCTCCTGTTTTATGTCTAAAGCTCTGGGTATTAACAGAGTATAAAGCTATGTCATACTCATCCAATTAAAATTTGCCACTCAGGGAATGACTTTATAATCACATTTATAATTTTTTCTACATTTTTTCACCAACATATGTCTAAAAGCTAAAAGGTTCCAGCCAATTTAACATGAAAAAGAAATCATTTGTTGCTAAGCTAAATATAAAAGTTATCAACCGAAAAAGAACTGATTATTTTCACGATAGTTTAATGGTAAACATGATGATAGATGGACTATATTTAAATGATAAAAATTTACAGCATGCTGCTGTGCAGAGGGACCTGGGTATCCTTGTGCAGGAATCTCAAGAAGTTGGTTTGCAGGTGCAACAGCTAATTAAGAAGGCAAATGGAATTTTGTCCTTCATTGCTAGAGGGGTAGAGTTTAAAAACAGTGAGGTTATGTTACAGCTGTATAAGGTGCTGGTGAGGCCACACCTGGAGTTACTGTGTACAGTTTTGGTCTCCTTACTTGAGAAAGGATGTACTGGCACTGGAGGGGATGCAAAAAAAGATTCACTAGGTGATTCCAGAGTTGAGAGGGTTGACTTATGAGGAGTGATTGTGTAGACTGGGGCTATAATCATTGGAATTCAGAAGAATGAGGGGAGATCTTATAGAAACATATTATGAAGGGAATCAATAAGATAGAAACAAGGAAGTTGTTTCCACTGGCTGGTGAATCTTGAACTAAGGAGCATAGCCTCAAAATAAGGGGAAGCAGATTTAGGACTGAGTTGAGGCGGAACTCCTTCATACAAAGGGTTGTGAATCTGTGGAATTCCCTGCCCAGTGAAGCAGTTGAGGTGACCTCGTTGAATGTTTTTAAGGCAAGGATAGATAAATGTTTGAACAGTAAAGGAATTAAGGGTAAGTAGAGCTGAATCCACAGAAAGATCAGTCATGATCTTATTGAATGGCGGAATAGGCTTGAGGGGCCAGTGGTCTACTCCTGCTCCGAGTTCTTATATTCTTATGTAAATTGGTTTATTGGTGAATGTAGATTCTGTCATTTCATTTAAAAACCTTTGCACGCAAATATCACAGAACCAGCTTCTAAAACCATCCTGGAATACCCATAACTTTATGAACATTTATCATCTTGTCAAATGTCAAGGCTTCATAACCTTGTTCAATATTGCAATGGGACTTCAAATAAAATTGGAATAAAAATTGATGTCTTATAATAAACTTTTGCGGTAGCAGCAATATCATTTTTTTTCTTCTGTCATTCCCAGACTGACAGCTTATTCAGCCTAGAAAACCAAATGATGGAGATTGAGTCAATCCTATTGTAAGATTGTTCCTTCTGTGAATTCTTTAAGTGCTGCTGAATTGCTTTGGTTTAGCAATCAGGCAGAGACTTCAGTCTGAGCCTTGTGGAGAAATGGATATAAAATAAAGGGCACTCCAGTCACTTGAACAAGCTCAGTTGTATTAAAGCAAAAACATTTCTGCATATACATCAGTATAATTCATGGACAGGAGTTAAGCAAAACAAAGGACAATCAAAGAGGCTAAGAACTTGCATGTTCAGCAATGAGAATGATTTCTTTACTGTACAAGCACTTGGGGTACAATAATCACTGAAAGGGTATGAATATCAGCACGCTGTTTGATATATTTGTGAACATTTCCTTTGTCCACTGTAATAATACAGCTTTGATAAGAGACCAAACATAAGGATCAGAAGCAGAATGGAAATCCTCCCGTATTGTTTCAGCTCCAGGTCCAGCTTTCTTAGGAACACTACATTCCAAATATTGAATTTTATTTTTTCAGGAAGAATTAGCGAATTTGTTTTTTGTTTTGAATGATGCAGACATTGTCTATGCAGCAATGTGCGCAGTTCTGGTCGCCTCACTATAGGAAGGACGTGGAAGTTATTGAAAGGGTGCAGAGGAGATTTACAAGGATGTTGTCTGGATTGGGAGGCATGCCTTATGAAGGTAGGTTGAGAGAGCTAGGTCTCTTCTCCCTGGAGAGATGAAGGTTGAGAGGCGACCTGATAGAGGTTTATAAAATGTTGAGAGGAATAGATAGGGTGGATTCTCAGAGGCTATTTTCCAGGGCTGAAATGGTCGCTACGAGAGGACATAGATTTAAGGTGCAGGGAAGCAAATACAGAGGGGATGTTAGGGGTACGTTTTTTACTCAGAAGGTGGTGAGTGAATGGAATCGGTTGCCGTCGGTGGTGGTAGAGGCAAACTCGCTGGGGTCTTTTAAAAGACTTCTGGATGAGTATATGGGATCTAATGGGATTGGGGGTTATAGGTAGGTCTATGGCTTGGTAGGTATAGATGTGATCGGCGCAACTTGTGGGCCAAAGGGCCTGTTTGTGCTGTAGTGTTCTATATTCAATGTTCAATGTATGGTCGAGTTACCCAGGACATTGAATCTGGGTTTTACCTGAATCATCATTTATTTAATGAATGAATACCTTCAAATTATCCCGATGTTAGTTTTGGAGCTCCTACCTCACAGATTATGAATGTAAGTCATATCCAGTTTGATCATCATTATGCTAACATTCTCTTTATTCTGAGATACTAGCAGAGTCTTTCCGTGAAATATTTAGTTACATTTAAACAGTCACCAAAGATCCGTACTCTTATGGATAATAAGAACATTTATCTCACTGAGTTACTTCACAGCAACAAATGAGATGTAACTAAATTATCCAAAATCCTTCTGTCAGCAAGACTGGCATCTAAAAATACCTAAAAAAATCCTTCATCGGAAATATTCCCATCCAGATTTAACCAATTAGAAAGCTCAAAGCATGTTTAAAATGGCTTAATTAGAGGCCAAAGTTTCAATTATGATTGATAAAACCAAATGTTTGAACAAAATTAGATCAAAAAGCAAGAGTGGAGTGATATGAAAGGGACCCAAATAACTTGTGAAATGTCTCCCTGTTTAATTATGTTCTGATCCTACAAATAGATTCAGTGAAGTACAGCTGCTATGATGTTAGAGAGTGGGTGAAATATTTAGCATTCCTCATTCCATAAATATTTAATGAGCAAATGATTCCAGAGCCCAATTTGTCTGTAATTCCTACATTTTGTTTGTAAGGAAGTGAATGAAATATGAGAGATCTTAATTTCCCCATATAAGCACAGTTCATTCTGGAGTTACAGCCGCAAGTCGCATGAGTCACTACCCAGAATCAAGTGATGCTGTTGTGGATACTAAAGATATACATTCCAAAACAGAAACAAACATAGTATCTTCAGGCTAAATAGGAATCTATTGTTGTTGTCTGACAATATCCACAAAATAATTAAAAGATAGGCAGATTAGATGTAGGTAATGTAGAAGTAGGGAACACCATTTCAAAATAAGCGGAAAAACACTTTGGAGTGAGATGAGGTCAAGTCCCTTTACTCAGAGGGTTGTGAATCTTTGGAATTCTCTACAAGACAGAGCTGTGGGAACTCAGTCATTGAGAATTTTTAAAGCAGAGATTGACAAATTTCTAAATACCAATGACATAAAGGGATGTGAGGATAATGTGGAGGAAAAGGCATTGAAGTGGAAGATCAGGAATGATCGTATTGAACGGCAGAGCAAGTTCGATGGGCTGAATGGTCTATTGTTGCTCCTCTGCTCCAATGTTCCTACCTATTTCTCCAAGTCTGAATTGGCTTTTGGGGGGACTCTGGCAACTTTGCATCAAATTTTTCCTGAAACAATGAGTCTCCATCGTTGTGATTGTATTTATGTCACACCATGTACAGCACAGTGAGAGTGTATAACTATTGATGGTTATGTTTATGGGAATTCTGAAAAGCCAATAAATGCACATGAAGAAACATTTGTTAAAGGCAAATTGTATTGGACGATAGATTTTGAGAAGGAGTATGAAAGCAAGAAGTCCAGTTTGTGCTGTGCGTGTGGAGTTTAAAAAGATGAAGAATATTGCTGTTTTTGATTACTTGAACTTCAAATTACAGAACTTTGTATATAACATAAAAACTTCAATGTGTAGTACACAGTGAAGAAGGTAGATAAACTTCAGTTGGACATAACAGTCTGGTAGAATGGATGGATAGATAGCAGATGAAATTCAATGGAGGAAAGTGTGGGGTTTTATATTTTGGAAGGAATGATAAGGAGAGATAAGATGGCTTGATAGATAAATAAATAATTAAATATTGGACTTCATTAATAGAGGCAAAGGCCTCACTGGAACCAGGGGTGCATTCAACCAGAAAAGCTGTTGACAACTGTGGGATCAAATGATCCCACCGCTGGCCAGTGGAAGGCCACCTTCAACATTGTGAAGCACATGGTGGGTCACATGGACAACCCAGCTTGGAGAAACAAAATCTGGAAGTTCTGCTGCTGTTGTTGCTCTGACAGGAGATCTACTGTCTGAGAATGCCACACTCATCTGCCATCCACACATATCCACTGATAGCAATGCAGAAGGAGCAGGAGACCATTCAGCCTGCTCTGCCATTTAACATGGTCATGGCTGATCAGATGTGTCAATACCTTTTACACTCACTATCTCCATTACCTGAGATCCATGACAGGATAAGCAAAACTTTCCTCCAGTTAAATATTAGGAAATCTGAAGCCATTGTTTTCAGTCCCATCTCAAAACTCCGTTCCTGAGTTACAGACTCCATCCCTCTCCCCAGAAACAGTGTGAGATTACACCAGTCTGTTCACAAGCTCGGTCATCTGCAGCTGTTCTGTGACAATGATCATAGAATTGCACTGGGGATAACTCCTCTTCTGCATCTTCCATCATCTTCCATCTTTCCTCTCAGCTGAGATTTTTGTAGCTTTTCAGCTCTGATCTAGTGCCTGAAGTTCTGACATTTCTTTTCAGATTTCTTTTTGCCCTTTTGACTTCAAACACCTCTTCATTGGATTCTAAATAAGCTTGAATAAACCTGAACTAACATATTGTGAGTTGAATTATTGTCTCCCAAATCTAATCACTATAATTTAGGAAATTGTGAAAGCTTTGGAGAGAGAACAGGAAAAAAATTATGAGAATGTTTCCAGGACTGAGCAATGGGAAGTGGGGTACGGGGGTGGGAGATTCGAAAACGAAGATGGGAATTTTAACATCCGGACATTGCATGACTGAGAACCAGTGTGGATCATTGTGCACTGGGATTTTGGATAAAAAGGACTTCCTGTGAGTTTAAACATGGGCAATGGAGCTTTGGATGACCTCAGGTTTACAGAGGGAACAATGTGGAAGAGCAATCTGGAGTGAGTCGGAATAATCAAATCTAAAGCTAGCAAAGGCACAGATGAGAATTCCAGCAGCAGATACATCCAGATGGGAGTGAGGTCGGAAATATAGTCTTAGTGATGACTTAAATATGAGGTCAGAAGTCCCTCTTTGGACTAAATGTGACACGCATTTTGCAAGCAGATTGGCTAAATCATAGACTGTTGCCAGGGACAGGGATTGAGTTAGTATCTAACAAATGAGTTTGGAGAGGAAACCAAATACAATGACATCAGGCTTTGTAGAGTTTAATTGGAGGAAATTTCTGTTCACCCTGTATTGGACCTGGGACTGATGGTCTGGTAATTTAGAATCAGTGGAATTCGGAGAGATGTGGTGAGGGAACTGGGGGGTGGGGGTGGGGGGTTGGAGAGGAAGAGGAGGAGGAGAAGAAGGCTGAATGTCACCAGAGTACATATGAAAACTAACACTGTGCTCATGGGTGATGCACTGTGGAGCAACACATAGATGAGAAATTGAACGGAATCTACGAGTGGTTAAGATCTGGAATGTTCTGCCTAATAAAGCAAAAAGTGAAGATTTAATGATAGGAAGTCAATAAATGCTGAAAATGGATAAAATTGCGAGAATAAAAACAGGGAATGTGACTAACTGGATGACTCAACACAGATTCAACAGGTTAAATGGTCTTCAATGTTGTATTGTTCTATAATTTGTGGTAAATATCCATCTTGACATTCACGTTCATAGAATCTTCCAGAATTTCTCTTTCCACTTTGAATGTCAAAGTATCACACAATGGTTCTGTTTGAAGCTGAAGAATGAGGCATGACAGTGCGAAACTGTGTGCTGTTGCATCTTTTGGAATCACCCAAAAAACATCTGCCATATCAGAGGATTACCAAAACTATCAGCCATCAAGAATCAAATGCCATGGGCATCTCCTGCCAGCTGTTCACATCACGGTCCTGCCGGCTGTTCACATCACGGTCCTGCCGGCTGTTCACATCACGGTCCTGCCGGCTGTTCACATCACGGTCCTGCCGGCTGTTCACATCACGGTCCTGCACGGTGCTCCTGCTGCACTAAGATCAGAGAATACAGTATCCAACAAAGTCTCTGTTCACTATTGTGGGATGGGAAAATCCCGTGGTGAGAGTAGCTGTAAGATTCTGGCTAAAATTGGCAATGTGCAACTTCTAATGTGAAAAGGGGACTGCTGCACAATTTGAAAGACAGTAGAAAGGTCCAATTAATTGCAGCACATCACACATGGTGACCATATGGTTATTACAATACTTCAAATCAAACCAGGACACACTTAAAGTTTATTTATTAGTCGCAAGGCTTACATTAACACTGCAATGAAGTTACTGTGAAAATCCCCTAATCGCCACACTCCAGCATCTTTCAGGTACACTGAGGGAGAATTTAGCATGACCAATGCATCCTAACCAGCACATCTATCTGACTGTGGGAGGAAACTGGAGCACCTGGAGAAAATCCATGCAGACACAGGGAGAACATGAAGATTCCACACATATAGTGACCCAAGGTCCTTGGTGCTGTAAGGCAGCAGGTGTTAACCACTGTGCCACCATACTGCCCGCAGGACCAGCTTTGAATTTGGTTGATATTCAACAATGAAAACATCAACGTAATTGCTAACAGTCACATGACAGGAAGCAGCCAATGGTGGTTTACTGGTAGCACACACAGAGTGAGAAAATTGTGAATTCACTCCTGATGTAGGGATTTCAGCAAAAAACCTAGGTTGCTATTTCAATCCAACTCTGAGTGGGTGTGCATAAGACAGTCCTCATTCTGTGAGGGAAGCCCTCAGGATCTATTGGTTGTTCAAAATCTGCTACTCCGCCAGACTGTTACAATTAAATATTTGTGCAGAGTGACAGTTGAAATTATTGCCATGTTTAATCAGCACTACAAGAGAAGTGTTGACAATGAAGAGTGCATTTAACTCCAAGTCCTTGCTGATAGCAGCAATCTCCCTCCTTGTTCACAACTTGCTACAAGCGTGAGTTGAAATTACTGATGACGTGACTTCAGTTTGCAGTTTGGAAAATGACTTTGAACATAAAACAGAGGTAGCCTGCATTGTTGTACCTTCATTACGAAGACACCTATCTATTCAGCACCAAAGGCACTGCCCAAATATTATCAAGAATTAGTTTGCTTTTTCTGCCCTGTTCCAACAAGTTGCCTACTTGATAAATGTTCCTCAGTCAGAGGTTTATCATCGGCTGTGACCTCTGTACCTTTCCCATGTGTCAGTAGATTATCCACAACTGCAAATTCCATTACAATATTTAGCTTTCCCCAAACACTGGGCTGCTGCTGCTCGCAAACCTGTACATGGAGATGGGAATTGCAATGAAGTGCATTCTGTGGGGAACTGGATTTATATTCAATGGGAGATATTAGTTGAAGCATGTGAGGTGGCATGGTGGCACAGTGGTTAGCAGTGCTGTCTCACAGTGCCAGGAACCCAGGTTCAATTCAGTGCTTGGGTGACTGTCTGTGTAGAGTTTGCATATTCTCCCCATGTCTGCATGGGTTTCTTCTGGGTGTTCTGGTTTCCTCCTACAATCTGAATGACGTGCTGGTTAGGGTGCATTAACCATGCTAAATTCTCCCTCAGTGTACCTGGACAGGTGCCAGAGTGTGGCGACCAGGGGAATTTCACAGTAACTTCATTGCAGTGTTAATGTAAGCCTACTTATGGCTCTAATAAATGAAATTAAACTAGTTCTATTCTTGTTTAAAGCTAATATTTTAACAAAATCCAATGAATAGCAGTTTGCTACCTCCGTGTTTGAAAATAACCTTGCTGGCTGGCTGAAGTATCAACAACCGTGGTCAAGAATGCGTACGGTGTACTGGCCTTCATTAATCGAGGGATTGAGTTCAGGAGTCAGGAGGTAATGATGCAGCTCTATAAGACCCTTGTCAGACCACACTTGGAGTACAGTGCACAGTTCTGGTCACCTCATTATAGGAAGGATCTGGAAGCTACTGAGAGAGTGCAGAGGAGATTTACAAGGATGCTGCCTGGATTGAGAGGCATGCCTTATGAAGACAGGTTGAGGGAGCTGGGACTCTTCTCCCTGGAGAGACGTAGGTTGAGAGGTGACCTGATAGAGGTTTATAAAATGTTGAGAGGCATAGATAGGGTGAATTCTCAGAGGCTATTTCCCTGGGCTGAAATGGTCGCTACGAGAGGACACAGATTTAAGGTGCAGGGAAGCAAATACAGAAGAGATGTTAGGGGTAAGTTTTTCACTCAGAGGGTGGTGAGTGAGTGGAATCGGCTGCTGTCAGTGGTGGTAGAGGCAAACTCGCTGGGGTCTTTTAAAAGACTTCTGGATGAGTATACGGGAACTAAGGGGATAGGGGGTTATAGATAGGTCTGTGGATTGGTAGATATAGATGTGATCAATGCAACTCGTGGGTTGAAGGGCCTGTTTGTGCTGTAGTGTTCTATGTTTTATGTTCTATGTTCTGAGATTTGACCAATAGAATTCAGTATGAATGATTAATGGACTACAATGAGATGTAAAGACATTTAAGAAAGTTTGGAGATTTCTAAAAGGAATATTAGAGTATTGAATGCAATTATAAATAATTTCTTGGAGAAGGTTAGCATGATAACAGTGAATAAGAATCTTTATAACTCAATTACAGTACAGTAATTAGATTATGTGAGATGTGACACGGTGAAGGAAAATTCCTCTGCTTTTAGCAGTAAACAATTTTCAAGACAGAATAAAAGGTGAAAATTGTTTGCTTTTTTGTACTTTCATATTTACAAATATCCTGATGCATTTTGACCTCTATAGGAAACTTTTTCCAAGGAATAAGTATTGTGATAAATTTGCAACATGCTTTGGCAATTCTATACACATTAAGCATGGACAGAGTGGAGTCACAGGCGGACAGAGTTGTGAAGAAGGCATTCAGCATGCTTGGTTTCATCGGTCAGAACACTGAATACAGGAATTGGGACGTCTTGTTGAAGTTATAGAAGACATTGGTAAGGCCACACTTGGAATATTGTATGCAAGATTTACTTGGATGCTACCAGGACTTGATGGATTGTGTTACAAGGAGAGGCTAAATAGACTGGGACTTTTTTCTCTGAAGCGTAGGAGGCTGAGGGGTGACCTTGTAGAGGTCTATAAAATAATGAGGGGCATAGACAAGGTAGATAGTCAAAATCTTTCCCCAAAGGTAGGGGAGTCTAAAACTAGAAACTAGTCTTAAGGTGAGAAGGGAGAGATACAAAAGTGTCCAGAGGGGCAATTTTTTCATACAGAGGATGGTGAGTGTCTGGAACAAGCTGCCAGAGGCAAAAGTAGAGGCAGGTACAATTTTATCTTTTAAAAAGCATTTAGATAGTTATATGGGTACGATGGGTATAGAGGAATATGGGCCAAATGCAGGCAATTAGGATTAGTTTAGGGGCTTTAAAAAAGAAGGATGGAATGGACAAATTGGACTGAACAGCCTGTTTCCGTGCTGTCATTTCTCTATAACATGGTTATAGAGAGTCCAAAGGCTGTTAACTTGAAACCCATAAACGTATCTAAGTTTTGCTATCTAATTTTAAATCAGGGTATTGAACCTATAAGAGGAATATTTCTTGAATTGGAATTCATGGCAATGGATTAACAGTTAAGACTTGAATGTTGTCATGCTTAAGTTTTAAATATTAAGCTAATTCAGTTGTTTTAGTAAAGCTCCCTAGTTTGACAGCAGAATCAAGCCAGGAGTGAAACATCTTGGTGAGATTCTCCCAAAAAAATTCCAAGTATTGAATTTGAATAAAAACTGGAGTAAATCACGTTTTTTTTTTCAGCAGAGTTTAAAAATATGAGTCTCTCACACATTGTACACTGCAGAATGCCCTAGCATGAATTCAGTGGCTGGGGCCTTTTCTCTGTGGAGAGGCCAGCAGCATAGTACTGAACAGGCCACTGTGCGTGCATGATAAACCACACTGACCTCCTCAGACGACGAACACGGGACACAGTGACAGAGTACCCTTTGTTGTCCAGCACTTCCCCGGAGCGGAGAAGCTACGACATCTTCTCCGGAGTCTTCAACATATCATTCATGACAATGAACATCTCGCTAGGGCCGTCCCCACCTTAGGTTGTTCAGACAACCGCACAACTTCAAACGGATCATTGTTCGCAGCAAACTACCCAACCTTCAGGAGGACAGTGACCACAATACCACACAACCCTGCCACAGCAACCTCTGCAAGACATGCTGGATCATAGACATGGATAACATCATCAAACGTGAGGATACCATTCACCAGGTACACGGTACATACTCTTGCAACTCGGCCAACGTTGTCTACCTAATACGTTGCAAGAAAGGATGTCCGAAGCATGGTACATTGGGGAGACCATGCAGACACTACGACAGCGGATGAATGAGCATCGCTCAACAATCACCAGGCAAAACAGTTCCCTTCCTGTGGGCGAACACTTCAGCAGTCATGGGCATTCGGCCTCCGACATGCGGGTAAATGTTCTTCAAGTGACACACGACAGCGCAGAGTCGCTGAGCAGAGACTGATAGCCAAGTCCCACACACATGAGGACGGTCTTAATAGGGATCTTGGCTTCATGACACACTATCTGTAACCCCCGTAATTTGCCTGGGTTAGCAAAAAACCTCACTTACTGTGCTGTCTGGAGAAAATACACAATTCTCTAACCAATGCTCAGGATTCCTTCACACACATTGTTAGCCACTTTAACACTTGAATAGCAGGTTAGATGTAAGGATTCGCATTCTAATCAGCAATCTGTAACTGTGTGGATATGAGTGCCTCTGCAGATCAGAACACTGCATTTGCCTGACGAAGGCACAACATAGTGTCGAAAGCTCACGAATTTACTATCAAATAAATTGGTTGGATTTAAAATTGGTGTTGTGAAACTTTACTGAGTTTACCCCAGTCCAACACCGGCATCTATACCTCGTGCACTGATCTGTCAGCGCTGAGATCAGACTATCTGCAGTGGCTCCTGTCTGTCAGCCTCCCGGTTTCTGGCTAGCTCAATAGTTGCAATACCTGCCCTGCCTCCTCCCTTCCTGCCCATTCCCCCATCCCCTCTTGGGGAATTGGCGCAGAGCTGACAGTTACTGGAAATCCTGCATTGTAGGACGTGCTCAGACCCAGGCACCCAGCCGAGGAGCTCGTGCAAAGGTTCCCACTAAAGTTTCCTAGCTCGCTGCACTAAAAAGAACAGCTCAGTGGGATGGGAGAATCTTCCTTCCTATCCTCACACTAATGCCAAAATAGAAAGTTGTTGGGATCTAGTCTGACTTCATAATATATCTTCAGATTTCTGATCTGTTATCCAAACAGAGGCAAAGTTGAACACACATCTTTGACTGACTGTATTGGCCTGAGTATAAATCCAATACAATCTCAAAGCTGAACGTAATCAACAATGAATTTCAACAAACAGAACATAGAACATTACAGCGCAGAACAGGCCCTTCGGCCTTCGATGTTGCGCCGACCAATTAGGAACAAGCAATAACCCTCTAACCTAAACCATTCCCTTTTCGTCCATAAACTTATCTACTAACCTCTTAAACACTACCAAACTTGGTGCATCTACAACTGCCACAGGCAGGGCATTCCATACCCTTACCACCCTCTGGGTAAAGAACCTACCTCTGACATCTGTCCTAAAACCACCACCCCTTAATTTAAAGCTGTGTCCCCTCGTGCTAGCTTTCTCCATCCTAGGAAAAAGGCTATCACTGTCCACTCTATCTAAACCTCTAATCACCTTATATGTTTCAATAAGATCTCCTCTTAGCCGCCTTCTTTCTAACGAAAACAACCTCAAATCCCTCAGCCTCTCTTCATAAGACCTGCCCTCCATACCAGGCAACATCCTGGTAAACCTCCTCTGTACCCTCTCCAATGCCTCTACATCTTTCTTATAATGTGGGGACCAGAACTGCACACAATACTCCAAGTGCGGCCGCACTAGAGTTTTGTACAGTTGCAACATGACGTTGCGGCTCCAAAATTCAATCCCCCTACCAATAAAAGCTAAGACTCCGTATGCCTTCTTAACAACCTTATCGACTTGGCAATGATCTGCAATTCAGGTATTTTAGAATCTCAGAAGTTTGCAGTGGTAAATACAATCTAATAATTTACAGCTTTCTGTTTCAGAATACTGGCTGCTCTTGTCTCTGAGTCTCATATCAATCTGTTCTCAGCTTAAAAAAAACTTGCGAGACACTCCTCATCAAAGACTTGCCAATACAATGGGTAGGAGCTGTTTTGCCATTATTGAGACAAGCAGGTTAATTATTTATTTTTTGCCTCCAAGGAGAAAAGACATCAAACTTAATGCATTAACATTTTAAAGATCACCTCCAAGACTGTTTTTTTTTTAAGTTTTGCTGCAAAAACACAAGATTTCAAGGTCATCCTTCCTGAAAAGCTGTCTCTGGAAAATAATTACAAGGCTGTGTTGCACGACATCCCTTCTCCATCTTCTCTTGTACTCATCAGCCTCTTTGGACCTTGTTCCACTTTCTCCCTCTCCTGCCTGGATCTAACTCATTTCCTCATGGCTTCTCTGCCAGTTCATGGTTCATCCTCAACCCTGTTCCAACTATTCTCTGCATTCAAATTCCACTTGGCCCGAAGATTTCAGTCAGTCTCCACTCTGTGTCTGACAGTATCGGAAATCAACTGGCCAAAATACTGAAACAAGATGAAAATAAGGACAGAATACATAACTTTAAAATTGGTTCAGCTATTGCCATTCTTCAACCTCACTTCACTGAGGGATGGTAATTTATCCTGTGCTACACAGCAGCTTATCTGCTGATATAGTGTTATCTCGATGTGAGGATGCATCACTGAACTTCATGTTAGCAAATTCCAACATAGTGTCAATGTTAGAAACCAATAGCAACAAATTCACTCTTGTGCAGATTCAATGCAGCAGGAATTATTGTAGGATTGCGTATCTGGTAGCGTGTAATGATATTTCCTAGCAGACAAAAATCTAATTTTGAAATTGGCTAGATATAAAGGAGAGAGTTCAAGTTAACTTATCATTATTCAATTCCTTGCCCCATTTCATCTCTTAAAGAACCAGCTCAATCAGACCATTTTTGATTCTAAGTGCTGGGTAGACTTGAAACTGGGTGTGTTTCAGATTTGACTTTTAGATCCATTCTCAGATGCCCCCATACACACTCTTCCTGAAAAAATATCAGCGATTCCAAATCACACTGCACAAGCCTGTGGGTGGAGCTTAACGCACCCAAAACCCTGCAGCTCCAATCAGCACCTCCAACTACACACGCGTAGAAAAAAGATGATAGAATGCAGCTCCCCTGCCACATCACTTCTGGACCGGATAATGTCTCCTCCTGGTCCCCTCAGACATTGTCCCACCATATACATTACTGACCCCTTATGCTCCCACCCCCTCTGACTGTGGGCCCCTCTCCCAATTACTCTGCATCAATCACAGAGGGGCAGCAGATCCCCTGAAAATGGGTTCAACCAAATGGTAAAATTGGGCCCTCAGCGTCTAGATGCTTGTATCGAGATTCTGTCATGCTGTGGCACTGTGTTTAGTGTCAGATCTCAGTTTTTCCCTCCCTCCTCATTTGGGATGTGTGAGACAAGTATCGGTTTAAAGATATACACTCCCTCTCCAACAGATCACAGGGTGAAGATCCCATCATCACAGACTGCTCCCACCTCCATTCACAAATGGCATACATTAATCTCATAAAGATTAGGAAACACAACCTCTACCATGTTTTCAACATTTGCCCAGTTTGGGAGGCAGCTATTGGAAGCTTCCTATGAAGCTCATGATTCAGGGATTCTTTTGGCATCAAAAGAAATGGGGGGTGGGGTGAGGAGGGAGAATATGCAAATCTCATAACTTTGGTCAAGTAACCAGGCTGTTATCTTTGCTTCACTTTGTGCTAAAGTTTCCAAAGCCAACAAATCTCTAAGGCCTATACTGACAGGATGCTGCAACTAACCACTGCAATTAGTAAAATGGGGTCATGGAAATGGCAAAATACATCAGAACCCAAAATCTATCACATCTGGAAAAATATTACTATCAACTTAAGCAAAATAGTTTTGAACTATTTAGTCAGAATAATAGAATTGTTACAGTACAGAAGGAGGCCCTTTGGCCCATTGTGTTGGCACCAGCTTCAAATGAGCATCATGACTTAGTGTCTTCGCCCCCTTGTCCCTTCCCTGTACCCCTGCACTTTGTTTCTATTCAAATAATTATCTAATGCTCTCTTGAAAGAATAGATTGAACTTACTAAAGAGACACCCTAGCACATTTTGAAGAAACCTTTCAAAAAAAACCTGTCCTCAGACTTGCCAATTTTCCATCAACAAAATCTACTACAAAATGCAGAAAAATCTTTTTCTTGCTTTGATACAAACTGGGATAAGGAAAGTCAAGAATTGTAAGACAGCATCTTTAATTCATAAGCAATATCCTACCCAGAGAGATCTTATTTTAAAAGAGACTAATTTCTTTTTGATGACAGTCTTAGAGGTTAAAGCAACATTTGGAGTTTGTAGTTCAGAAATGTTTAACTGTTTAGCTGACAAGAATCTTTTGCTCCATCTTCTGGTACAGTTACTGAAATACAGGATGCAGTGAAAAATAAAGAGCTTCAAGTTTTTAGATGTCCAGATCACCAACAACCTGTCCTGGGCCCTCCAAGATGACTCTGTAGTTAAGAAAGCCCACCAATGTCACTACTTTCTCAGAAGACTAAGGAAATTTACCATGTCAGCTACAACTCTCACCAACTTTTACAGATGCACCTTAGAGCATTCGTTCTTGTTGTATCACAGTTTGGTATGGGTTCCATCATCAGGCAATCCATCAACAAACCAGCCTTCCATCCATTGACTTTGTCTACACTTCCTGCATTTCCCTCGGGAAAAGCAGGGATAGGATTTATAGTTATCCACTTAGGGATAGGATTTATAGTTATTTAGAGAGTAATGAATTGATTGGGGATAGTCAGCATGGTTTTGTGAAGGGTAGGTTGTGCCTTACTAACCTTATTGAGTTTTTTGAAAACATGACCAAAGAGGTGGATGGGGGTAAGGCAGTTGATGTGGTATATATGGACTTTAGTAAGGCGTTCGATAAGGTGGCCCATGGAAGGCTTCTGCAGAAAATGCAGATGTATGGGATTGAGGTGATTTAGCTAATTGGATTAGGAATTGGCTAGCAGATAGAAGACAGAGGGTGGTGGTTGATGGGAGATATTCATCGTGGAGTTCGGTGACAAGTGGTGTACCTCAGGGGTCTGTTTTGGGGCCCTGCTGTTTGTAATTTTTATAAATGATCTGGATGAGGATATTGAAGGATGGATTAGTAAATTTGCGGATGACACTAAAGTTGGAGGAGTGGTAGATAGTGAAGAGGGGTGTTATAGTTTGCAGAGAGACTTGGACAAGTTGCAGAGCTGGGCCGAGAGGTGACAAATGGAGTTTAATGCGGAAAAGTGTGAGGTAATTCACTTTGGCAGGAATAACAAATGTGTAGAGTATAGGGCTAATGGCAGAACTCTTAATAGTCTTGATGAACAGACGGATCTTGGTGTATTTGTGCATAGATCCCTGAAAGTTGGCAATCAAGTCGATAAGGTTGTTAAGAAGGCATACGGAGTCTTAGCTTTTATTGATAGGGAGATTGAATTTCGGAGCCGCAACGTCATGTTGCAACTGTACAAAACTCTAGTGAGGCCGCACTTGGAGTATTGTGTACAGTTCTGGTCCCCGCATTATAAGAAAGATGTGGAGGCATTGGAGACGGTACAGAGGAGGTTTACCAGGATGTTGCCTGGTATGGAGGGCAGGTCTTATGAAGAGAGGCTGAGGGAGTTGAGGTTGTTTTCGTTAGAAAGAAGGCGGCTAAGAGGAGACCTTATTGAAACATATAAGATGATTAGAGGTTTAGATAGGGTGGACAGGGATAGTCTTTTTCCTGGGATGGAGAAAGCTAGCACGAGAGGACATAGCTTTAAATTAAGGGGTGGTAGTTATAGGACGGATGTCAGAGGTAGGTTCTTTACTCAGAGGGTGGTAAGGGTATGGAATGTCCTGCCTGCTGCAGTTGTAGATGCGCCAAGTTTGGTGGCGTTTAAGAGGTTAGTGGATAAGTTTATGGATGAAGAGGGAATGGTTTAGGTTGGAGGGTCATTGCTTTTTCTTAATTGGTTGGCGCAACATCGAAGGCCGGAGGGCCTGTTCTGCGCTGTAATGTTCTATGTTCTACGTTCTATGAAAGCAGACAGCATAATTAAGAACCCCACGCAACCCGAACATTCTCATGTCACCTTCTTCTGTCAGGAAAAAGATACAAAAGTCTGAAGTCACATACCAACCAACTCAAGAACATTTTCCCTGTTGACTTTTGAATGGATTTACCTTGCATTAAGTCAATCTTTCTCAACATCCTAACTATGACCGTAACACTACATTCTGCACTGCCTTGTTTCCTTCTCTATGAATGGTATGCTTTGTCCATACAGTGTGCAAGAAATAATACTTTACACAGTGTGTTAATACATATGATAATAATAAATCAAATCAAAATCAAACACTGCTCTGTCCAAGACCGCAAGAAATGACAAAGGATTGTGGATGTAGCCCAAACCATCACGCAAACCAGCCTCCCATCCACTGACTCTTTCTACACTTCTCACCTCCTCGGCAAAGCTGCCAACATAATTAAGGACCTCACACATCCCAGATATTCTCTCTTTTTCCTTCTTTCATTGGGTGAAAGATACAAAAATCTGAGGTTATGTACCAACTGACTCAAAAATTTTCATTATCTGTGGGAGAAGGAATTTCACATCACCATCTATTCATATATTTACCCTGCTATTCTCCAACACTAATGGGAAATTGGGCTGGCCAATTTAGGATTCAGATGCTACAGGAAGGACACGGAGGGAGGTCGAAGAGGTAGGGGAGTGGCACTGTTGATCAGGGACAGTGTCACGGCTGTAGAGAAGGATGCCCTGGAGGGACTGTCTATGGAGACTCTGTGGGTGGAAGTAAGGAACAGCATGGGGTCAATAACTTTGCTGGGTGCTTTCTATAAGCCGCCCAATCGTGACAGGGATGTTGAGGTGCAGATAGGGAAACAGATCCTAGCGAAATGTAGTAATAACAGAGTTGTCGTGATGGAAGACTTTAATTTCCCAAACATCAACTGGAATATCCCTAGGGTAAGGGGTTTGGATGGGAAGGAGTTTGTTAGGTGTGTTCAGGAGAGTTTCCTGACACAATACGTGGATAAGCTTACGATAGGTGAGGCTCCACTTGACATGGTGCTGACTGATGAACCAGGACAGATGTCACATCTCTCGGTAAGACAGCATCTCAGGGATGGCAATCATAATTCTATCTCCTTCACGGTAGCATTGGAAAGAGATAGGATAAGGCAGGACAGGAAGCGGTTTATCTGGTATAAGGAGAAATATGAAGATATCAGGCAGAAAATTAGATGAGCAAACTCGGGGGAGGTGGTCTTGGGGAGAAATACTGAAGGAAGATTTTCAAGGAATGTTTGTCTGGCGCTCTGCACGACAACATTCTGATGAGATAAGGAGGTTTTGGTAGGCCGCGGGAACTGTAGTGCATGGAGAATGTGATGAATCTAGTCAGGAAGAAAATAAAGGTGTACAAAAGGTTCAGAGAACCAAGAGATGTTAAGGATCTAGAAGAGTATAAGGCTTGTAGAAAGGAGCTTAAAAAGAAATTAGGAGAGCCAGAAGGGGTCATGAGAAGTCCTTGGAGGGTAAAATTAAGGAGAATCCCAAGGCCTTCTACAAATATGTGAAGATATGTAAAAGGATGAGAAGAGAAGGGATAGAACCTATAAAAGGTGAAGGGGGAAAAGTCTGTATGGAATCAGAAGAAATGGCAGAGGTGCTTAATAAGTACTTTGCCTCAGTATTCACAGTGGAAAGTGATCTGGGAGGTTGTACTGCAGATTCGCAATGGACTAAAAAGATTGAGTATGTGGATGCTAAGAGGATATGTTGGAACTTTTAAATTTCATTAAGGTAGATAAGTCGCCGGGACTGGATAGGGTGTCCTCCAGGTTATTGTGGGAGGTGAAGGAAGTGATTGCAGAGCCCCTGGCGATGATCTTTGTGTTGTCGATGGAGACAGGAGAGGTTCCCGAGGATTGGAAAATTGCAGATATGATTCCTATTTTCAAGAAAGGGAACAAGGATAACCCGGGAAATTACCGACCAGTGAGTCTGACCTCAGTGGTTGGTAAGTTGATGGAGAGGATTCTGAGGGACAAGATTTATGAGCATTTAGAGAAGTTTAGTATAATCAGAAATAATCATCACAGCTTTGTCAAGGGCAGGTCGTGCCTTCCGAGCCTAGTTGAGTTCTTCGAAAATGTGACTGAACACATTGACAATGGAAGAGCAGGGGATATGGTTTACATGGATTTCAGCAAGGCATTTGATAAGGTCCCCCATGCAAGACTTCTTGAGAAGGTGAGAGGGCATGGAATACAAGGGACTTTGGCCTTGTGGATCCAGAACTGGCTTGTCTGCAGAAGACAGAAATTGGTTGTGGATGGGTCTTTTTCTGCATGGGGGTCGGTAATCAGTGGAGTGCCCCAGGGTTCTGTTCTATGACCCTTTCTGTTTGTCATTTTCATAAATGACCTGAATGAGGAAGTGGAGGGATGGGTTAGTAAGTTTGCTGACAATACGAAGGTTGGTGTTGTTGCGGATAGTCTGGAGGGCTGTCAGAAGTTGTATCGTGATATAGATAGAATGCAAGACTGGGCGGAGAAGTGGCAGATGGACTTCAATGCGGATAAATGTGTAGTGATCCATTTTGGCAGGACCAATGGGATGAAGGAGTACAGTATCAAGTGTAGGAGTCTTAGCAGTGTTGAGGAGCAGAAGGATCTTGGGGTTTGGGTCCATAGGACTCTTAATTTGGCCTCGCAGGTGAAGGATGCGGTCAAGAAGGCGTATGGTGTACTGGCCTTCATTAATCGAGGGATTGAGTTTAGGAGTTGGGAGGTAATGATGCAACTTTATAAGACCCTTGTCAGACCCCACTTGGGGTACTGTGCACAGTTCTGGTCGCCTCACTATAGGAAGGAGGTGGAAGCTATTAAGAGGATGCAGAGGAGATTTTCAAAGATGTTGCCTGGATTGGGAGGATGCCTTATGAGATAGGCTGAAGGAGCTACGGAGAGACAAAGGTTGAGAGGCGACCTGATAGAGGTTTATAAAATGTTGAGAGGAATAGATAGAGTGGAGTCTCGGAGGATATTTCCCAGGGTGAAATGGTCGCTATGAGAGGACACAGGTTTAAGGTGCTGGGGGGCAAGTACAGAGGGGATGTTATGGGTAAAGTTTTCACTCAGAGGGTGGTCAGTGGTGGAGTCAGCTGCTGTTGGTGGTGGTGGAGGCAAACTCACTGGGGTCTTTTAGAAAACTTCTGGATGAGTACATGGGAGTTAATGGGACTGGGAGTTACAGATAGTTCTATGGCCTGGTAGGTATGGATATGATCAGCGCAACTTGTGTACTGAAGGGCCTGTTTGTGCTGTAGTGTTCTATGTTCTAATCCACCTGACCTACACATCTTCAGACTGTGGGAGGAAACTGAAGCACTGGAGGAAACCCATGCGGACACGGGAAGAATGTGCAAATTCCACACAGAGAGTGGCCCAAGGCCGGAATTAAATCCAGGTCTCTGACACTGTGAGATAGCAGCTCTAACCACTGTACTACTGTCTCACCCTGAATAGTGGTTACTGAACTGGATTTTGTTTTTTTGATCTACAGGCCACATGGGAGGCAATGATTAGACTCGGCTCTTCCAATCTGTAATCAGAATAGCCAGTGACAAGGCAAAATTCTGTAGATACAAAATCAACCAGAAATGTTGGAAATACTCAGCAGGTCAGGCAGTGCCTGTGAAGAAGGTTAATGCTCTTCTTCACTATGTCTAGCACATATTCCCAACTTCCCCACTCTAACTTTCCTTCCATCTTGCATCTCTCCAACTCCTGCTGAAATCTCTGATGCAAAGTTATCAGTTTGAAACATTAGTTCTGTCGAAAGGATTGAAAGGATCATGTTCACATAATAAGTAAATTTCATCCTACATTAACTCCTGCTCACGTAGCCTTAGTGAAGCTTGTCTCATTACGTTGCAGAGAGATCTTAATAATCTGAGATCATTAACAATCTGATTTTTATCCCATTGTAGTTCATTTCCTTCATTAGAAATGAGGAATTTAGGATATACAATTCACCAATAGTCATTGGTTACATCAATTCCTCAATAATTCAGGGCCTGAGTGAAAGGGTCAAGGTTTGTCTGATTTTTGGAGTCAAGTTTGTCATTCCTGACAGCTTGCACATTCTGAGATGATGCATGTTGAATTTTGGATATGTAAGGATTTATTTCTTTTAATTTTCCTGACCAGCAAAAACTGAGTTTATAGATTTAGAACATAAAACATAGAACATAGAACATTACAGCACAGAACAGGCCCTTCAGCCTTCGATGTTGCGCCGACCAATATAAAAAGCAATGCCCCTCCAAACTAAACCATTCTCTTCTCTTCCATATACTTATCAACTAACCTCTTAAACGCCACCAAACTTGGCGCATCTACAACTGCTGCATGCAGGGCATTCCACTCCCGAACCACCCTTTGGGTAAAGAACCTGCCTCTGATATCCGTCCTATAACTATCACCCCTTAATTTAAAGCTGTGTCCCCTCGTGCTTGCTTTCTCCATCCTAGGAAAAAGGCTATCACTGTCCACCCTATCTAAAACTCTAATCATCTTATATGTTTCAATAAGGTCTCCTCTTAGCTGCCTTCTTTCTAACGAAAACAACCTCAAATCCCTCAGCCTCTCTTCATAAGACCTGCCCCTCCATACCAGGCAACATCCTGGTAAACCTCCTCTGTACCCTCTCCAATGCCTCCACATCTTTCTTATAATGTGGGGACCAGAACTGCACACAATACTCAAGTGCGGCCGCACTAGAGTTTTGTACAGTTGCAACATGACGTTGCGGCTCCGAAATTCAATCCCCCTACCAGTAAAAGCTAAGACTCCATATGCCTTCTTAACAACCTTCTCGACTTGACTGCCTACTTTCAGGGATCTATGCACATACACACCAAGATCACTCTGTTCATCAAGACTACTAAGAATCCTACCATTAGCCCTATACTCTACACATTTATTATTCCTGCCATAGTGCATTACCTCACACTTTTCCACATTAAACTCCATTTGACACCTCTCGGCCCAGCTCTGCAACTTGTCCAAGTCTCTCTGCAAACTATAACACCCCTCTTCACTATCTACCAATCCACCGACTTTAGTGTCATCTGCAAATTTAATAATCCATCCTTCAATACCCTCATCCAGATCATTTATAAAAATTACAAACAGCAGGGGCCCCAAAACAGACCCCTGAGGTACACCACTTGTCACCGAACGCCACGATGAATATCTCCCATCAACCACCACCCTCTGTCTTCTATCTGCTAGCCAATTCCTAACCCAGTTAGCTAAATCACCCTCTATCCCATACATCTGCATTTTCTGCAGAAGTCTTCCATGGGCCACCTTATCAAACGCCTTACTAAAGTCCATATATACCACATCAACCACCTTACCCCCATCCCCCTCTTTAGTCACTTTTTCAAAAAACTCAATGAGGTTAGTAAGGCACGACCTACCCTTCACAAAACCATGCTATCTCCAATCAATTCATTACTCTCTAAATAACTATAAATCCTATCCCTAATTATTCTCTCCAATATTTTGCCCACAACAGAAGTAAGACTCACTGGCCTATAATTCCCTGGAAGGTCTCTCTTCCCCTTCTTGAACAACGGGACCACATTCGCTATCCTCCAGGCCTCCGGAACCACACCCGTAACCAACGACGACCTGAAGATCAGAGCCAGAGGCTCTGCAATCTCCTCTCTTGCCTCCCAGAGAATCCTAGGGTAAATCCCGCCCGGCCCAGGGGACTTATCCAACTTCAAACCCTCAAGGATATCTAGCACATCCTCCCTATCTACTTAGATACTTTCCAGTTTGCAACCCTGTATCCCAGTGTTCTCCACAACTACATTTACATCACCCTGCATGAATACCGAAGAGAAATATTTATTCAGTGCCTCTCCAATCTCTTCAGGCTCCACGCATAACTTCCCACTGCTGTCTATGACTGGCCCTAATCTTGTCCTAACCAATCTTCTATTCTTAACGTATCTAAAGAAAGCTTTAGGATTCTCCTTAATCCTATCAGCCAAAGTCTTCTTGTGTCTTCTCTTAGCTCTCCTCAATTCACTCTTTAGCTCCCTCCTGGCTAATCTATAGCTATCCATTGCACTAACCAAGCCTTCAAGCCTCATCCTGACATAAGCCTCCTTTTTCCTTTTAACCAGCAAATCAACTTTTATTGTACACCAAGGTTCTCTTACTCAACCATTTCCTCCTTGCCTGACAGGGACATACTTATCAAGGACTCGCAGCAGCTGCTCCTTGAATAGGCTCCACATTCCAGATGTTCCCAGTCCCTGTAGTTTCCTAGTCCAATCTATGCACCCTAATACTCTCCTGATGGCCTCATAATTACCCTTCCCCCAGCTATAACTACTGCCCCCAGCTTCATGCCTATCCCTATCCATCACTAAGGTGAACGTAACCGAATTGTGGTCACTATCACCAAAATGTTCACCAACTTCCGAGCCTAACACCTGGTCTGGCTCATTGCCCAGCACCAGATCCAATGTAGTCTCACCTCTAGTTGGCCTATCTACATACTGAGTCAAAAAACCTTCCTGCACACTTTGTACGAAAACTGACCCCTCTAACGAGCTAGAGCTATAGCTATTCCAATCAATATTAGTAAAGTTAAAGTCCCCATAACAATTACCCTATTACTTTCACTCCTGACCAGAATTGACTTGGCAATCCTTTCCTCAACCTCTCTAGAACTTTTAGGAGGTCTATAAAAGACTCCCAACAGTGTGACCTCTCCTTTCCTGTTTCTAATCTCAGCCCATACTACCTCAACAGACAAGTCCTCATCAAACTTCTTCTCTGTCACTGTGATACAGTCTTTGACTAATAATGCCACTCCTCCCCCCCTTCTACCTCCTTCTCTACTCCGACTAAAGCATTTGAACCCGGAACCTGCAACATCCATTCTTGTCCCTGCTCTACCCAAGTCTCTGAAATGGCCACAACATCGAAGTTCCAGGTACTGGTCCAAGCTGCAAGTTCCTCCCCCTTATTGCGAATACTCCTTGCATTAAAGTATACGCATTTCAAACCATGCCCCTACCCCACCCGTACGCTGCTGTGTTTTACAGCTTTCCTCCATGACCCCCTTACTCTCATCCCTCTTAGCACCCCAACTACTTAGGATCCCACCCCCCGAATCAGTTTAAAGCCCCCTGCATAGCCTTAGCGAATTTTCCCCCCCAAGATATTAGTTCCCCTCTGGTTCAGGTGTAGACATCTCTCTTGTAGAGGTCCCACCTATTCCAGAATGAGTCCCAATTGTTCAGGAACCTGAACCCCTCCCTCCTGCACCATCCCCGCAGCCACGAGTTCAAACATTCCCTCTCTCTGTTCTTCTCTAAACTATCCCTTGGCACAGGCAAGAGTCCAGAGATAACCACTCTGCCAGTTTTGGCCCTAAGCTTCCACCCCAACTCCATAAATTTCTGTTTAATATCCCCTTCCCTTATCCTACCTATATCATGTGTCCCTACATGAACTATGACTTGGGGCTGACTCCCCTCTCCCTTAAGAATCTTAAAAACCCGATCTGTGACATCCTGGACTCCAGCCCCTGGGAGGCAACACACCAGCCCTGAGTCACTTTTATTACTATTTACTCTCCTATCTGTCCCTCTAACTATGGAGTCTCCAATTACTAGGCCCAATCTCTTATTCCCCCTACCCACCTGAGCATTCTCAGCAGGCTCACCCCCAGAGACCTGCTCCCTTTGGTCAGCTCCAGTTGAATCTTCCTCAACTGTAGCCTCCAAGACAGAAAATTTATTTTGGAGGGGAACAGCCCCAGGGGATTGTCTCCCCGATTGCTTCTTACCCCTCCTCCTAATAGTTACCCAAGAATCACTTTTAGGAGTGACTATCTCCTTGTTACTCCTGCCAATATCCTCCTCAACCTCTCGAATTATCCTGAGTTCCTCTAATTCCAGCTCCAGCTCCTTAACACGATCCTCAAGGAGCTGCAAATGGGCACACTTCCTGCAGGTATTATCAGCATGAACACTACTGGTGTCCCTCACCTCGTACATACTACAGGAGTTGCAACGGACTGCCTGCACTGCCATGCCTGATACTTTAATTTACTTTAAGGAGAGAGAAAAAAAAAACTTCCCACACACTTTTATTATTAGGTTAGAGGAGGGGGGAGGGTGGGATACTCTACCTGTGTAGAGTATCGGGTTTCCTCTCTGGACCAATTTATAGAGACAGAGGAAAAAAACTACAACTACCGGCAGCCTCCTAATGACGACTTCCGGTTTCTTGTTAGTTTAAATAAAAACGGCAAAAACTACCCCCGCTCGCTATTTTAAACAAAGAGAAAAGTTAAAAAAGTACTTAACACTCGAACTTCACGCTTTCCCAAATCGCTGCCTCTCCGTGCTGCTCCAAGGGAACAATGAGCAAAGATATTTGTTCAATGAACCAGAGGCAATAGTTGGCAAACTGTCCCTGTTTGGTTAGGATTTGCAATGCAGGGCCTGGGAGTGGTGGAGGGAGATTCATTCATGGAATTTCAAATCATATTCAGACAATTAGTAAAACAAAAATAAAACAAAGAACTACAAGGGAAAGGTGGAAGGGGTGATACTTGCCAGGTAACTCATATGCAGAGCCAACGTAGACTGACTGGCCAGAATTTTACCACCCTGCCCGCCATGGGAATTGGAGTGGGTGAGGGGCTGACCATGGAAAGCTCAGTCGATCTTGAGCGGGATTTTACGATTTTGGGGTGAGCAAGGGCTCAAATCTCACCCGATGAGTGTGTTCTGGCAATGTTGGTTCCAGCTCGAAAACCAGCATGGGGTTAGTTTTCTCTCCAGGTCTTGCTGTTGTGCCAAAAACAGGCCTCCTTCTGTGCCTTAACAATTTTGTTCCTGATTCTGCTTAGTTCAGACACTTTCTAAACTAGGGTTCTGACATTACAGAAGGAGGCCATTCAGCCCATTATGTATACACTGACTCTCTGAAAGAGCATCTTATTCAGGTCCATCCTCCTGCCCTATCCCCATTACCTTTTACATTTAACATGTCCAATCCACCTAACATTTTTGGACTATGGGAGAAAACTGGAGCACTTGGAGGAAACCCATGTTGACACGGTGAGAGCATGCAAACTCCACACAAACAGTGACCCAAGGGTGCAATTGAACCCAGCCCTCTGGTGCTGAGACAGCAGGCACAAGCCACTGTGCCACCAGACAATTTCTCTTTCAGTTGGAAAATGTGAAACTATTGCAAGACATATTGAGGCATCTATTCACTGATATATGAGAATAACATAGTTATCGCTTTGTCTGCAAATCAACCAGACCATCAGGACTGAAGCAAAATCAATGATGTTGTGTATCAATAAACAGACTAAGTTGTAAAATGTGTCACTGTCTACTTTTGTTAATATCAGTATTATAACTCTAGCTTCTCTCAGACACAGTGTATTCATTGCTTTCATTGGTCTTTGCGACTTGTTTTAGAAACGATGGCAAATTGACACCTGAGGAATTATCTGGAGAATATTCACTGCAATTAGTAACTATAATTCTGGGAGATTGCAGGGTGAGATTCCTGCTCTCGCTTTTAATTCTTTCATTAAATGGGGCATCATTGACAAAACCAGCATTTGTTGACCATCCCTAATTGCCCTGGAGCTGAGTGATTGGTTCAACCATTTCAGAAGAGCCAACCACATTGCTCTGAGTCTGGAATTCTGGCCACAGAGGCCAGGCCAGGTAAGGATGGTGGATTTCCGTTCCAAAAGGACATTTATAAACCAGATCGGTTTTTACAACAACTAATCATCACTTTCTCATCATCATTACTGAGATCAGCTTTATATTCTAGATTTATTTCTTGAATCTTGATTCCACCATATGAAATGTTGGGATTTGAACTCCCCAGAGCATTAGCCTCGACTCTTTATTAACCTTTCACCAGCACCTTCCGATGGACAGCTGGTGCTGAGATTTCACTGGCCGACGCGACTCTTGTTCTGATAAAACTCCTTTGTGTCTGTCTTCTGTTTGGAAGTTGCATTTCTCTGTGAGATTATTTTCCTGATCCTCAATACCTTATCTGCTTTAAAAGCACAATATAAATGTAAGTTCTGTGTGGCTGTGTAGCACAGTGAGAGTGTAGTGGACACATGCTGTGTAACAGTGGTATTCTGATAATGAAAAACTCCAACTGAAACATTAACCCATCATCTTGCTTTCAGATCCATTGCATTTCCAACATTTCAATGGGAGCATATGTTTCATCGTTCTATCAATCTTAATTATCATTTTATATCTTAAACAATACATCATTAACCAACCTTCAAAAAGGCTATCCCTTGTTCCTTCATTCTGACATTGCCATTCTGTGTACTTCCAGAAATGGGACTGACCCATTTGGGATTAGACTGTCAAGGCGACGCAAATGGAAACATTTTGGTGCAATAAATTAATACACACCAGGGACAAGGTAAAAGTGTCAAATTGTGTTTCAATTCTGAACATCTGTCAGTGAAGGGATTCCATAACTTCTTTGCCTTGGGCTAGTTTTCAACCTTGTTCTCCTCAGGTGAAGGGCAGAGTTTAGAAGCATGTTTCAGTTGGTTGTGCTAGTTAGCCCCAGAATTTGCCCTGATATGATTGTTGAATGAGTGGCACATGCTTCAGTCAGCTTTGCTGTCTAACCCCTTCAGTTCATGCAAATGTGAGCAGAGTGATTGTGACATACATTGTAGTAAAGAGAAGAAAATCATTTCATTTTCCTCTTCTGCCATGCAGAAATATAAATGCTGACAGAAGATAAGTAGGCTGAATTATCTTATGGTTGACATGATACAGTGAGAGATTAAGGACATAAATCAACTGTCATCAGCTGCTGCTCCAGTGGGTTTGGAATGCCGCTGAGTGCACATTGCGAGTAAACTGAGTCTAGAGCCTTGTTTCAGTCCCATTGTGCATCTGATTGGAATTGGCACTGCTGAAGAATGGCCATAGACAATTACCCATCAGCAAAAAAATGCAGCTCAGGAATGCAAATGTTGTTGTGAAGTCAGTATCTTCCCTATTTACTGACTTCACAACAATAGTTCTGTCAATAAAACTGGCTCATCTCTGAATGAGAATGACATGCCTCATAAAATAACAGTGGATGGTTCATAATGAGTGAATCGTTAATGAGGAATTAAAGATCTGTTCATCTGTATCAGTGCATTTTTACTCTGTCAAGAGTTTCAACAAAAATTAAGACTTAAGAATTGAGTAAAATATAGGCTAAATAAAAGATTTGGATAAAATATTGTGTGCAATTCTAGTCACCTCACTGTAAGAAGAATGTGGAAGCATTGGAGAGAGGAGATTTACCAGGATGCTGCCTGTTTTGGAGGGTAGATCTTATGAGGAAAGATTGAGGGAGCTGGGGCTTTTTTCTTTACAACGGAGGAGGATGAGAGGTGATTTAATAGCGGTTTATAAGATGATGAGGTGGATAGATAGAGTGGAGGTTCAGAGACTATTTCCTCGGGTGGATGTAACTGTTACTAGGGGGCATAACTATAAGGTTCATGGTTGGAGATATAGGAGGGATGTCCAAAGTAGATTCTTTACTGAGAGAGTGGTTGGGGTGTGGAATGCTCTGCCTGCTGTGATAGTGGAGTCGGACACTTTAGGAACTTTCAAGCTAAAAGTTCCTAAACTTTTGATGAACGCTAGTACACCGTACACCTTCTTAACTACAGCCTCTGCCTGCGAAGCTGCTTTAAGCGTCCTATCAACCCCGACCCCAAGATCCTTCTGAACTTCCACACTGCCATCGATGATATTACTCTTAATATATTCAGTTTTTGCACTTTTCTGAAATTCATTCTTTGCCCTCCGACTGGGAGAGGAAGGGTCAATAGTACACGTGTTAGAAAGGCACATGGAACACATCAGAATGATAGGGAGTGGGATAGCTTGATCTTGAGTTTGGACATAGTTCAGCACAACATTGAGGGCCAAAAGCCCTGTACTGTGCTGTACTGTTCTATCTTTCTACGTTTCTAAAGTGAAGAATAGCTTGAAAGAGGAATTGATACGAGTGCATCTGTTTGAAAGAGTTTTTTTTTAAGATGAGAATCTGCTTAGCAGCAGGAATGCAAGTGTTTCAATGATCGAGGGAAGGGGGTGATGAACAATGATGTATACAAATGGGTACTAAAACTGTAGAATGGGTGAGTTCATAATGGAGAGATGACGATATATTTTATGACTAAATGCTAAAATCCTGGCCCAAGTGGTTTTTGAGATAGAATAAAATGAAAGGGAAAATTGCTGCCTACATGGCAGGTTACCTGGGTACCGCAGGAAAGAAGGGAGAGAGGACAACAGCTGGAAAGCAGCCAAGACTATAGACATTCAGCTGAGGAGTGGAACTCTTCCAGAAAGCACAGTCTCAAAGCAGCAGGTTTTCAATACCTCTGAGAAAACTATGCTGAAGCAACAAAAGACTCTCTATTTTAACCCTAATAATTTGTGGGTGGTAATTATTTACTGTTTTTTACTCATGGAATTATACTGTGTGGTATGTTGCTTTGGGACAAAGAACATTTCTCAGGGCCCAGGAATGTCAATAGATGGAAATGAGGAAATTCATATGATACGGTGTGTGCGTGCGCGCACGCGTGTGCGTGTATGTAACTAACTGTTATTGTAGTGAAGTGTACTCTTGTCTGGTATTGCAGTGTTTATTGTTGTGTCTTTCTTTAAAGTTAATTTTTTTTTATGATTGAAGACTCAACCTTTCCTCACATTATACCACATTGAAAATAAGGATCAGTGTTCCAAGTGGCCTTTTTGGCTTTTGCTATACCCTTGTGTTTAACATCAGGGAGATTCTTAGTGCATGTCAATGAGGAAGTAATTCTTCAATCATTGAGTTTGATACGTAAATTCTGAAGCATGTGATTTGGTCTACTTGGATTTCTGCAGGTTTATAGATGGCAGAGGGGAAAATCATATTTCAACAGAATGATTAAATTTGCTTAGTTTTATTCATTTATAGACACAAAAACCATCATTTATTAAATATTACTTTCTGAATGAGTCAATGACTGAACTTTACCTCACCATAAAACTGGTGAATGTTTAAACTTTACAGTTGAGCTTTTATTTAAATATTTCCTAAATGATGAATTCTGGTTTGAAGGAACCACATTTGGTTGGACCCATACATTTAATTAAGAAGTATGGAGTGAGTTAAAGACACCTTCCTAATCATATGGCAAAGCAGAGGCTAATGACGTACCTCACCTGGAACATAACATGCCTCCAATTATTTCGGTTCCATTATTTTCATTTTGGGCTGCACTTGTTCCATTTTATTGAAGGTTGAATCTTTTGGAGCTCTGAAACACATGAAATATAAACAGACAGATTGTTTCCAGCAGAGTGAGTTATTAACTATTTGAAATATGTTTCATTCAACAACTACAATGGGATTGCGTTTATGAAATGAAAAGTCTTCCCGTTTGGAATTGCCAAAATGTGCAGGAACAATGATATTTGAAATGAAATGCTAGATTAACTAACAATAACACATCAGAATTCACTGCACTCTGTGCCAATAAACATAAATTATAAGGACCAGATATGAGAGAACTTCTGAAGCAACTTTTGCCTTCAAATCACTCTGAAAATTGATGTAATTTTGTCCATCAGTCCATCTCATGACGGTTCCAATCTTTTGAAAACTTATGTTCTTGTATCAACAAAGTCGAGAATCAACGGTGTAATTTGTACATTTTTTAAAATGACATTTGCTATTTTTATTATTTTGTCTTGTGAGAAGTGAAAAGAACATAAGAAATAGGAGCAGGAGTCAGCCATCTAGTCCTTCAAGTCTGCCCCACCATTCAATAAGATCATAGCTGATCTGAAGTGGGTCGGTTCCACTTTCCCGCTCTCTCCCACAACCCTTAATTTCCTTGTCTATCAGAAACCTATCTATTCATGATTTAAATATATTCAATGAGGTAGCCTCCACCACTTCAACAGGCAGAGAATTCCAGAGATTCAGCACTCTGAGTGAAGAAGTTCCTCCTCAACTCTGTTCTAAACTGACCCCACCTTATTTTGAGGCTGTGCCCTCTAGTTCTATTTTCCTTTCTAAGCGGAAAGAATCTCTCTACCTCTACCCTCTCTAGCCCCTTCATTATCTTGTAAATCTCTACAAGATCCCCCTCAGCCTTCTAAACTCCAATGAGTATAGGCCCAAAAGTTAGCAGCTGTGATCACTTAAGGCGCATATTGAAAGAGAATCATTTTCTGGAGTCCTAGATTAAACAAGAGACTACACAACTCATCCTAACTGTGCTGATTCTTAGAAAGAGCTATTTAGTTAGCCCCACTACCTTGTTCCATAGCTCTGAATGTTTCATATCTCATATTTACCCATTTCTCTTTTTGTATTAGTTGAAACTTTGAAATTATGCCACACGTACACTGGACCAAGTCATCAATATATGGCAAAATCAAAATCAATATCAGTTAGTCATTGTCTCATTTTCCAACCTTTCCCTCACATTACAGTCCCTTTCCAAAGCTTCTGTCACAGGATCAGCACAAGCTTCAAAACTCTGCTGCAAGGGGCCATTCAAGTGAGAGCAGCAGAGAGGAATGTGGTCGGAGGAGGGGACAATGGACAGCACTCTCTGTAACTGAAGGCTCTGTTGTCTGTCCAGTTCCATCATTAAGAACATTCTCTTAAGGTTGGAGAGGAAGATGGAATGGAATTTAATTGCAGAGGAATTTAATCAGGCAGAATGTAAGCTTGGGGGCTCCTGTTGCCATGGCAGGAATGCCCAGGGAAGTACCTTCCCACCCTGCTGCTAATACAGTCCCTTAAGTGGATAAGTAATAGCCACTTCAGTGCCTCATCCCAAAATCCATGTAGGATTGTTTGTAGGTGCCTGTGGTGAGGTGAGAGAGATTGGTAGGTGGGGAAGTGGGTGCTGGTGAGGTGTGATGTAGGAGGAGGGTTGTGGGGTAAGGATGGGGTGGCTGTGATCCCTCATTCAAAAACACTTATTTCCCGAGCGTGGAACCGTGCGTCAATGTGGGGGACCCATCTGAGAGCGACTCACCACCAACCCCCTCACTGCAACATCCCAAAGAAGTTCAATAAGAAGGATGAGGCCATAGAGTAGTCTTGCTCCTGGAAAGTGACAGGAGGGTCAGTGCACCTTGAATGTTAACATAGAGGAAACAGTGAAAGAAAAGTTCTTTATCTGAATACCAACAGCCTTCATTACAAGATTGCTGTATCGATAACACAAATAGAAATGCAAAAGAATGATATGATACAATTGCCACTACAGAGACATGGTGGCAATATGTCACTGTGGAGATCTTAATATTCTATAGTATTTGACATTTCAGAAAGTTAGGAAGACAGGAGGTGGGGCAGTGCTGTTTATCTCAAATGAGATTAGTACAATCGTGTAAAATTATCTATGTTCAGAGGATTAAAGTTTAAAAATTGATTTGGATGATATAAGAAATAGCACAAAAGAATGGTCACTGATGGGAGTAGTTTATAGGCCCCCAAACTGTAACTGCACTTTAAGAATTAAATCAAGAAATAATAAGAGGTTGTAAGAGAAATGTAGTAACATTAGTGGGAGATTTTAATCTTTATTTGGATTGGGTGAATCCAGTTAGCAAAGTAGACGTTATAGAGCACACTTAGGGCAGTGACATAAAACAGCCATAACCATTTTGCAAATAAAGACAAAAGCTTCAACAAGTATATAAAAAGAAGAATAGTTCAAGTGAGTGTTGGTCCTTTAGAAGGAACCAATAATGGAAAATATGGAAATGCAAACAGTTTGAATGTTGTATATTGTAAAGCATAGAACAGTACAGTACAGTTCAGGCCTTTCAGCCCTCAATGTTGTGCCGAGCTTTGCCTAAACCCAAAATCAAGCTATCCTACTCCCTGTCATATATCAGAACTAAATATGTGTCCAAGGTGACAATTGCCGAAAGCCAGACAAGGGAATCATTTCCCTATCTTGTTCAGACTATTGACCTAGAAAGACAGGAGATGGGCCTTGTGGAATGATCAGGGTGGTAGGATGTAATGGTCTATCATCATAATCCAGGGAATGTTTAGTGATCTGTATTCCTGTGTGCCTCATTATTGCTCCTGGTGAAAACCTTTTTGTGTTGTGGCAGCCTGTGGGATCATGGGGGTTAGGGAAATTATACATAGAAACATACATAGAAAATAAAAGCAAGAATAGGCCCTTCAGCCCTTGGAGCCTGCTCTGCCCTTCATTATGATCGTGGCCGGGTGTCAAATTCAATACCTCCAACCTTCTTTTGTCCCATATCCTTTGATCCATTTAGCCCCTAAAGCTATATCTAATTCTTTCTTGAAATCACAAAACATTTTATCCTCAACTACATTTTGTGCTAATGATTTCCACACATTCTCCACCCTCTGGGTGAAGGAATTTCTCCTCACCTCAGTTTTAAAAGATTTACTCCTGATTCTAGTTCTGGGCTCCCCACAATCGGGGGCCTTCTTTCTGAATCAACCCTCTTACGAGGGAAGAATGTTTACCGGGATTTGCTCAGGACATTGAACATTCCGCTCCCCTCCTTACTTCACTTCCAGCAAAGTACTGAATCACAAACTTATCATTCTGATGGCTTACCATGGTCTGTTTAAGGACTGCAATTTGGAGGACTGGAGGCTGGGATTTTCTGAAGGAAGATGATTACTACCTTCATGAAGCATAATTCACGTTTACACAAGATACCTTAAACAAGTGTTAGCCCCCTAATTACGTAGCTAAGTGTTTTAATATGTGTTCCTGGCATTACATCTTGATAGGTACGTTGTCAACATTGCCAGTGTAATGGATGGCTCATTCCCAGCTCACAAAGCACAGAGCACCACTCAACACCTGAAAAACTGAAATGCCACAATCAGGTTTCTGGACAAGTATCAAAACCTGACTGTGCGATTACTGCCTGCCAATGTCTATTGATCCTGGAGTCACCAGGGATATAAACAGCTCCTAACCCTGACAATGAGAAAAAAAAATGCAAGCCGGTTGTTTCATTTCACTGCACAAGTGTTGCAGGAGAAGTTTGCAACTTCGGTACTGAATATCATCCGAATTGAAAGCATCTTACTTGCTAATGTGACACCTTAATTAACTACATATTCAGGAAAGTGTTGTAATCATAATCTCACATCACACATCACACACTGCTGCCAATTTATCTCAACTATAGCAAATGTGAATCCCAGCTTGCAAAAAACAACCTCATTGAATTCTAATCTTTTTTGGCATAAATGTAATGGAAAATGAATGAAACCTGTCACACTTCCTGTTCCACACACACTTCAAGGCATATTTCATTGAATAACATCGTTACAGAAAACAAAAAAAAACTTCCAAACAAACAAATCAATGTTTCCTAGTGGATTTTTCCAAAGTAACTCAAGACCTATTCTCTGAAAAGATTTTCCTCAGTCTGTTTGTGTGTTCCTCACTGAGTGTCTTGCTGTGGCTGTGTTAATTTCACCCCACTTCTGAAGAAGTCGAACGATCTATTTACGTACATCTCCACATGGAAACTACAACCAGTTTACATCGATCTTCCATTCAATATTTTCACTCTGCTAACTAAAGCCTAATTATGCAAATTTCACATTGATGCGTTTTCCATATTTGGTGTTTTCAGGTTTAATACATATATCCTTCACACTTTAATCTAATGTTTACTGGATTCTTTTTGAGACTCTCAATGATAACTGGACCAATGAAGGAAGGAGTCACCTGCAATTGGATGATAAATCTGGCTATACATTTTACAAACAGCTATTTAACTAGTCCTGATATTGAGTGGTGTTGGCGACAAGGACTGAGTTACTCTCCCAGTAACACAATCCATCATAACAAAGTTCAGATCCCAACTTGCCTCCTGGTCACCTTTCCCTCTCGTCTCCATTCCCCTTTCACCTCTCTCAGCACACTGTCTTATTTGTCTCTCATCTCTCCTTTTCGTCATGTCCCCTTCCTTCTCTCACTTCTTCTGTCCTCCCCATTGATCTGTTCCACCCCCCCTCCCCCCAAACCCCTCCTCCTCCACCACCACATCTCTTGGTTTTCTGTGACCTGAGCAACAGGATCATTGATTATTGCAATTCTCACTAATTAAACACAGAAAAGCACATTCTTCTGCAAACAAATATGTGAATTAGAGGCAGAGGTGAACACGAGGCCCCTCGAACCCACTCAATCATTCAATAAAATCATGATTGCTCTGATTGTAACTTCAACACCACATTCCTGCCCACCCTCCCATGTGACCTTTCACCCAAATGGTTAACAAGACTGTATCTTAGTTTTATAAATATTGAAAGAACCTTCTTCCACGGCTTTATGAAGAGAGTTCTGGTGACTCATCACCCTCTGAGAGAGAGAAACAATTCCTCATCTCTGTTTTATTTAAACAGTGACCCTGAGTTCTACATTCTCTGCCAAGAGGAAACATAGAACATTACAGCGCAGTACAGGCCCTTCAGCCCTCGATGTTGCGCCGGCCAGTGGACCCTCTAACCTAAACTATTCCAATATCATCCATATGCCTATCCACCGAACATTTGAATTCCCCCAAAGTAGGCGAGTCCACAACTGCTGCAGGCAGGGCATTCCACGCTCTCACCACCCTCTGTGTAAAGAACCTGCCTCTGACATCCGTCCTATAACTACCACCTCTTAATTTAAAGTTATGTCCCCTCGTGTTGGTCATCACCATCCGAGGAAAAAGGCTCTCACTATCCACCCTATCCAATCCCTTGATCATCTTAAAAGCCTCAATTAGGTCACCGCGTAACCTTCTTCTCTCTAATGAAAATAACCTCAGGTCCCTCAGCCTTTCCTCAAAAGGCCTTCCCACCATACCAGGCAACATCCTGGTAAACGTCCTCTACACCCTTTCCAATGCTTCCACATCTTTCTTATAATGCGGTAACCAGAACTGTACGCAATACTCCAAGTGCAGCCGCACCAGAGTTTTGTACAGTTGTAACATAACCTCACGGCTCCTAAATTCAATCCCTCTACCAATAAAAGCTAACACACCGTACGCCTTCTTAACAACTTTATCAACCTGGGTGCCAACTTTCAAAGAGCTATGTACTTGTACCCCAAGATCCCTCTGCTCGACAACACTATTAAGGGTCCTTCCATTAGCCCTATATTTCATATGCCTGTTATTCCTACCAAAGTGAATCACCTCACACTTATCCGTATTGAATTCCATTTGCCACCTCACGGCCCAGCTCTGCAACCTATCTATGTCCCTCTGCAAACTGTAACATCCATCCTCGCTGTCTACAACTCCCCCCACTTTGGTATCGTCAGCAAATTTACTAATCCAACCCTCTACACCCTCATCTAGGTCATTTATAAAAATGACAAACAGCAGTGGCCCTAAAACAGATCCTTGAGGTACACCACTTGTAACTGCACTCCAGGTTGAATATTTCCCATCAACCACCACCCTCTGTCTTCTATCAGCTAGCCAATTCCTAATCCAAACTGCTAAATCACCTTCAATTCCATGCATCTGCACTTTCTGCAGTAGCCTACCATGGGGAACCTTATCAAACGCTTTGCTAAAATCCATATACACTACATCAACTGCCTTACCCTTATATCTTCATTACCTTATACCTTACATCTTCTTCACATCCACCCTGTCAATATCCCAATGTTTCAATCAAATCGTCTCTTACTCTTCTAAACTCCAATGAATACAAGCCCAGCTTCTCCAACCTTTCTTCATGAGATGACCTGCCCATTCCAGGTATTAGTCTGGAAAACCTTGTCCGAACTGCCTCCAATGCACTGACATTGTTTCTTCACTAATTAGAATAATACCGTACACAATATTTCAGATGTGGCCTCGACAATGCCCCGTACAACTGAAGAATAAGCTCCCTGCTGATTGCTTTGTCCCTCCAGTTACTCCGAACACTTGAATTGTCACCGGCTTCTGGTGACGTGTCTCATTCTGTCTTCACTACATAAAAATTTATCTCAGATCAACCTCTGTGTTCTTCCTGAAATTGTTGTATTTGCATACCAACCTTCTATTAAACATGCCAGAGTTAAGTCTAGCAATTAAATGCACGAGTACTCTTTGATACTATTATTATTGGAGCAAAGAATCAGAAGAAGGCCATTCAGCCCATCAAGTCTGCTCCACCATTCAATATGATCATGGACAATGATCCATTTCCATGCCTTCTGTCACACCATCCCATAATGTCATTGATATTTAGAAATGTCAATAACTGCTTTAAACCTATTCATTGATTGAGATTGACAACCTTCTGAGTAAAAATATTTCAACTCATCTTGGTCCTAAGCGATTTCCCTCTTATTTTGAAATTGTGACCCTGGGTTCAAGATTTCCGATTTTGGGGAAATATCTTAACTGCATTTATTGTCTTTAGATATTTTATAGGTTTCAATGATATCAGCTCTCATTCTTTGAACCTCTGAGTGAACGCAGGCCCAGTTCTTCCAATTTCTCATTATAAAACAGTTCCATCATCTCTGGAAGATGTCTGGGGAACTATTGTTGCACTTCCTTGATGGTAATACAATTCTTCCCAAGGTGCAAGGGGACCAAATCTGGACACAGTACTGTAGACAGTTGTTATTGAATGAACATTGGCTGCTCTGCTCCAGAACCTGGACAATTCGAACTGTGGATTCTCGTTCTTTCAGTTAGTAAATTGTTGTTGGTGGTTTCAAAAACTGTTATTTAAAAAAAATAACTTTCTCATTTCTTTTCTCTCCTAATTCAATATTTCATTCTCAATCTTAATTCATTTTTTACCTGATTTGACTCTAATTCACCCTCCTTTTAATCATTCTTCTATTTATTTTGCAATCCATCAATCTTACTGGTTAAGGAGATACACTCTGTCCTATTGTTTTCCAAGGTCACCGATATCCCACACTTTGAGTGAATTACTCAAAATGGAATTGGATTGCTATCTGAAAAAAAATGCTGGGTTGTTTTTTCTCTGTCTTGACGGCATGTTTGGCAGTGGGGGAGGCGACACACTGTTTGTCGTCAGTGGGATCTTATGGTTTCACTGTTGTGAACGGGTTTTCCTGCTAAATGCACCACTCGCCACCAGGAAACCAAAGCGAGTTACACGTCTCAGCAGCATGAGCAGTAGCAAAGTTCCGGTGAATGTGTGAGGTTACAGGGATTAAAGCAATGGAATGGGATTAGGTAGAATGCTTTTTCAGTGAGTTAGTGCAGACTCGATAGGCTGAATATTCTCCTTCTGTATTGGAAAGATTCCAAGAGTTCCCAGATACCATAATGCAATTTAAACCCATGTCCCCAATCCAGGTTTCTGGATTATTACTCCACTAACAGAAACACAATGTTACTGCCCCTTCACTATTCTATTTTTCAGACCTAAAGCATCTGAATCAGAAATTTGCACTATCATTAGCTCGCACTTTCAAGGCAAGGAAATGGAAGGTAAACATGCAAGAACAAGCCAGATTAATGGAAAGTGCAACAGCAAAAGCGGAATATTCGATTTATCTTCTTGCAATGGATTCATCTTTTGTGCATTGTAATTGACACATTGCAACTCATAAAATATCCCATAGCCAGTCACACTGAAGACGAGATCTTCAGACTGGCCTCGTCATGGTTTGATTGAGATTTCCAGAGGAACCCTCACCTTCACCTCCGATTTTCCTCTGTTACAATTTATATAGAAAGAAAATGCCACTTTGAAATCTGATGTAAATCTTGAAGGCAGTTGAAGGACTATAGCTGAAGAGTATTCTTTTCTAAAATGTATTTGATGTCCCAGGACAGACAGGCTGTTTATATCATCACATTCCCTCATTGTTAAATTAGAGGATAAAATACATACAACAAGTTTAGCAGTGATTTTACAAGTCTCTGAACTTTTCAGTCAGTTTTGTACAAGGATGTAGTTGAAGCAGCATTGCACCAATAACTACTGCAATTAATCATGTAAATGGAACCAGTTCCAAGTTGAAGTTTGTATAAACCATTAATAACATCCTGTCAACAAAGACATTCTCTTCCACTTCGGCACTTAAAGAAAATGATTTTGTTTCTCTATTCAGTGCAAAAAAAGTTTATATTCATTGCAATATCATAGATCTGTTTGTTTTTAAAACCAATGAAGGATAAATATTTAAAATGCAATTTAGTATTAAAATATTACCAAACTTAACTCTGTGAAATATTGGAAAGAACACCAGGATTCAATAATTCTGCTAATTTGCAGAGTGTAGGTATCTGCTGGCCTTTGAAATAGGTACTTAATAATACATCATGCATCATCACAAATGCTAACAGTCATCATTTAAACTTTGACTCCAAAAGTTAAATTAGTTCAATACAGTGCCACTTCTTTCCATTCAAAAGTTCTCCCCATTGCTACACAGTTTAAAGATTGGTTATGAAAAGTCAGACCTCATTACGTTAGTGCTCTGCTGAACTGTTCATCAACATTACATATGTGAAGCCAAGGCTCAGCTGCAGTGATTTTGAGTGAGGATAATTGGATTCAGGTACAGGTGAAAATGGGAGGCAGCTAATGTTACCAAGGAAAGGAGTTTGGGGTGAGATGTTGGGGGAGTTAGGGCAGGGGAAGAGGGGTTGTGTATAGGAATGATTCAGTTTGACATACCAATAAGAAAGTGGCCAAGGCATCCAGGACTAATAAGTATTGTTTTTAAATATATAAAGTTAGCATTCTTTATAGTGAGTGACTGCAGTACTATTTGTCTATTCCAATATCCTATTTTGTTCACAGTTATGTCAGCCAGTCAGGATTTCATTATTGTTCCTTTTGTAAATCCTAATGCAATGGATTGGAAACAAAAGGAGATTTTTTGCTGGAAACCTCCTCAGGTGAGACAATGAGAGATTTGAACAAATTCAAATTCAATGAGAACTCTAACCAGCAGCTGTTTCCAGTTATTTAACACAATTCAGGTTACAGATATGGTAAACAACTCAATAAGAGATTCTAAGATTTATTGCAACCTTACCAGACTGACATTACCGGAGAATTGGGTTAAATCACTCCTTTTCTGAAATATTCAAAAGACTCCAGATGCTGGAATTTGTAACAAGAACCGGGAACACTCGAAAATGTTAGC
Organism: Sphyrna mokarran; assembly: GCA_024679065.1. NCBI lineage: Eukaryota > Metazoa > Chordata > Chondrichthyes > Carcharhiniformes > Carcharhinidae > Sphyrna > Sphyrna mokarran. Next base: position 148,836,930 of record JAGIQG010000002.1, read on the forward strand.
AATTCTGACAGAATCTATCGGCAAAGAAACAGTTTCAGGATGAAGGAGGTGATCTTACCAAATAAATTTGAAGTGTCGAATAAACTTGAAAGTGAAAGAGAATTGCATCCATGTTTCCTGAATCCCACAGCAATCACACAACAATTTGCACAAAACAAAGAGACAAAGTATGATTCATGCCAGTAGTGAGAGTGGACAGAGCCTGCTCACACTGAGAAGTTGGCTGCTGACTGCAAGGGATACTATTGTGCACATGCCATGATTTTTCAATGTTTTGTGCACAAATATACACAGAACACAGAGATCTGTCATTCTTCCAACTCCCCGGATATTACCTGCCCCGTACCCCCAGGCACTGCCTCCCCAGCCAATCACTGGTCTCCCTCCCAACCTCCCTGACTGCTGCCCTCACTGGCTGATCACTGCCTTAGTTCCCTCCCCCCCCCCCCCCCACCTCACCCAATCGCTGCCCCAGCCAGCACAATCTCAAAATTTGCAAATGGTGCAAACATGGAAATGTTGTTAACTGTGATGAAATGAGTTTGAACTTCAAAAAGACATTGACATATTGGTGGACTGGATGAATGAAGTTTAATGCAGGGAGTGTGAGTTGATTCATTTTGGCAGGAAGAACATGGACAGATAACATAAAATAAAGGGAGGAACTCTCAAGGAGGTGCAGGAATCGAGGAACCTTATTGCAGAAGTCATTGAAGGTGACAGTGTATATTGAGAGAGCAGTTAATAAAGTATCTTGGACTTTATCAATATGAGCATTGAGCCAGAGTAAGGAGGTCATATTGAACTTGTACAAGATACTAGTTAAGAGTCATCTGAGGGAAGGTGTGAATGCATTGGAGAGAGTGCAGAAAAGATTCAAAGAATGATTCCAGAGATAAAAGAGCTATGAGAATAGATTAAGGACTGTTTTCCTTGGAAAAAAGAAGGCTGAGAGATTTGTTTAAGGTATTCTCCTGAGGGAGATGGGGTGGGTAAGGAGCAAGAAACTGTTTCCTCTCAAGAGAACATTTTTTTTTGGAGTCTGGAACAAACTTCCTGACACAATGATGGAGACAGGTTTGAGTGAATTATTCAAAATGGAATTGGATTGCTATCTGAAAAGAAATGTTGGGTTGTTTTTTCTCTGTCTTGATGGCATGTTTGGCAGTGGGGGGAGGCGACACGCTGTTTGTTGTCAGTGGGATCTTATGGTTTCACTGTTGTGAACGGGTTTTCCGGCTAAATTATTCTCCACTAACAGAAACACAACGTTACTGTCCTTTCACTATGCTATTTTTCAGACTTGATGCATCTTAATCAGAAATTTGCATCAAAAAGGATCCAATAATTGGTCAGTGTGTGGAAAATTGCTGTTCTTGTTTGTATTACCTACAAGTGCAGGGTATAGTGAAGGCATGTGCTTGTACTTGTAGAATAAGATATTTTGATGCATTTAAAGGAATTGTGCAACACATTCAGCATTTTTGAAGAAACAAGATAGAATTAAACCTGTCAGTGCGTGTCTGTGAATGTGAGCAACATTATGTTAAATCAATAGGGAAGGCTACAAATTGCATACATATTGAGAGTGTCATTATCTGGATTGCTTCAGGGAAAACAGTGCATTCATCATTCAGGAGATAGAGTAGGTCAGCAGCCATCTTCCTGAGGAGCCAGTTTGATTGCCCCTTTGGTCGAGAGAACTTCTTTCTCTTGGACTGGATCCAGATGACTTCTCACTGAAGCTTTATCCTGCACTGCAGTTTGGTTTTCTGCTAAAATACAGGGCAACACATCTTGTTGCCAGAATGCTCAGCATTAAGTTTAACCTTCCTCAAGGACACAGACTTGAGATTAATGTCAGGAAAAATAAAAATAAGGCATTGAACAGAAAACTACACCGACCGCCTTCAAGAATCATTAAGACAATCTTAATTTGGCATTATTAAGCAGTGAGAGATTATATTAGAAAGTATTTCTTTGTTTTTTAATTAGTTTTCACTTTCTCCATTAAAATATGACTATAATATATAATTAGTAGATGTTTCAATTCTGATACATACTGAAATTTATTATTAATACATTTGCTAAGCCATGTTACATTTTGAATATGTAGAATGGTGCAATGTAGAATACTATAACACAAAGGATCATCCTGGTAATTGAATTTGCTTTTCAGCTTCTAGATCTTTTAAGTTTTCATTTGTGGTTATTTCTTGATAACTGGCATCACTGAAAGAACAGGAAATTAATGGGCGATGAGAATATTAGTCAATCTGCAGAATCCACACAGCAGCTTCTGTTCCACATGGCCGCAGGTTGTTAAATTATAGTAAGTTATTCTGTATTCTCAACACATAACATGCTTATCTAAAGTGAATATTCAGGGGATATATAAAACCCAGATCAAAAATCAATGTGACAATTTTATTAGATCATTTGAGATCAAGGACAGTTTGAGGGGTGTTACAATCCCCACAGAGATAAATTTTAAATAATTTAAAGTTTCAGTTGATTGATGAAAGATTATTATAAAACAAAATTTCATATTTTAAAGATGTTTACAGTAATAACTAAATTAAAAACACTACTGACTGAACACTACTTTTGTAGACAACAATTTTTTAATGTTTTAATTCTTTTGTTAGTGTCACAAGCAGGCTTACTTTAACGCTGCAACAAAGTTACTGTGAAACCTCCTCATTGCCACATTCCAGTGCCTGTTCAGGTACACTGAGGAAGAAAGTACAGAGGAGATGTTAGAGGTAAGTTTTTCACTCAGAGGGTGGTGAGTGAATGGAATCGGTTGCCGTCAGTGGTGGTAGAGGCGAACTCGCTGGGGTCTTTTAAGAGACTTTTGGATGAGTACATGGAATTTAACGGGATTGGGAGTTACAGATAGTTCTAAGGCCTGGTAGGTATAGATATGATCAGCACAACTTGTGGGCCGAAGGGCCTGTTTGTGCTGTAGTGTTCTATATTCTATGTTCTAGAATTTAACTTGGCCAATGTACCTAACCAACACATTTTTCGGATAGTGGGAGGGAACTAGAACCCAGAGGAAACTCATGCAGACACTGGGAGAGAATGTATAGACTCCATACAGAGATCTGAGTCAGAAATTTGAACCGAAATTCCTGGCACTGTGAGGCAGCAATGCTAACCAGCGTGCCGCCTCTACTTCAATTTAATTACAGAATTCTATTCCTTTATTTCTAACTCAGCAGAAAAACTTACTTTATACTTTACTTCACATACTTTATACTGATCCTAAAGTTGTCATTCAATTCCCCTGATGCAAGCCAAACTGATTCTTAGTTCTGAACGGTTTATTTCTTTTCCATTTCATTCCAATCCAGCTAGCTTTTAACTCCGCAATTATGAAGAACTTTCCTGGTGATTCTCTTTCTCTCTCCTTCACAAGCTTGGGCACATTTCAATCTTTGTGAACTTGGTCTTTTCAATTTGAACACAACGCACATCTTGTGGTGCAAAGTTTAGAAGCTCCAGCTCTGGGCCAGAAGCTCTGAGTTCAAATTCTACACCAGGAATTGTTGGCTTGGAAGAATTATTCATGATATGGTTCAATGGATGATAGTCAACTCGGAAGTCCTTCCAGCTCCCCACTATTTTCCAAAAGGGACCAAAGAATGTAAGTGAAAAAAACTCGAGAGCAAATTGAAATCATAAAAACCCTACAGTACAGAAAAAGTCTGCACCGACCACAATCCCACCCAGGCCCCACCACCATATCCCTACATATTATTCCCTGTAGTCCCTCTAACCTACATATCTCAGGACACTAAGGAGCAATTTTAGCATGGCCAATTAACCTAACCCGCACATTTCGGACTGTGAGAAGAAACCCACATAGACATGAGGAGAATGTGCAAACTCCACACAAACAGTGACCCAAGCAAGGAATTGAACCCAGATCCCTGGGAGCTGTGAAGCAGCAGTACTAACCATTGTGCTAACATGCTGCCTGAGTATCAGCTTCCATCAGTATTCCTACACAGTGAAACAGAGACTTTTATCCTTCAGCTATTCTCCATCCCTCCCGAATCCTGACTGACTGTCCATGTGAGAGTTTCAGGAATATTTTAGAAACCCTTCCCCTCTCAAAGCCCATTGCCTTTGCAAGATATAAAAGAGCAGCTCTCTTTCATCTAGTGAGTAAATGGAAAGTGCCAACAATCTCAACTTCAAAATGTCAGGAGGAGTTTAAGTTTAATAGATCAACCATTGTGAACACAAATGCTGCTGTTATTGTTCCCATGTGCAAACAGATCCCACAGATTCACAATCCTTTATGTGGAGAAGTTCTTCCTGAACTCAGTTCCAAATCTGCTTCCCCTTATTTTGAGGCCATGACCCTAGTTCTAATTTCACCTGCCAGTGGAAACAACTTCCCTGCTTCTATCTTATCGATATATAATCTTTATAATCTTATATGTTTCTATAAGTTCTCCCCTCATTCTTCTGAATTCCAATGAGTGTAATCCCAGTCTACTCAGTCTCTCCTCATAAGCCAACCCTCTCAACTCCAGAATTAATCTAGTGAATCTCCTCTGCACCCCCTCCAGTGCCAGTATATCCTTGCTCAAGTAAGGAGACCAAAACTGTACACAGTAACTCCAGGTATGGCCTCACCAGCACCTTATACAGCTGCAACATAACCTCGCTGTTTTTAAACTCCATCCCTCTAGCAATGAAGGACAAAATTCCATTTTCCTCCTTCATTCCCTGCTGCACCTACAAGCTTTTTGTAATTCATGCACAAGGACACCAGGTCCCTCTGTACGGAAATACACAGCAATTTTTTTACATTTAAATAGTAGTCCATTCTACTGTTATTCCCACTAAAATGGATGACCTCACATTTACCAACACTGTACTCCATCTGACAGATCCATGCCCCCTCACTTATCTATCTATATCCCTTTGAAAATTTTGTGTTCTCTGCCCACTTCAATCTGTCACTCATCTTAATATTATCTGCAAACTTTGACACAGTTCACAGATGATACTAATTAGATCCCCAATTCCAAATCATCTCCGTAAATTGTAAAACATTGCAGTCCCATCACTGATCCCTGAGGCATGCCACTAGTCAATGATTGCCAACCAATGATACATCCATTTATCCCCACTTTTTGCTTTCTGTTAGTTAACCAATCTTTGATCCATGCTAATACATTATCCGTAACATTATGTACCTTTATCTTATATAGCAATCTTTGCTGTGGCACTTTGTCAAATGCCTTCTTGAAATCCAGATACACCACATCCACAGGTTCCCCACTGTCCACCATGCTTGTGATTCCCTCAAAAATTCCACTAATAGGCCCTATTTCACCATTTTGATTCTAAGTGCTGGACAGACTTGAAACTGGGTGTGATTCAGATCCAACTTTTAGATCTGTTCTCAGGCGCCCCCACACACACTCTGCCTGAAAAAATATCAGCAATTCTGAATTACACTGCACAAGCCTGTGGGTGGGGTTTAACACACCTGAAATCCTGCAGCTCCAATCAGTACCTCTAACTGCACACACGCAGAAAAGACATGATAGAATGCAGCTCCCCTGCCATATTGCTCCCAGGCCAGATATTGCCAGCTCATGCCCCACAGGCTTTGCCCCATTCCCCACAACATTACCGATTCCCTTTCCCCCCACCCTCTCTGCCACCCAGACCAATTATGGGCTCTTCCCCCTTCACTGATCTCAGGCAGAGAACCATTGGGTGCTCGGCACTAAGCTCCTCACTAACTGGAGTGCTCAAATCGGACGTTTGTAGACCACGTCTGTTTTCTGCTTATTCTGGATGGGTGAACACGGTGGTAAACAGGGAAGTGTCGATAATGTTGGGCATGCTGCCCATTAAGTCAATTTAAATGCATGCAAATATATTTAAATGACCATCGCACCTATTTCGGATGTAGTCTCAATTGCAGCCACTTTCAGCTCTAGTAAAGTGAGAACGAACGCAAAGACGGATCGTCTCACATCCAACTCTACCAAGTTTTGTGCCTGGAAATGGGCGTAGCGCGATGGTAAAATCGGATGCTAAGTATCCCCGTAACTCTCCCCCTCCTGGAAGTGCCGCAACATCCAAATTCCAGCTCATCAATTCTGAGCCAAAGTTCTTCAAGCAACAACACTTGCTCCAGATGTGGTCATTGAAGCTCGCGATGGGATCTGTCAGTTCCCACATTATACAACTACAGCACATCCCCTACCCAGCCATCTTGACTCGGTTAATTAATTTATTAATTAGTTTTGCAGTGTATTTTTTATAAATTAGCATAGATTTCCTTCTTGCCAATCAGGTCACCACTTTCCCATGATATCATATTTCATGGAGATAGCTTCAGACTCACTTTGCTGCTCTGCTCTGCCCTCCAGCTGCTCGCTGGAGACTAGGCTACAGATCCCCGAGGTAAGTTAGATTTTATACTCACAGTGTGTCTGCTGCTCACCCTCTGATTGCTCCCTGGAGATTAGGTCAATGGAGAGAAGCTGGGGGAGTGGGACCAGCTGGGTTGCTTTTGTAGTGACCGAGAACGTACGTGGAGATTTGTCTGGGTCAATCCTCTCCACTATCCAGACTTTATAAATGAGAGGTGTGAATGATTGCTACTTAGTCAGATGGGATTAATACCAGAACAAAATAACTTGTTGGATCAGAACCTCAACTAGTACAGAAATCTTCCACCAGGACAGTGCCACAGTATAACCCAGACTAACAAGGATGCAATGCAGTGACTCACCAAGGCTGCTCTAAACTATTGGCCTTCAGCTCACATAACAGTTATAGAGTCATACTGGTTTACAGCATGGAAACAGGCCCTTTGGCCAAACTTGTCCATGCTATCTTTTTTTTCAAAAACCCCTAAGCTAATCCCAATTGCCTGCATTTGGCCCATATCCCTCTATACTCATCATACCATGTAACTGCCTAAGTGCTTTTTAAAAGACAAAATTGTACCTGCCTCTAAAACTACCTCTGGCAGCTTGTTCCAGACACTTACTACCCTCTGTGTGAAAAAATTGCCCCTCTAGACATTCTGTATCTCTCCCCTCTCACATGAAGCCTATGTCCTCTAGTTTTAGACTCCCCTAATTTTGGGAAAAGATATTGACTATCTCGCTGATCTGTGAGTCTCTATAAGGTCACCCCTCAGCTTTCTACGCTCCAGAGAAAAAAGGCCCAGCCTATTCAGTCTCTCCTTATAACTCAATCCATCAAGTCCCGATAGCATGCTAGTAAATCTTTTCTGCATTCTTTCTAGTTTAATAATATCCTTTCTATAATAGGGTGACCAGAACTGTACACAGTATTCCAAGTGTGGGCCTTACCGATGTTTTGTACAACTTCAACAAGACGTCCCAACTTCTGTATTAAGTGTTCTAATCGATGGAACAAAGCATGCTGAATGCCTTCTTCACCACTCTGTCCACCTGTTCACCTCTCAGGGATGCTTCATATCCTCCCCAAGTTTCCTTCCAAGGGACGTGCCTTTCTGACTGGAATATGTTTCACCATTCCATCTTCTTCAATGGGTCAAATTCCTGGAGCTCTGGGCTCAATCACACACAGTCCGCAACAACTCAGGAACAAATCCCATTGGTACCTGTTCAGGAAAACGTGCTGGGTAATAAATGCCGTGATCCTGAGAAAGAATAGAAATATGTATTTATATTTAAAAAATCATACATGGGGGTGTAACACAGTGGCAGAGTGATTAGCACCAATGTCTCATAGTGTCAGGGTTTGATTCCAGCCTCGGGTAACAGACTGTGTGGAGTTTGTGCATTTTCCCTGTGTTTGCGTGGGTTTCCTCTGAGTGCTCCAGATTCCTCCCATAGTCAAAAGGTGTGCAGGGTAGATTGGCCTTGCTTAATTCTCCCTCAGTGTCCAAAGATTTGCAGGTTAAGGGGATTAACCATGGGAAATGCACAGGGTTACGCGGATAGGGCAGGGGGTGACACTGGGTAAGATTTTCTGCTGGAGAGTTGCTGTTGACTCAATGGGCTGAATGGTCTCCTTCTGCACTGCAGGGATTCTATAATTATCATTGTGATTCTGACTTTATCCCACCTCCCATTCAGCTATCTTCCAACTGGGCTCCGGAATATTTCCCCAATGTGGCCAGGAGCAAACAAATTTAAATTGTCCGTCAAACTCAAACAGACAAGCTAATGAAAGATATATTCAAACAAATCCCATCAGTGATATTTTAAAATTGAATTGCTTGGACATGTCACTTGGGCAAAGAAGATTCATTTTGCAAAGATTATTCACTGGTTAGAGATTCCTCTGTTCAACGACACAATCAAAGCAGAGAGTTTTGGACAGTGATAGCCTTTTTCCTAGGATGGAGAAAGCTAGCACGAGGGGACACAGCTTTAAATTAAGGGGTATGAGTTATAGGACGGATATCAGAGGTAGGTTCTTTACTCAAAGAGTGATTAGGGAGTGGAATGCCCTGCCTGCAGCTGTTGTAGATGCGCCAAGTTTGGTGGCGTTTAAGAGGTTAATTGATAAGTATATGGAAGAGAAGGGAATGGTTTAGTTTGGAGGGGCATTGCTTTTTATTTTGGTTGGCACAACATCGAAGGCCGAAGGGCCTGTTCTGTGCTGTAATGTTCTATGTTCTATGTTCTAGTTCCTCGAACAATGATTGTCCAGCACTCATTTATTATTCAAAGATGCCATGAAATTTACATTCAATCATTTACAACTAAACAAGTGAGCGAATAATTTTCCTTCAGTGGGGAAGGTGATGGTCTAGTGGTATTATCGCTAAATTATTAATTCAGACACTCAGCTAATGTTCCGGGAACCCAGGATCGAATCCCACCATAGCAGCTGGGAGAATCTGAATTCAATAAAAACAATCTGGAATTAAGAATCTACAGATAACCATGAAGCTATTGTCAATTGTTGGAAAAAAAACATCTGGTTCATTAATGTCCTTAGGGAAAGAAATCTGCCGTCCTTACCCTGTCTGACCTACACGTGGCTCCAGAGTCACAGCAATGTGGTTGACTCTCAACAGCCTTCCAAGGGTGATAAATGTTGGCCAGCCAGCGGTGCCCATGTCCCACAAATTAATTTTAAAAAATCTTTAATACCAGTTTAATTCTTGCTGCCAAACTTTTATATTTAAGTAAGTTCCAGGGAAGAGTATTACAAGGTGTTACAAGCTGCTTCACTGATATAGTTAGAATTCATTTAGGAACATAAGAACATAGGAATTAGGACCAAAAGTAGCAGTTTGGCCCTTTGAGCCCACTCCACCATTCTATATGATCTTAACTGAACTCCCCAGTCATTTCCCCATCACCTTTATCCCACTTTTGATCAAATATTTATCTCTTTCTTTCTTGAATCTATTGATTGATTTTGCATCTGCTGTTCTCTGGGGCAACCCTCTGTAAGAAGTAGCTGCTCCTTATCTCTATCTTAAACTTCCTCTCTCTTACTTTATGATTATGACCTTTTGTGCTAGACTGTTTTAGAAGGGGAAACATTTGGTTAACATTTACTTTATTAATCCTGTTGTGTATTTTATGTACCTCAATCAAATTCCCCTCATTCCTCTGTAGTCTAGTGAGTACAAGCTCAAGCTACTCAACCGCACATCGTATAACAGCCCCTTCAAACCTGGAATCAATCTAGTGAACATCTTCTGAACTGCCTCCACATCCTTTCTCAAAAGGTGACCAAAACTGAACACAATACTCCAAGTGTGGTCTCACCAATGCGTTAACAATTGTAACAACATTTTTCTATTTTTATACTCTGGACCCTTTGCAATAAATCTTATTGAAGCATATAAGATGATTAGAGGTTTAGATAGGGTGGACAGTGATAGCCTTTTTCCTAGGATGGAGAAAGCTAGCACGAGGGGACACAGCTTTAAATTAAGGGGTATGAGTTATAGGACGGATATCAGAGGTAGGTTCTTTACTCAAAGAGTGATTAGGGAATGGAATGCCCTGCCTGCAGCTGTTGTAGATGCGCCAAGTTTGGTGGCGTTTAAGAGGTTAGTTGATAAGTATATGGAAGAGAAGGGAATGGTTTAGTTAGGAGGGGCATTGCTTTTATTTTGGTCGGCACAACATCGAAGGCCGAAGGGCCTGTTCTGTGCTGTAATGTTCTATGTTCTATGTTCTATGTTCTAAATGCCAAGATTCCATTTGCCTTCTTTATAACATTCTGCACCTGCATACTCACTTCCTACATTCATGCACAAGGACACCCAGATCCCTCTGCATAGATATCTTTTGAATCTGTTTCCCATTTAAATAATAATTTGTGCTTTTATTTTTCTGGTCAAAATTGATAACCTCTCACTTATCCACATTAACCTCCATCTGCCAAAATCTGGGCCGTTCCCCTAGTCTGGCAATGTTCATTTGTAAACTTTTTATCTCCTTATCACAACTGGTTTTCCCACTTATTTCTGTGTTTTGTGCTATGTAAGTAGTCTACTCATGCTTAATCACATTTTAAATCTGAGGAAAACATTAAAAACTATTCTAATAATTGTCCATTTTATTATGGAATAATAATATTCCATAATATTATTATGGAATATTATAATATTGAAATATTGTATCATTGAAAAACATTGTATTTAGGTTTGTACTTAGGAAATTGCAATAAGAATCATTGGACACATTGACTAATTGAACTACTTCCTTGACTAAATATAATTGTGGTCATTCTTAACTACTACTTGTCACAAGTACAATAGGAAGGTTCACATCATTGCAGATGCTGTAGTCTGAAATCAGAGATTCTGACTTATGTCATGAAAATATTAAAAGTATGGAATATATTCAGCTGCTGGTGTTCTGGCAGAGACAGACTGACTGTGTGAAGGGAACCAGGGCATTTGCTCTGTTAATGAGCCTCGCAACACTGAACAGATGTTTACCGAAGGCGATTGGGTAACAATGAGAACAGAATGTGAATAGATTGCTAAAGATTCAAATAGAAGGATGTAAGATGAGGGAGATTTGATAGAAACAAGACTAGACAGGATAGATGCAGGAAGGATGTCCCTGATAATGTGAGTGACCAGAATGAAGGATCATAGTCTAAGGTTCTGCAGGTAACTACAGTTAGCCGCAGATCCCACCAAAAGAACACACCCGTCAACTTAGACTGATCAAGATCTTTGATTTGGACCTTCAGGAGTATTGCATACATTATAAGAAAGATGTGGAAGCATTGGAAAGGGTGCAGAGGAGGTTTACCAGGATGTTGCCTGGTATGGTGGGAAGGCCTTATGAGGAAAGGCTGAGGGACCTGAGGTTATTTTCATTAGAGAGAAGAAGGTTACGCGGTGACCTAATTGAGGCGTATAAGATGATCAAAGGACTGGATAGGGTGGATGGTGGGAGCCTTTTTCCTCGGATGGTGATGACCAACACAAGGGGACATAACTTTAAATTAAGAGGTGGTAGTTATAGGACGGATGTCAGAGGCAGGTTCTTTACACAGAGGGTGGTGAGGGCATGGAATGCCCTGCCTGCAGCAGTTGTGGACTCGCCTACTTTGGGGGCATTCAAATGTTCGGTGGATAGGCATATGGATGATATTGGAATAGTTTAGGTTAGAGGGTCCGCTGGCCAGCACAACATCGAGAGCTGAAGGGCCGGTACTGCGCTGTAATGTTCTATGTTCTATGTTCTAGGAGCATCCTCTGTGCTCTCATCCCACGACTCCCTGTGTTGAAGATCCATATTGCTTCTTGAAGATACACAAGGCAAAAACACCTGGTAGTCCCATCGTATTGGGCAATGGGACCTGTACGCGAACCTCTTCAGCTATGTTGAAGGCATCTGAAACTCACTATACAAAGAACCCCCAGCTTTTGTGCAACACTATAGACTTCCTATAGAAGCTCAGCACACATGGAGCAGTTGAACCAGGGGCACTCCTCGTTACAATGGATGTCTCGGCGCTCTACACCAACATCCCCCATGACGATGGCGCTGCTGCAACTGCCTCAGTACTCAACGCCAACAACTGCCAGTCTCCAGATACAATTTTACAACTCATCCACTTCATCCTGGACCACAATGTCTTCACCTTCAACAACCAGTTCTTCATCCAGACACACGGAACGGCCATGGGGTCCATATTCATACCTCAATATGCCAACATCTTCATGCACAGGTTTGAACAAGACTTCTTCACCACACAGGACCTTCAACCAATGTATCTAGTGTATAGCATTGATGACATTTTCTTCCTTGGGACTCATGGTGAACAGTCAGTGAAACAATTATATGATGAATTCAACAAGTTCCCACTGTCAGACTCACCATGGACAATTCCTGGAATTGGTTGCATTCTTGGACACATGTATCTCCATCAAGGATGGTCATCTCAGAACTTCACTCTACTGCAAGCCCATGGATAACCTCACAATGCTCCACTTCTCCAGCTTCCATCCTAAATATATTAAAGAAGCTTCCCCCCTCCCCACCCCCGCTTTGGGACAAGCCCTCCATATACAAAGACCTGCTCAGATGTGGAGGATCATAACAGACACTTCCAGATGTTGAAAGATGCCCTGATAAGAACAGGAAATGGTGCTTGACTCATTGATTGACAGTTCTGATGCACCTCGGTGAAAAACCACAGTGACCTCCTCAAAAGACAAACATGGGACACGGCAGACAGTCGTCCAGTCCGGAACGGAGAAGCTACAACATCTCCTCTGGATCCTTCAACATGTCATTGATGAAGATGAATATCTCACCAAGACCATCCCCAAACCCCCACTTCTTGCCTTCAAACAACCGCACAACCTCAAATAGACCATTGTTCGCAGCAAACTACCCAGCCATCAGGAGAACAGTGACCACAATACCACACAACCCTGCCACAGCAACCTCTGTAAGACATGCCGGATCATCGACATGGATGCCATCTTACGTAAGAACACCATCCACCAGGTACAAGGTACATATCCTTGCAACTCAGCCAATATTGTCTACCTGATACACTGCAGAAAAGGACGTCCTGAGGCATGGTACATTGGGGAGACCATGCAGACGCTATGACAATGGATGAATGAACACCACTTGACTATTGCCATGCAAGACTGTTCCCTTTCTGTTGGGGAACACTTCAGCGGTCACGCATATTCGGCCTCTGGTCTTCGGGTAAACGTTCTTCAAGGTGGCCTTCATGACACATAACAACACAGAGTCGCTGAGCAGAGACTGATAGCCAAGTTCCGCACACATGAGGACGGCCTCAACCTGGGATTTTGGGTTCATGTCACGTTATCTGTAACAACTTGCCTGGGCTTGCAAAATCTCACTAACTGTACTGTCTAGAGACAATGCACATCTCTTTAACCTGTGCTTAATGCTCACTTCACTCACACTGTACTATAAGACTTGATTAAAGACTCGCATTCCAACCATTATTTTATAAATTGAATTTTTGTCTTTCTATGCCCTGTTTGTGAACACAACTTCCACTCACCTGACAAAGGAGCTGCACTCTGAAAGCTAGTGGATTTTGCTACCAAATAAACATGTTGGACTTTAACCTGGTGTTATGAGACTTCTTACATATTCTGAGGATACAGGGTAGAAGGAAAGTGTCATAGGATAGTCAAAAACTGAGTTTAGTTTGTTATTAAACTCTAAAAGCTAAAATTAAGAGATGAAAGTAAATTTGGGAGAATGCAGTTCTAAAGATGTTAGGTCAGATAAGTAAAAGATTAAAAGGGAGATGTATGTAAGAAGATACTGAAGCCAATGCAAAGCAGCTGAATTTTAGCCCACAGCAAGAATAGTGACTTAACCCCCAGCAAGCAGAGTGTACTTTACCTCTGAAACTATAGATCTTAAAATCTATGAGCTATTGTGGAATAAATTAAGGAGAGTTCTCTCTGAAGGTGAAGTTAAAATAGTTTGGAACAGTTTGAACTATTAGAAACATAGAAAAACTACACCACAATACAGGTTCCTCAGCCCACAAAGCTGTGCCAAACATGTCCCTACTTTATTATTAGGTTTACCTATAACCCTGTATCTTATTAAGTCCCACGTACTTATCTAAAAGTCTCTTAAAAGATTCTATTGAATCCGCCTTCACCACCATTGCCAGCAGCCCATTCCACACACCCACCATCCTCTGAGTGGAAAACGTATCCCTGACATCTCCTCTGTACTGACTCCCCAGCACCTTAAACCTATGTCTTCATTTCAGCCCTGGGAAAACGCCTCTGACTATCCACTCGATCAATACCTCTCAACATCTTATACACCTCTATCAGATCACCTCTCATGTTTTGTCTCTCCAAGGAAAAAAGACCAAGCTTTCTCAGCCTATCCTCATAAGGCATGCCACCCAATCCAGGCGACGTCCTTGTAAATCTCCTCTGCACCCTTTCAACGGCTTCCACATCCTTCCTATAGTGAGGCGATACAGTATTGATACTGTGTAAAGCCATTGTCTTGGATAAGTGAACTTTTAGATTATTTTTCTGGTTGTTTCTTCTATTTTTAATAAACATATACTTTGTTAAATCATCACAGAGTTGGGGACATCATTTTCTAGATTTCACACCTTTCCTTATGGTCTACCAATTGCAAACACAACTGAAGGCACTTGTTTCAAGTTTCCCTTCTGGGATTTGAGCTGTTCAGCATTTACTGTCAGCTGTATTCTTAACAATTAAATATAGTGATGTGTAATTCTCTCGGCTCTATAATACAGCCCACACAGAGACTACTGTTCTGAATTCTCAGTCCATGTCATGCAGGAAGTAACTCCAGACTACCTATGATATTGAATTTTAAAGCACTTTTTAGATGCATTTTGTTCCCCAGTATTTGGATATGGAGGAGGGATTAATCTTCATGTACGGTCTTCACAGAAAGCTGCTCATCAAAATTACATTTCTTTGGTTGTCACACAGGTATTTCTGTTACTGGCTTGTGTCATAGTGAGTTGGGGTTTTAGAATCAGTTCAGTAGGTTACCAAAAATCCTGATAGAGAGTCTCTAGGTCTCCTCTCCCTGGAGAGACAAAGATTGAGAGGCGACCTGATAGAAGTTTATAAGATGTTGAGAGGAATAGATAGGGTGGATTCTTGGAGGCTATTCCCAGGGCTGAAATGGTCACTACGAGAGGACACAGGTTTAAGGTGCTGGGAGGCAAGTGCAGAGGAGATGTTAGAGGTAAGTTTTTCACTCAGAGGGTGGTGAGTGAATGGAATTGGTTGCCGTCAGTGGTGATAGAGGCGAACTCGCTGGGGTCTTTTAAGAGACTTCTGGATGAGTACATGGGATTTAATGGGATTGGGAGTTACAGATAGTTCTATGGCCTGGTAGGTACTGATATGATCAGCACAACTTGTGGGCCAAAGGGCCTGTTTGTGCTGTAGTGTTCTATGTTCTATGTTCTAAAATTCTGTCCAAATTGTTCAGATTAACAGCCAGGTAAACAATGTTTCAAAGTGGAGACAGATGCAAAATGGAAACTGACAGCTCAGCACCGATAAAGATTTGAATTCCATTCCCATCTGATTTGTAGAGCTCAGTACCATTCTGTACAGTCCACTCACCGAGTGAGCAATGAGGAAACAATCCCATGCAGCACTGTTACTATGGAAATTAAAAATGACCAACTAGTTTTTACTTAAGTTCTTCCTGTGCATTATCACCAAATTCTGACTCCAACACAGATGAAGAATGGCAGAGTCATCAGTAGCACCAAAGACATGAGTCTGAAATTGGAATGAGGGCTGAAAATCTTTTACAGGTTGCGATTTAGTGTTAGAACACACCTAGATTTCCATATGAAGGAGAGCATCTTAATTTTTATTTATGTTCTACTAAAGGTACAGTAAACAGCTTGAGAACATTCTCCGCCCAAGATTAACAAGATTACAAGCACAAGATGAACAAAACCCAGTTTGACACTATCACTACAATGTGATCACAAAAGATGATGCAAGACTGCTGCAAATAAACATGAGGCTGTTGACTAATACAGCATTCCGGCACAAATCAAATTACTTTCACTCTTTCAGTTTGAGTTCTTTGTGATCAAAACACAAAATGTTGAAGAATGTATTCACTGTTGTGGATGACTAACGTTCCAAAGTAGGTTTTGCCAAATTAATCTTTGTGAATTTACAATTACCTGAGTTCAGTTATATGAGGATTTAATGGTTAACCAGTTCTTTTTGAGTGTTAGTTTTGCATTAACCTGTGCATTAAGAACAGTAATTGAATAATTTCCCAGATATCAAAACTTAAATTTACACCAATTAATTTGTATAATTCAGTCCATTACATGATTCCAATTCCTTTTTTCTAAAATCAAAGACTATTCCTTTAAAATGTTTCTAAAGATAAAAAGAGAGCACTTTTTAGTGGCTGGAATCCAAAACATTTTAGCTATTGAACTTTGGGGATAAATTCAGGTCCAGCATTATGAGAATATAGAGTCACAGAGTCATAGAGGTTTACAGCATGGAAACAGGCCCTTCAGCCCAGCTTGTCCATGTTGCCTTTTTTTTTCAATCCCCTTAGCTAATCTCAATTGTCTGCATTTGGCCCATATCCCTCTATACTCATCGTACCCATGTAACTATCTAAATGCTTTTTAAAAGATAAAATTATACACGCCTCCGCTACTATCTTTGGCAGCTTGTCCTAGACACTCACCATCCACTGTGTGAAAAAAAGCTGCCCCTCTGGACACTTTTGTACCTCTCCCTAATGTATCTTAAACTTATAGAACATAGAACATAGAACAATACAGCACAAACAGGCCCTTCAGCCCACGAGTTGCGCCGATCACATCTACCAATCCACAGACCTATCTATAACCTCCTATCCTATTGTTTTCCATATACTCATCCAGAAGTCTCTTAAAAGACCCCAGTGAGTTTGCCTCAACAACCTCCGACGGCAGTCAGTTCCATTCACTCACCACCCTCTGAGTGAAAAACCTACCCCTGACATCTCCTTTGTATTTACTATGCCCTATGTTTTAGACTTTCTTACTTTTGGGAAAAGATATGACTACCTACCTTGTCTATGCCCTTCATTATTTTATAGAACTCTATAAGATCACCTCTTAGCTTCCTATGCTCCAGGGAAAAAAGTCCCAGCCTATTCAGCCTCTCCTTATAACTCAATCCATCACGTCCCGGTAGCATCCTGGTAAATATTTTCTGCACTCTTTCCAGTTTAATAATATCCTTTCTATAATAGGGTGACCAGAATTGCACACAGTACTCCAAGTGTGGCCTTACCAATGTCTGGTACATCTTCAACAAGATGTCCGAACTCTGTATTCAGTGATCTGACCAATGAAACCAGGCATCCCAAATGCCTTCTTCACCACTCTGTCCAACTGTGACTCCACTTTCAAGGAGTTATGAACATGTACCCCTTGGTCTTTGTTCTGTAACTCTTCCCAATGTCCTACCATTAACTGAGCAAGTCCTGCCCTGGACTCCCTGAGATTTAAATTTATGCAACAATCTATTATGCGGTACATTGTCAAAAACTCTTATTAACATCGTGCATTTCAGTGACAGCATGTGAAATTTTCCAACTGCATTCACCCCAAAACCAGAGAATTCTGCCCAAAGTCAATGGACCTTTGCAAGATCTGTGTCTCGCTGTTACAATTCCTGTGGCAGGCAGAGCAAGAAAATTCTGCTGAGTAACTTGTGTGATAGCATAGAGATCACAGGGTGATGGAGAATTACCAATGTGTTAAAATTAAAAGATCTTAGACTTAGAGAATGCATTGAGTTGTCAGGCTCAAATCCTGCACAATACTAGTAAACAGTACCAGAAATATTCACGGTCAAAATGGGGCAGACTGGGTGACTCCATTGTCAACCAACCTGCAGACCTCTGCAAATTATTTCCCACACATACTGTTTCTTGCAGTTTGTCATGACACTCCTTAAACTCTGTAAATAATTCCTTGAATTTTGTTGTGGAGGAGCCTTTAGGTAAGATTTATTTTGAGTGTGCTGGGACCCGGTGATCTCTCCAGGAAGGGGTGTAGAAGCTAGGAGGGTGGTCATTCTCCCGAGGAGTTTGTCCACCATTTACAGAGTGGCAGTGAAGAAACCCTCCCGTGGCAAATTGTAAAGCAGTGACTTTGATAAACTGAGCAATAAGCTCATCCAATCAGAGACAATTCTAGTGCAGGGAGAACAGAAAGTGACTGCTGATTGGTCATTAGATAATTTGATGGGCTGATGTTTCCACATCCGTGTTTATCATTCTTCCCTTTCAATTCCTTCCACCAACATCTTCTGACCCATTTCACCTCACACTCTATCTCCAGAGGCCTGAATTTTATCGGCTCATTTGCTTTATTTCTCTGAGCTGCCCAGTGCTGGTCATTTTTCTGTTTGAGTCCATGAGCATGCACAGTATTTGATTTTTATTTTATGAATTACCTGCTTTTGTTTATTGAGCAATGAAATTCTAATTGAAGCCCTTGAACTTTCCAACTCATTGAGCTCTGAGTGGCTCCACAGCTTTTGCCAGCATTATCCAAGTCAATAACTCACGGATGCAGAAAAGCAAAATCTGCAAACGCTGTTTCCAAGCAGAGTAAGAAAGAGTTTGGAACAAAAGCAACCTGACTAAGAACATTAAACTGTGAGTCTATCTCAGCCTCTGAGTTAAGTGCACTCACCGACAGTGAGACCAACGCAGCCAGTAAACCAATAAAATCAGACTCGACTTAAGAACATAAGAACTAGGAGCAAGAGTCGGCCCCTCGAGCCTGCCCCACCATTCAATAAGATCATGACTGATCTGTAGTGGTTCAGTACCACTTTCCCACTTTCACCCCGTAACCCTTAATTCCTTTATCAATCAAAAACCTATCCACTCTTGACTTGAACATATTCAGTGAGGAAGCCTCCACTACCTCATCAGGCAGAGAATCCCAAAGATTCACCACTCTTTGCGTGAAGAAACCCCTCTCCAACTCCAATCTGAATGCCACCCCTCCCCTACCCCCCAATCTTGAGACTGTGCCCTCTAGTCCTGCTATCTTTGTTAAGCTGGAAGAGTCTCTCAACCTCTACCTTATCCATCCCCTTCATTATCTTATACGTCTCTATAAGATCTCCTCTCAGCCTTCTAAACTCCAAAGAGTACAAACCTAGCCTATTTAGTCTCTCCTCATAATCCAACGCCCTCATCTCCGGTATCAGCTGAGTGAACCTTCTTTGCAGCCCCTTCAAGGCCAATATATCCTTCCTCGAATGCGGCGACCAAAACTGCACACAGTACTCCAGCTGTGGCCTCACCAGTACCCTATACAGCTGCAACAGAACCTCCCTACTTTTATATTCTATCCCCCTCACTATAAAGGCTAACATTGCATTCGCCTTCTTGATCACCTGCTGCACCTGCAGACTGTGTTTTTGTGATTTGTGCACAAGGACCCCCAGGTCCCTCTGCACCGTCGCATGCTGCAGCTTTTCTCCATTTAAATAGTAATCCTTCCTACCATTATTCCTACCAAAGTGGATAACCTCACACTTGCTAACATTATACTCCATACATTATACCCTGTCGCGATCTAACCACCACCTGGAGCAATCAGCCTCCTGCTGCGTCTGACAGCAAGACATTGAATCATCTATTCAAGTATATTTAAAACAGGATTAACATAGATTTAATAAGCCCGGCACACAATCATCCCGGCTCACTTGCCTTTGTGGCCCAAATGGGAAGTTTCTATTCAGTAAGGAAGATAATTGCTCCCCCTGAATGGAAGAGAATAGTCATGAAGGCCTCACCAGTGGAACTGGACGCCATTGAGGTCCCCCAGGGAGATTAAGAGCAAGGATGGGGTTTCTCCTTGGGAAGCGCCTACTGGCAGTGTTAGCCTGGCACTTGGCAGTGCCCACTGGGTATCTTAGCGCTGCCACTGAGGGAGGAGGGCCCTGCTTGTAATCTGCAAGCAATCAATGGGTGTGAGTGGGGGTGGGGGAGGCAGGGGTAGAGCTGCTATTCTGCAGGCAATTGGTGGATAGGGACAGATGTACAATCAGTTGTGGCAGTGGAGGGAGTGATATTTCTGGGTGATGTGGAGCTTGCGATTGATCTTGGGCCCCTGCAATAGTGGAGGGGTGGTTTCATTGAGATTAGCTACAGCAGCAGAGGCCTGACAGATCTCTCTCTCAAGCTGTCAGATCTCTGCTAGTCCAATTGCACATGTGCAGCTGCAGAGGTCTGCACGTGCACAATAGATCCCTCTGTTACTACAGCAGTTTAAATCACTACAGGTGATTTAAACCCCAGTCCCTTCCTCTCCAAATGACGAATGGTTAAGGCCCTTTTTTAATACACTAAGCACACAAAATTGGGAATTTAAACTCACCCAAGTAAACAGGTGAGCAACTCTTTTGTTTTCTGTCCTGGACTTAGAATATTTTTGCTAAGAACGCCCTCTTTGTGTCTATTAATTAGAACAAAGCTCTCAACTAACAACAGTCTGAGATATATCTTTGGCATCTTTTGGTAGGACAAAGTCAGACATCCTGGAGCATGCTAACTCTATCAGAATGCACTTTGCTTGTTCACACTGTGTATATCCGAAGCCTTTCTATGCACTGACCTGGTGATAGTGCACAAGCACCTGGACATTTCTACCTTCACCACACCAGCATGTGGGATTTGAAGATGGGCCATTTTAATACTAATGACTAGGAGACATTCACTGACAGCCAGATCCTCTGGAGAACTGAGAAAATACCTCCATTCCAACATCCTTGAAATTACACAGGGGATTCTCTCTATCTGCTATATGGCTGCAGTAGAAAATCTGCCAAAACCCTTGGGAAATTGTGGAAATAACCACTCAATTGTTCACATTGTTTCTCTGAAGTTGAGTGCTGCTGAAAAGAAAGAAATGTTGAAGCTTTCCGTGCTGCACCCATCAGAATATTGCTCAACTTGTAGCCTAGTGAAATGTCCTAATGTATGCAATGTGAAAATCTTTGACAGGTCTTCAGGTACTTTTCAGCAACACTCAAGTTCTGTATTATCAAACAACTATTCCCTGGAATTATAAAGCACAATACCAGGAGATTCCCTCAGAAGTTCAAGGCTGCTACATTTAATGTTTCAAAAATTTTTAAGTCTGATTTAGAACATAGAACATAGAACATAGCGCAGTACAGGCCCTTCGACCCTCGATGTTGCGCCGGCCAGTGGACCCTCTAACCTAAACTATTCTAATATCATCCATATGCCTATCCACCGAACATTTGAATGCCCCCAAAGTAGGCGAGTCCACAACTGCTGCAGGCAGGGCATTCCAGACTCTCACCACCCTTCAAATTTCAGTTTTTCTTTTTGAGATCATTATTTGTCATGTGGATAAAGAATGAAAATGAGCTTGAACTAAACTGAAACACGCTCTGGGTTTTCTTTGGTAAGAGACAGCAGTGAGAATAGGATCACACAATCCATTTTCTCAGCTCAGAGAGGGTGTGAACCAACCCTGAAGAAATATGGAACAGGAGATTGTAAGCATTCTTTCCATTTACACTTCCAGATACACAGATTAGAGTGGAATCAAAAATCTCATTATAAATGTGATGCTGGCCATATCACAAAGGCACTTCAGAAATACAAAGAGATTGGTTAGAAGTTACTGAATTTAAAGCCATTTGGATTTGCTTTGAAGTGAGAGAAGAATAATAAAATAGAGCCAATCGGTAATGGTTTGAAACACAAGTAACAGCCTTAGTTCCATCAACGACTGTAAATGGAATATTGATTGAAATAATTCCAATAAGTACATCCAATTCCAACATTTATAGCTTCTCTGGGAATGCTGGGAACATGGTAACATTCACCTTTTGATAATGGGTGAGATTAATTCCTCTTGCATCCTAAAATAAAATGGCATCAGTTTCTGTACCATAGCTCTGACTGTCAACCAGGTCCAATCAGTTTAAGGAAAAAGTTTGATACAAGGAAGGTAGGTAACAAGCTGCCAAATTATTCAATGACATTGCACATAAGAACTGAATCATTGGATGTGGTTCTTGCTTTGAGTGAGACTTAACTCAATGTCGAAAATTTCATAAAATCAACAAAGTCCATGACAAAGTGCACAGCTGTGGAAAATTCACTCCATTGATATCAATACAATCTATGCACCAATATTCATGCTCCAGACAAACATTGCAGACAAATACTGCACCACAGGTTTCCATAAACATCAAACCAGATTCATTATCTGTTAACCAGACTGCAATCTAATGACCCCATTGACCCAATCCCCTAATGGCCATTAAATCTCACATGGGGCTAAAAATAGAGTGCACCAATGAGATTTCTGTTTGATATCTTCACCACGAGATGTCGATCAAATGGGTCGCTTTTTTTCTGGATGGTATCAAGCTTCGAGTGTTATTGGAGCTGCCCTCATCCATCACACTCATGACTTATGGCTTGTAGAAGTTGGACAGGCTTTGGAGAGTCAACAAGTGAGTTATGCACTGCAGAATTCTGAGCCACAGACCTGCTCTTGTAATTACAGTGTTCATGTAGCTAGCCTAGTTCATTCTCTTGTCAATGGTAATCCCCAGGATGTTGATAGTGCGGGATGCATTATTGCCATTGAATATCAAGCAAGATAGTTTGATTCTCTCTTGTTGAAAATGGTCATTGTTTCAGTGCTGCAAATGTTACTTGCCACTTGTTAGTCCAAGCTTGGATATTGTCCCAGATCTTGTGCTTTGGATCATGAACTGCTTCAGTATCTTAAGGTGTACCAAATGATGCTGAACGTGAGCAAACATTTTCTCTTCTGACCTTACGACAGGAAGGTCATTGATGAAGCAACTGAAGATGGTCTGCTTCGACGTTAGGCAAACCATGCCTAGTAAGACTCCTGCAGAAATGTTCTGGAGTTGAGATGATTGACCTCCAACCACCACAACCATCTTCCTTTGTGCCAGGTTTAAACTCTAACCAGCGGAGAGTTTTTCCCCGATCCATGTTAACTCCAGTTTTGTGAGGGCTCATTGATGCCACACTCGGTTAACTATTACCTTGATGTCAAGGGCAGTCATTCTAATTGAGTCAGAGAGAGAGAGAGAGAGTCACAGGCTGGAATCTTACTGCCTCACTGCCCCCGATTCTGTGGTGGGCGATGTTTGTAGAACGGAATTCTCCATTGGCCTCGAGCGGGATTTTATGAGCCTTGCCTGAGTGAGGTCTTAAAATCGCAGCAATAGAGTCAAAAGCTGGAATTTCCAACAGCACGACTCCAAAACCAAAATTCCCACCTAAACTCAACGCATCTTTGAATGGTCTGCCGAATTTTTATCTTTCCAGCTACAATTCACGTGCAGGGGAGATGGGAGAATTTATGCCATAGAGTCAAACAGCACATAAACAGGCCCTTTGGCCTACCATGTCACTGCCAATCTTCAAATACCAATCTATACCAACCCCATTTCCCAGCACTTGGCCAATAACCTACGACATCTTGGTAATTTAAATGTTCATCCGGATTCTTAAATGCTGCAAGAGGAGTGTTTGAAGAGATTAGGTGAGAATCCAGGATTTTCTCACATGCCAGTGCAGACTCGATGGGCTGAAGGGTCTCTTCTGCACAAATGATTCTATATCTGCCTCTCATCTCATCACTGGAATTCAGCTCCTTTGTCCGTGTGTCGGCTAAAGCTGCAGTGAGTTCAGGAGTTGAATGATCCTGAGCTGGAACTCAAACTGAGATCAGTGAGGAGGTGGCTTATAGATTGATTTCAATTCCCTGTTATAAAAAGATGATGGCTGATGAATTATTACAACAATAGTTCAAAGGAGCAAGAAGACTATATCAATTTATAGAGCAAGTATTTATATTATTGCAATCACAACTTTTTAAACTGTAAGAACAGAAAATGTTTACCTGGTCCTTGGAAATGTGAATTCACCTTCCGTCATAATCAGAGATTCTGAACCAGATAGAATCTCGTATCCAAAATGTAGGAAGTGTGATTGGTGTACTAACTGTTTTCCAAATAACACCAAGGTTTTTGAACACGCAGTGCCAGAATATTCATGAATTTCAATCGCGATCCACCCTCTAACAGAACGGAGTTACTCTTGACATCAAGGTTAGTATAAATCCTCAGAAAAAAATGACAGCTCATTATAAATTTATGAATGGCTATAATTATGTTTCTACTACAAATCATCTCTTTTGTATTTCATGGTGTTAGTATGTTTATTGGTTAATTTCTCCTGTATGAATTGAACAGAAGCATTATTGTAAGTCTGTGGGCCACAATCCTCACTACAAACTGTCATTCACCAAATAATTGTGAGAGGTATATTGTTCAACAATAGCTCAGTTCTCATTAGTAAACCTTTCTACTGCTGGAGAAAAGGAGGACCAACCATGGTTTCTGTAAGGAGTCTTCTATGAATAGATTATTTTAGCTTTCATATAACTTGGAAAAAAAAAACCTTCAAGGGACATGTCTCTTGACTGGCAGGGCAGCCTCAGGTTTACCTAACCCACCAGCAACTTAGTCAACTGAAGATCTTTGTGCAATTTTTAAACACCATTCTCCCATGCAGTGGAAAAAGTTGTTGTTGACTTTCTACTCTGCATCATTCTACGCTGGAGGTCTCAATGGTAACTCAGTAATACTCTTTTTTAACTCCTTATTTTTGTATGCTCTGCAGTTACAATTGGTCACATACATGCTTTGATTCTGTCTAAGTAAGTTGTCACCTCATCTGTGTGTTTTTTAGTGTATTTTCATTTTATGATGTTTTGTAGTTACTGAAGTGTGTTGGATTAAACATTAAGAATTTAGAGGTCTATAAAATGATGAGGGTCATAGATCAGCTGAATAGTCAATACCTTTTCCCAAAGGTAGGGGAGTCTAAAACTAAAGTGGATAGATTTAAGGTGAGAGGGGAGAGATACAAAAGGATCCAGAGGGGCAATTTTTTCACCCAAAAGGCAGTGAGTGTCTGGAACGAGCTGCCAGAGGTAATAGTTGAGACAGATACAGTTCTGTCTTTTAAAAAGCATTCAGATAGTTACATGGGTAAGATGCATATAGAGGAATATGGGCAAAATGCAACCAATTGGAACTAGCTTTAGGATTAAAAAGAGGAATGACGTGGAAAAGTTGGGCCTGATTCCATGCTGTAAACCTCTATGACTCTGTGAAAAACAGTCCTTTGTTTCCACAGAGATGATTTTTTGGATAACCTTTGACAGTTGTATGATTATGTATAATCTACATCACGTCAACATTTGCCGGTGAGTTTCTGATCTATGTCCCTCTGCACAGCAGCATGGTACAATTTTTTATCATTTAAATAATGATCCATTTTGCTGTTATTTCTACCAAAATGAATGATCTAACATTTACCGACATTGTACTCCATCTGCCAGACCCTTGCTCACTCCCTTAGATTATTTATATCCTTTTGCAGACTTTCAGCGTCCTCTGCACACTTTGCTCTTCCACCCATTTTAGTGTCATCTGAGAATTTTGACATACTACATTTAATCCCCAACTCCAAATCATCTGTGTAAATCGTAAACAATTGCAGTCCTGACACTGATCCCTGAGGCACACCACTAATCACTTATTGCTAACCAGAAAAATGCCCATTTCCCCCCACTCTTTGCTTTCTGTTAGTTAACCAATCTTCTATCCTTGCTAATACATGACCTGTAACACTGTGCACCTTTATCTTATGTAGCAGTCTTTGGTGCGGCACCTTGTCAAATGCTTTCTGGAAATCCAGATATACCACATCCACAGATTCTCCATTGTCCACTGCATATGTAATGTTCTCAAAGAATTCCACCAAATCAGTCAAACATGACCTGCCCTTCATGAACCCATGCTGCATCTTTACTGTGGGTGTGCTCTTCACATCCAGAGTAAAGACAAGAAATGTGAGGCCAGACAGAAAGCCTCACGTTGCTCACCCTGATTTCCCTCCTACAAAGAGGAAAGAGAGATTTCTCCTCTGTCACAAATCCTGTAGCCTCCTCATTCACTAACATTTTCAATTGAATGAAGTTCAACGTCCAATATCTAAGGCTCCCTGGAATTCACTATTGGCTGCGATGTCCTGATCCCCTGAGTGAAAATGGGTGTAAATTCCAGAACGGCTGCTAAATCTCACTAGCTGACAAAAATGGTGATTTGCAGCAGTGAGATCTCAGTCTGAGACTCCCCCGCCTCCTCCTCACTTGTGATGTAATCAGCTTTACACCTAGCAAGAACACTGACCTGGTTTCCATTAATTTTAATCCTCCCCCCTTGATGGTGTGACTCATGATGTTGGGGGTGGGGCGCGGGGTGATGATGCTTGCATGGCGGGGGGGATTTCTATTGTCTGCCAGGCACCCCAATCTCCATGGAGGAATGGGGATTTCTCGAAAGAGATCCCTCCATCACAGAATGGTGGTGTTGATGGTGTGGTAAGGCCCCTCCCGTCCAACTGGCTGTGACCCCTCGCTGGCACTCTGAAATTGCACTGTTTGGTCAGGTGGGGAAAGGAGTTTGTTAATTGCCAGTTTTAGACAGCTTTTCTTACCTAGTCCAGCACTCTGTAGCACTGCTTAGTGACATGTTCCCAGATTGTTCAACCTTTGTAGTGAATAAAAAGGTTTTAATTCGGATCCAGTTTCCACCCTGAAATATTATAACTGAAAAAAGCTAACTTGTGGGGACTTTACCAAGAAGCTACTGGCTGGCATGCTCATGAGAAAATAGTGACAGCAGTGATGATAATTACCATAATATTTAAAGAAAATAAGTGATTTGATTTCAAGTAATTTTTGTAATTGGCTTGCATCCTTTATACAGATTTAAATCTGAGCAAAGTAAATACATTGCCGCTTCAGAAAGTGAAATCTGTAGAAAGTTTCATTAATGATAGAGATCCCTAAGACAGCTGAATGAAACATTGCAATCTGCTGTTTGGTATAAACTGCATTTGACCTGTGCAGAATTCCCAATTACAGACATTTGGAAGCTCAGATTTTACAATTTTTACTACTGAATCAATTCAGACAAGAGTAACTGTGCTGTCTTTCTGCTCCTTCACTTCCCACCCCCTCGACACTGCTTTCTGATGGTGATATTCCTGCTGAATGTACATTGACTTCAGCCCAGTGTTAAATCATAACAACACACATTACAGATTGACAGCACGGAGCTACAATACAGCAAAGATCCACAGAGTGACTGGAGACTTTACAATCATGTTACCCAGAATACAAGATTAACAAGGGAGGAGACACCATCTCTGTGGGTCTGTGCTAATGTAGCATCCTCACTGTGATCAGGAGATTATCAGTACAGTGAGTGGGCTACTCCTGCTATTAATTGGTGTGTCTGTGTGTATCCTATATCCACTTCACCAGAATGAAAAAATTCTTTCAAAATAAATTGATAAAACACTATTCCTTGCACTTGGAAAATATGTATGGTCACACATTAATTAATTTAAAAACATGATTGGATGTAAGACCGCAAGATATAGAAGCAGAATTAGGCCATTTGGCCCATCAAGTCTACTCCATCATTCAATCATGGCTGATGCGATTCTCATCCCCATTCTTCTGCCTTCTCTCCGTAACTCCTGATCCCCTTACCAATTAAGAACTTACCTATCTCTGTCTTAAATACACTCAATGACCCAGTCTCCACAGCCTTCTGTGGCAATGAGTTCCACAGATTCACCACCCTCTGGCTCAAAATATTCCTCTTCATCTCTACTTTAAAGGATTGTCCCTTTAATCTGATTTTGTGCCTTCAAGTTCTAATCTCTCAATCAGCTTTTGGTGGAAGCTTTTGGTCAGGTTACTTACTGCATCAACACAGTTTCATCAAGCGATTTATACATTTCATTAATAAATCTGATTATTTTCATCCTAATATAAACACAGCAGAAAGCAAGTTGACAACTTCAAAACTATTCTTTTTGGCTAGTTTTAAGTTAGAGTTATTCATATTTCTTCAGAGGATTTACAGACTAGTCATATCTTGCTGAAGAGCTTTCGGGCAAACTCTTGCACAGAATTTCATCAAAGCTGTTCAGTTATAACCAAAGTCAAGTCCTGCAGTAACTGGGATTCAGAGTGTGGAAAATGCTTATCAAGTCTGGCAGCACCTGGCACAGTGGTTGCAGTGCTGCCTCACAGTGGCAGGGACCCGGGGCAGCACAGTGGTCAGCACTGCTGTTTCACTGCATCAGGGACCCGGGGCAGCACAGTGGTCAGCACTGCTGTTTCACTGCATCAGGGACCCGGGGCAGCACCTGGCACAATGGTTAGCAGTGCTGCCTCACAGCGCTAGGGACCATTGGTCGATTCCCAGCTTGGGTCACTGTCTGTTTGCATGTTCTCTTCGTGTCTGCGTGGGTTTCCTCCGGGTGCTCAAAAATGTGCAGATTAGGTTGGTTGGCCATATTAAATTGTCGCTTAGCGTTAGGAGGCAGGCTTTAGTTCCGAGCCCACTAATGAAGTTTAAAATAAATGTACATCATGATTTAAATAATTTATTCAGCTCTGTGCTGATTTCTGAGCTGGTGGTGTCCGAAATCTGGCTCTGATGACACATGGAAGTGATGGCACCCAATAGGGAGCCAGCGAAACGGCTTCTGCTCAAGTCTGTCCACTACTAATGCAGCATAGCAGGATGGCGAAATCACCCCAGCTATGTCTGATCCAGTTCAATTTGTGATCAACAGTAACCTCTCCTCCTCCCCGTCAATGATGGTAATGCCATTGAATGTATTAATCTTACAGCCCCAGTAAGATTACCTTCTCGTGATTGAAAACTGAGATCTGACCTCACCAACACGAGATGCACTCCAGCATTGCTTCATTAGTTACATCTTTAGCTTCCCATCACATCAATTCCATTTCAACAAACATTGATCTGATAGTTCAAACACATTTTCCACTAAAATCCCAGATTTCATTCCTATTGCCATTTAATATCAAATTATCGTTTATTCTGCAAGCTAATCTGTGCTAAAATTCATGTCACTGACCTCACCTGTCTGCACATCTTTGGACTATTACGGATTGATTAGCTTCATTGGATCCTCCACTCACTGTGAACTGAGACACTTTGATCAATATTTCTTCTTTCAAATTATTTCTAAAATGAATAAAGCAGAATAGACACCGATCTTTGTGGGATTCCCCTTTTAAACATCACCACCATGATATCTCTGCTTGCAAAACATCAATAACAGACCCAGCCCATAGTGGATAGGCATATGGAAGATATTGGAATAGTTTAGGTTAAAGGGTCCACTGGCCGGCGCAACATCGAGGGCCGAAGGGCCTGTACTGCGCTGTAATGTTCTATGTTCTATGTTC
The DNA here is from genome assembly GCA_024679065.1 of Sphyrna mokarran. Classification (NCBI taxonomy): domain Eukaryota; kingdom Metazoa; phylum Chordata; class Chondrichthyes; order Carcharhiniformes; family Carcharhinidae; genus Sphyrna; species Sphyrna mokarran. The sequence goes on from JAGIQG010000002.1 coordinate 148,866,375, forward strand.
TAGGAGCACCCTCCCTTACCCCTGACCTCTTGTGCGGGGGGGTAGGGGGGGCCTCCACAGCCTCCCTTCACTCCAGCTGGCTCAGGTTGCAGGTGATGAGCTGTTGCAAACCCACTGGAGTGAAACATTCCTAGAGGAGAGGAAGAGGCTAAGCAGGCACAAAGGCCTCAATCCTGAGCCTGCTAATTATATACTGATTCTAATTTAAGTAATTTATACAGCTCTGCACCAATTTCTGATGCTGAGCTTCTTCAAAGCAAAATTTAATGACAGTTTAACAAACGAATTAGCTTACATTTAACATATTAACAATATTTAAACATGCCAAGGTACAATTCTCAACCGCTAATTTCTCACTATGAGTTCCAATCAAACATTATTCCTCTTACAGACCCTTAAACACCTCTTCAAAATCAGTTAGCAGCACGTGTTTGTGCTGAGGTTGCTGAGCCCCAGAGCTCCCGGATAATATTGAGCAAGAGCGAGAGCGAGGACAGTAACTGCTTGTTTTAAAACAAAAGATGTTCGGGTTCAGTGGATTGGCCGTGCTAAATTGCCCCTGAATGTCACAAGATGTGTAGGATTAGTGGGATAAATCTGTGAAATTACAGGCATATAGGGCAGTGTGAATTTGTAAGATGTTCTGACAGAGAGATGGTATAGACTTAATGGGCCAAATGGCCTCTTTGTGTGTTGTTGGGATCTTATGATTTTTGAACAACAGTTTAGGCAGTTTCCAATAAAGACACTCAATCTATCTGCCAAAAGTTCAGAATAATTACGGCACTCAGCCCAATCTCTGCCCACTGCAGCGGGACTGGAGAATCTCGCTAGCGTGAATGGCTACAAAATTCCACACCTGATTCATTTCTTTTTTTTCAAGATGCTGAAAAAATTGTAATGATGACGGGATAATGGTGGATTGTTAAACATGGTCAATGGGTATTGTGGTAAATGGTTTTCCTCATTCTATATCCACTGGGAAGTTTGCCCAACCCTTAATGAAGCTGCCCAGGTATCAGCATGGATTCGACAGACCATCAGCTCCAGACTGTCACATACTTTATGGAAACCAGTTTGTTCAGTGATGTCTCAGTTGAGCTGTGGCAGATCTTCATGACGAGTTTGTGTTATGAACAGCAGCAAATATGTTCTTCATCTTAAAAACTGGCTTTAGAGTAAATCTTTTCAGAGGAGATGTTAGGGGTAAGTTTTTCACTCAGAGGGTGGGTGAGTGAGTGGAATCCACTGCCATTGGTGGTGGTAGAGGTGAACTCACTGGGGTCTTTTAAGAGACTTCTGGATGAGTATATGGGATTTAATGGGATTGGGAGTTACAGATAGGCCTAGCATGTAGGGATATGATTGGTGCAACTTGTGGGCCGAAGGGCATGTTTGTGCTATACTGTTCTGTGTTCTATGTTCTAAATTTACTGGAGGTTAATTCCTTCTGTTATTGTGAGCAGAATTTCTTTGGGCTCGCTCAGTTTTGTCAATCAGTAAATGTTAACACCAATCTGGGAATATTCAGTTCTACATTTTTGACAATGTGAGCAAATGGAAATGAATATATAGCCACTGAAAGTGTAAGTTATTTATTTTGTAACTACAAGATATTCTATGTTGTGTAAGCCAGGGGAAAGCAACATGGTGCATATTTGCCCAGAGGTCACTCCTTTGAGCAGCATCTATAAATTCTAAAAATGGTTTCTTTGAAAAAAAGTCCATTTGTGTGGCATTGTGTTAGATCTCTTGGTATTTTGCTTTGTTTTCAAAAGGCAGAAGTGAAAATATGATAGGAGAAATGTTCTAATTAATGTCCCTTAGCACTCAACTCCTGGGTCAGAATGTCCAGTTCAATTTTTCACCCAGAGGATCTTTGAAGCAATCAGAATCTACCTCATTCCTAAGACAAAGGAAAAGGCAATCTGAAAGTGATTTCTCAGAATATTTCAACTGCAAGAGTTGATGGGGAATACACATGTTGCAGAGACCATTTTAATGCAGTTACTGCGTAGTTATTTAAATCAAATTGGAAGTTAAATACAAGATTAATGAAACTACAGTAAATGTAAATATTAAATGAGGCAAATTTTACTATGCTGGCCCCATGGGAATTGGAGCAGGCAGACCACAGAAAGGTCTGCTTACCTCGAGTGGAATTTTCCAGTTTCTGGGCGAATGAGGCTGGAAAATCCCGCCCATTGCTTCTTGGATATGGTATCGATTCTGACAAACCTACTTAAGAATCAGGTGCCAATTCGGATCTTACACATTGCAGCTCCCAAAACTAATGCGTAACTAATTTGAATAACAAATGTGTAGAGTATAAGGTTAATGGTAGGACTCTTAATAGTCTTGATGAACAGAGGGATCTTGGTGTATGTGTGCATAGATCCCTGAAAGTTGGCAATCAAGTCGATAAGGTTGTTAAGAAGGCATACGGAGTCTTAGCTTTTATTGGTAGGGGGATTGAATTTCGGAGCCGCAACGTCATGTTGCAAACTGTACAAAACTCTAGTGCGGCCGCACTTGGAGTATTGTGTGCAGTTCTGGTCCCCGCATTATAAGAAAGATGTGGAGGCATTGGAGAGGGTACAAGAGGAGGTTTACCAGGATGTTGCCTGGTATGGAGGGCAGGTCTTAGGAAGAGAGGCTGAGGGATTTGAGGTTGTTTTCGTTAGGAAGGAGGCGGCTAAGAGGGGACCTTATTGAAACATATAAGATGATTAGAGGTTTAGATAGGGTGGACAGTGATAGCCTTTTTCCTAGGATGGAGAAAGCTAGCACGAGGGGACATAGCTTTAAATTAAGGGGTGGTCGTTTTAGGACAGATGTCAGAGGTAGGTTCTTTACCCAGAGGGTGGTAAGGATATGGACTGCCTTGCCTGCGTCAGTTGTAGATGCGCCAAGTTTGGTGGCGTTTAAGAGGTTAGTAGATAAGTTTATGGATGAAAAGGGAATGGTTTAGGTTAGAGGGTCACTGCTTGTTCTTAATTGGTCGGCGCAACATCGAGGGCCGAAGGGCCTGTTCTGCGCTGTAATGTTCTATGTTCTATGTTCTAATGGATTGAGAGATGGATGAAGGAACCAAGCTCCTTCATTGTGCTTGACACCCTGGAGTTCAGCTATCAGCTGAGGCTTGCTCTCCAGAGTTTCAACAGGACAGGCTGCTCTGTCATCCTTCATTCACATAAAATTTACTGAGTTAAACTCCTCCCACATGCCCTGTGACCCCGTGACCCCTCCCTGACCTATTGTTTTCCACTTATTTTTTGAATTGTGTCATTTCATCAAAAATGGTGCTGCTGACATTCACCTGGGAGAACTCAGTAAAGTTTGACAACACCAATTTTAAATCCAACTGATTTACTTGATAGTAAATTCACGAGCTTTTGGCCTTTGTGGACTTTGTCAGGCAAATGAGATGTTCTGGTCTCCAAAAGCACCTGGGAGGCCAGATCCTCACCCTGCCCCTCCCATCACCCAGCCACCAAGTCACTTCCACCCTTCTCCATCCTCACCCCCTCCTCATACCCCTTCCTCTTCTCATAGAAACATTGAAATTAAGGACAAGAGTAGACCATTCATCCCTTCCCATTCCACAACCTCCTGTACCAGATAATTCCACATGTTCACCACACTCTGAGTGAAGAAAAGTTTCTTCATCACAGATCTAATTGGTCTATCCCATATCCTGAACTCCTTGTTCTAGACCAGCCAGCCAGAGGAAACAACATCCTTCTATCCAGTCTGTTCAGCACAGTTAGAATTTTATCCATTTCAGTGAGATCCTCTCTTATTCTTCTAAAGTCCAGTATTTATAGGCCCAGTCAACCCAAATTCTCTTTGTATAACAATCCTGCCATCCCAGGAATCAGTCTGATGAATCTTTGCTACACTCTCTCTTTGATAAATAGATCACTTCTCAGATTAGAAGACCAATACTGAGCACAATACTTCAGTTGTGGTCTCACCGAGGCCCCGTCCAGCTGCAGTAAGACACCTTTTCTCATAAACTCAAGTCCTTTTGCAATGAAGGCCAACATATCATTTACCTTCCTAACTGCTTGTTGTGCCTCCATGTTTGCTTTCAGTGACTGGTATACAAGGACATCCAAGTGCCTTTTCACATCACCATTTCCCACTATTCTACCATTGAAATAATACTCTGCTATTCTATTTCTCCATCCAAAGTGGATAACTTCTCATTTATAGGGATGGTGTAGTGACACAGTGGTTAGCACAGCTGCCTCACAGCACTAGGGATTCGGGTTCAATTCTGGCCTCAGGTCACTGTCTGTACAGAGCCTGCACGTTCTCCCTATGTCTGCCTGGGTTTCCTCTGGGTGCTCTGATTTCCTCTCACAGTCTGAAAGTATTGCTGGTTAGGTGCATTGGCCCTGGTAAATTCTCCCTCAGTGTACCTGAAAGGCGCTGGAGTGTGGCGATCAGAGGATTTTCACAGTAAGTTCACTGCAGTATTAATGTAACCCTACTTATGATACTAAATAAATAAGCTAAACTTTCTCCACATTATATTGTATCTGCCATGTATTTGTCTGCTCACACAATTTGTTTATATCTCCTAAAACTTCTTAGAACATAGAACATTACAGCGCAGAACAGGCCCTTCGGCCTTCGATGTTGCGCCGACCAATTAAGAAAAAGCAATGACCCTCTAACCTAAACCATTCCCTTCTCATCCATAAACTTACCTACTAACCTCTTAAACGCCACCAAACTTGGCGCATTTACAACTGCAGCAAGCAGGGCATTCCATACCCTTACCACCCTCTGGGTAAAGAACCTACCTCTGACATCCGTCCTATAACTACCACCCATTAATTTAAAGCTATGTCCCCTCATATCCTAGGAAAAAGGCTATCTCCATCCTAGGAAAAAGGCTATCACTGTCCACCCTATCTAAACCTCTAATCATCTTATGTTTCAATAAGGTCTCCTCTTAGTCGCCTTCTTTCCAACGAAAACAACCTCAAATCCCTCAGCCTCTCTTCATAAGACCTGCCCTCCATACCAGGCAACATCCTGGTAAACCTCGTCTGTCCCCTCTCCAATGCCTCCACATCTTTCTTATAATGGGGGGACCAGAACTGCACACAATACTCCAAGTGCGGCCGCACTAGAGTTTTGTACAGTTGCAACATGACGTTGCAGCTCCAAAATTCAATCCCCCTACCAATAAAAGCTAAGACTCCGTATGCCTTCTTAACAACCTTATCGACTTCACCACCAGTGTTGAGGAACAGAAGGATCTTGGTGTATGTGTCAATAGATCCCTGAAAGTAGGCAGTCAAGTGGATAAAGTTGTTAAGAAGGCTTATGGAGTCTTAGCTTTTATTGGTAGGGGGATTGAATTTAGGCGCCGCAGCATCATGTTGCAGCTGTACAAAACTCTAGTGCGGCCGCACTTGGAGTATTGTGTGCAGTTCTGGTCGCCACATTATAAGAAAGATGTGGAGGCATTGGAGAGGGTACAGAGGAGGTTTACTAGGATGTTGCCTGGTATGGAGGGCATGTCCTATGAAGAGAGGTTGAAGGATTTGAGGTTGTTTTCGTTAGAAAGGAGGCGGCTAAGAGGGGATCTTATTGCAGCATATAAGATGATTAGAGGTTTAGATAGGGTGGACAGTGATAGCCTTTTTCCTAGGATGGAGAAAGCTAGCACGAGGGGACACAGCTTTAAATTAAGGGGTATGAGTTATAGGACGGATATCAGAGGTAGGTTCTTTACTAAAGAGTGATTAGGGAGTGGAATGCCCTGCCTGCAGCTGTTGTAGATGCGCCAAGTTTGGTGGCGTTTAAGAGGTTAGTTGATAAGTCTATGGATGAGAAGGGAATGGTTTAGTTAGGAGGGGCATTGCTTTTTATTTTGGTCGGCACAACATCGAAGGCCGAAGGGCCTGTTCTGTGCTGTATTGTTCTATGTTCTATGTTCTATGACTTGATTGCCAACTTTCAGGGATCTATGCACATATACACCAAGATCCCTCTGTTCTTCAACACTATTAAGAGTCCTACCATTAGCCCTATACTCTACACATTTACTGCTTTTACTGCCTCCTCACTACTCACATTGCTAGCTAGTTTTCTGTCATCAGCAAACTTGGAAATTACGTTTGCTTCCCTCATCCAAATCCTTGATACATTTTGTGAATAGCTGGGACCCCAAGCATCAATCCCTGAGGGATCCCACTAGTCATCACATGACACTTTGAAAAAGACCCAATTATTCAGACTATCACGGTGAGATGTGAAGGAGAGATGTATATATATATATATCATACATTCAATAGCTGGAGTATTCTGTAAAGTTATTTTTATATGTTTTTCAAAATGGACAGTTACTGAGTTAATAAGATGGTCGCAGTTGGTCACATGCTGATTCCTGAAAGTTTCCGAGCCATTTCAAATTAAACAAAGATTCACAACTCGGATATCTCCAATGTAAACTCCTTGCATCACCTTCACATCCCAACCAAGAAACGTATTGGCCCCACAGACAAGCTGTCTGTTCCATTCAACTTTAACCAAAGACAGGTCCCAATCTCCAATCACACTGCTAATAGCCTAAGCATTTATTGTTCCAACAGAATAAATTTGACAGGAGGACATTGTTTAATAAATGGGCTGTCTTACTCTTGTTAATTGTGCCCTCTTTATATCTTACTGTCATTTAGATTCAATGAAACCCTGATTTTACGTGCCCCGATTTAGTGTGAATTTGGTATAAAACAATGATTAATTGGACCCTTTTCTTTTGCTGTTTCCGGGGAACTGAAACGTTTTTGGTTACTGATATCTATTTCTGAAGTGAAAATAATCTGCCTTGGAAAGAAATTGGGAACAGAAAATACTTTCTTCCCCCACTTCTGCCCAGTTCAGATAAAAGGTGTTCTCATTTAGAAATAAACTACATTAGACAGTTGTTCAGAAGAGGAAATACTTCACAGTTAATGGACCATGAGAGTATTTGTATAAATAGCCATCTCCACTGCCTGTTTTGAACTAGCCTGGACTTGCCAATCAAAAGGTTAGTAAAAATTAATGAAGTGTATAGTGATTGTATAAACAAACAGATCTCTGACTGATGCCGAGATCGTCTGTAACGTAACTATAGCAACCCCGATTTAGGACAATCCCGCTTTTTCTATGATAACCTTTTATGAACCCCAACCATCGAGTTATTACAGGGTCGCACTGTATATATCAGTTTGACTTCCGATGAGAACCAGACTTCAGCAACAGTCTGTGCTGTCCACCATCAAGTAAATGGCAGTTAAAAAAAACTCTGACTCCCATCAAACTAAAGAAAACATTGAAACCTTGGAACTCCTGCCTCTAAGACTAACTCACTCCCTGTGCTTCATCTCATCATGGAGACTTACTTCTAGACCATCCTACAATCATAAAAAATAGAAGCGTAGATAACAGGAACAGGAGGAGGCCATTCAGCCCTTTGAGTCTGTTCCACCATTCGTTGTGATGATGGTTGAACACTCACCAACTCCCTCCATGACCTTTCATTCCCTTCCTTCCAGTTCCTTGTTGAAAACATTCAATGTTTTGGCTCTTGCCAATCTTCCTTCTGAAGGAACATTCCATTGGTGTTTTAAACCTGACTCTGGACTCACAAAATCCTAATTTGATTCTTATTGCACTTGTGCTTTCACCCCCTTCTTTTCTCATTATTCCCCATTTATTCTGAGAGCGTAATTGGGTCAAATGTTGTGAAACTCCTCTAGCATGTGTGTGTAAAAATAAACCAGCCTTTTATCATTAATCATAGAATCTATAAACATAGAATGGGATCACGGGTAGAGGTGGGAACATCGAGGTGGCGGCGTGGCTCATTGGGCCGAAGGGCCTGTTTCCCATGCTGCCTTCTTCTTTGTTCTTTGTTCATAAAGTTCCTACAGTGCAGAGAGAGGCCATTCAGCCCATCGAGTCTGCACCAAGCACAATCCCACCCAGGAACTACCCCCGTATCCCCACATATTTACTTACCAATCCCTCTTCGCTATGCATCTCAGGACACTAAGCGCAATTTTAACACGGCCAATCAACCTAACCTTTACATCTTTGAACTTGATGTGATTGTGGATGTTGACATAGTTCAGCAAGGCATCGGACCAGCTTCAACCCACCATCAAAATCAGGAGAAGGCATTTCCAAATTCATTTTCCATAAGTGGAAACTGATTTTTTCATTTTCCAAATTTAGTTTTCCTACCCTCCAACACCCTCTGCCCCCACCATCCAACCCCACCCCACAACCATCCAAAACCAACCCCTCTCCTCCCGTCCGACTCCTGTAACAAAAGGGAGTGGATAATTTTCTGAGGTTCACTCCCCACTGCCGCAGCCAGTGAAGATGGAGAATTGGGTGCTCAGCAAAATCTCTGTTCACTGCACTGGGAGCAGAAAATCCCACCGGTGTGAACAGCCGGTAATTCTGCACTTTTCTTTTAAGTTTAGTTAGAATACCAGGATTGGCACAGACTTGGAGAGCCATAGGGCCAGTTCCTGAGTCGTAATGTTCTTTGTTCTTATTCTTCTTGTTCCTTTTAAGATTTTGAAATGTTCACATAAAGGCAGTTTGTGGGATGTCTGCACATTTCTCCCTTCTGTGTTAAGGAGCTTATTTGCAGTGTAAGAGTCTGAAAGCAAACAGTGTTTCAGATGTCTCTGGACTGATCAATTTCTGTCATTCTCATTGCTGAAATCATGTTCCCTGAAATTACTTACAGCAAGTTCACTCTCCCCAACCACTCTTAGTGGCTGTCACTAATAGTTATGAAAAATAAGCTTATTAGCTGTGTTTACAGAAGACGAAAGTATAACCCACAAGGTGTCATTAATGGATTTACATCTATCCTGATAATCCATTCTCCTCAGGAAGTGATTCTACTCCACAATCATCATAGGGGCTGACAAAGAACAGCAAACATTTTAAATCAACATTCTAAAGGGTGGCACGGTGACACCGTGGGTTAGCACTGCTGTCTCACAGTGCCAGGGACCCGGGTTCGATTCCCGGGGGCATGGTGACACCGTGGGTTAGCACTGCTGTCTCACAGTGACAGGGACCCGGGTTCGATTCCCGGGGGCACGGTGACACAGTGGGTTAGCGCTGCTGTCTCACAGCGCCAGGGACCTGGGTTGGATTCCCGGGGACACGGCGACACAGTGGTTAGCACTGCTGTCTCACAGCGCCAGGGACCCGGGTTCGATTCCCAGGGGCACGGTGACACAGCGGGTTAGCACTGCTGTCTCACAGCGCCAGGGACCCGGTTCGATTCCCGGGGGCACGGTGACACAGTGGGTTAGCACTGCTGTCTCACAGCGCCAGGGACCCGGGTTCGATTCCCGGGGGGGACACGGTGACACAGTGGGTTAGCACTGCTGTCTCACAGCGCCAGGGACCCGGGTTCGATTCCCAGGGGGCACGGTGACACAGTGGGTTAGCACTGCTGTCTCACAGCGCCAGGGACCCGGGTTCGATTCCCCAGCAGCACGGTGACACAGTGGGTTAGCACTGCTGTCTCACAGCGCCAGGGACCCGGGTTCGATTCCCGGGGGCACGGTGACACAGTGGGTTAGCACTGCTGTCTCACAGCGCCAGGGACCCGGGTTCGATTCCCGGGGGCACGGTGACACAGTGGGTTAGCACTGCTGTCTCACAGCGCTAGGGACCCAGGTTCGATTCCCAGGGGACACGGTGACACAGTGGGTTAGCACTGCTGTCTCACAGCGCCAGGGACCTGGGTTCGATTCCTGGGGGACACGGTGACACAGTGTGTTAGCACTGCTGTCTCACAGCGCCAGGGACCCGGGTTCGATTCCCGGGGGGCACGGTGACACAGTGGGTTAGCACTGCTGTCTCACAGCGCCAGGGACCCGGGTTCAATACCCGGGGGGCATGGTGACACAGAGGGTTAGCACTGCTGTCTCACAGCGCCAGGGACCTGGGTTCAATTCCCGGGCACGGTGACACAGTGGGTTAGCACTGCTGTCTCACAGCGCCAGGGACCCGGGTTCGATTCCCGGGGGGGCACGGTGACACAGGGGGTTAGCACTGCTGTCTCACAGCGCCAGGGACCCGGGTTCGATTCCCGGGGGGCACGGTGGCACAGTGGTTAGCACTGCTGTCTCACAGCGTCAGAGCCTGGCTTCGATTCCCGGGGGCACGGTGACACAATGGTTAGCACTGCTGTCTCACAGCGCCAGGGACCCGGGTTCGATTCCTGGGGGGCACAGTGACACAGTGGGTTAGCACTGCTGTCTCACAGCGCCAGGGACCCGGGTTCGATTCCCGGGGGGCACGGTGACACAGTGGGTTAGCACTGCTGTCTCACAGCGCCAGGGACCCGGGTTCGATTCCCAGGGGGCACGGTGACACAGTGGTTAGCACTGCTGTCTCACAGCACCAGAGACCTGGCATCGATTCCCGGGGGCACAGTGACACAGTGGTTAGCACTGCTGCCTCACAGCGCCAGGGACCCGGGTTCGATTCCCGGGGGCACGGTGACACAATGGTTAGCACTGCTGCCTCACAGCACCAGGGACCCGGGTTCGATTCCTGGGGGCATGGTGACACAGTGGTTAGCACTGCTGTCTCACAGCACCAGAGACCCGGGTTCGATTCCCGGGGGCACGGTGACACAGTGGTTAGCACTGCTGTCTCACAGCGCCAGGGACCCGGGTTCGATTCCCGGGGGCACGGTAACACAGTGGTTAGCACTGCTGTATCACAGCGCCAGGGACCCGGGTTCGATTCCTGGGGGCACAGTGACACAGTGGTTAGCACTGCTGTCTCACAGCACCAGGGACCTGGGTTCGATTCCCGGGGGCACGGTAGCACAATGGTTAGCACTGCTGCATCACAGCGCCAGGGACCCGGGTTCGATTCCCGGGGGGCACGGTGACACAGTGGTTAGCACTGCTGCATCACAGCACCAGGGACCCGGGTTCGATCTCGGCAGTACGTGACACAGTGGTTAGCACTGCTGCCTCACAGCGCCAGGGACCCGGGTTCGATTCCCGGGGGGCACGGTGACACAGTGGGTTAGCACTGCTGTCTCACAGCGCCAGGGACCCGGGTTCGATTCCCGGCAGCACGGTGACACAGTGGGTTAGCACTGCTGTCTCACAGCGCCAGGGACCCGGGTTCGATTCCCAGGGGGCACGGTGACACAGTGGGTTAGCACTGCTGTCTCACAGCGCCAGGGACCCGGGTTCGATTCCCCGGGAGCACGGTGACACAGTGGGTTAGCACTGCTGTCTCACAGCGCCAGGGACCCGGGTTCGATTCCCAGGGGCACGGTGACACAGTGGGTTAGCACTGCTGTCTCACAGCGCCAGGGACCCGGGTTCGATTCCCGGGGGCACGGTGACACATTGGGTTAGCACTGCTGTCTCACAGCGCCAGGGACCCGGGTTCGATTCCCGGGGGCACGGTGACACATGGGTTAGCACTGCTGTCTCACAGCGCCAGGGACCCGGGTTCAATTCCCAGGGGACACGGTGACACAGTGGGTTAACACTGCTGTCTCACAGCCCAGGACCTGGTCTTGATTCTGGGGGACACGGTGACACAGTGGGTTAGCACTGCTGTCTCACAGCGCCAGGGACCCGGGTTCGATTCCCGGGGGCACGGTGACACAGTGGGTTAGCACTGCTGTCTCACAGCGCCAGGGACCCGGGTTCAATTCCGGGGGGCACGGTGACACAGTGGGTTAGCGCTGCTGTCTCACAGCGCCAGGGACGGGTTCAATTCCCGGGGGCACGTGACACAGTGGGTTAGCACTGCTGTCTCACAGCGCCAGGGACCCGGGTTCGATTCCCGGGGGGGCACAGTGACACAGGGGGTTAGCACTGCTGTCTCACAGCGCCAGGGACCCGGGTTCGATTCCCGGGGGGCACGGTGGCACAGTGGTTAGCACTGCTGTCTGACAGCATCAGAGACCTGGCATCGATTCCCGGGGGCACGGTGGCACAATGGTTAGCACTGCTGCCTCACAGCGTCAGGGACCCGGGTTCGATTCCTGGGGGGCACAGTGACACAGTGGGTTAGCACAGCTGTCTCACAGCGCCAGGGACCCGGGTTCGATTCCCGGGGGGCACGGTGACACAGGGGGTTAGCACTGCTGTCTCACAGCGCCAGAGACCCGGGTTCGATTCCCAGGGGGCACGGTGGCACAGTGGTTAGCACTGCTGTCTGACAGCATCAGAGACCTGGCATCGATTCCCGGGGGCACAGTGGCACAATGGTTAGCACTGCTGCCTCACAGCGCCAGGGACCCGGGTTCGATTCCCGGGGGCACGGTGACACAATGATTAGCACTGCTGCATCACAGCATCAGGGACCCGGGTTCGATTCCTGGGGGCATGGTGACACAGTGGTTAGCACTGCTGTCTCACCGCATCAGAGACCTGGGTTCGATTCCCGGGGGCACGTTGGCACAATGGTTAGCACTGCTGTCTCACAGTGCCAGGGACCCGGGTTCGATTCCCGGGGGCACGGTAGCACAATGGTTAGCACTGCTACATCACAGCATCAGGGACCCGGGTTCGATTCCTGGGGGCACAGTGACACAGTGGTTGGCACTGCTGTCTCACAGCATCAGAGACCTGGGTTTGATTCCCGGGGGCACGGTAGCACAATGGTTAGCACTGCTGCATCACAGCATCAGGGACCCGGGTTCGATTCCAGGGGGGCACGGTGGCACAATGGTTAGCACTGCTGCATCACAGCATCAGGGACCCGGGTTCGATTCTCCGGCAGTACGTGACACAGTGGTTAGCACTGCTGCCTCACAGCGACAGGGACCTGGGTTCGATTCCCGGGGGGCACAGTGACACAGTGGGTTAGCACTGCTGCCTCACAGCACCAGGGACCCGGGTTCGATTCTCCGGCAGCACGGTGACACAGTGGTTAGCACTGCTGCCTCACAGCGCCAGAGACACAGATTTGATTCCCAGAGGCACGGTGACACAGTGGTTAGCACTGCTGCCTCACAGCGCCAGGGACACGGGTTCGATTCCCGGGGGCATGGTGACACACTGGGTTAGCACTGCTGCCTCACAGCACCAGGGACCCAGGTTCGATTCCTGGGTGGCACGGTGGCACAGTGGGTTAGCACTGCTGTCTCACAGTGCCGGGGACCCAGGTTCAATTCCTGGGTGGCACGGTGACACAGTGGGTTAGCACTGCTGTCTCACAGTGCCAGGGACACGGGTTCGATTCCCGTGGGACACGGTGACACAGTGGCTTAGCACTGCTGTCTCACAGCGCCAGGGACCCAGGTTCAATTCCCGGGGACACGGTGATACAGTGGGTTAGCACTGCTGTCTCACAGCACCAGGGACCCAGGTTCGATTCCCGGGGACACGGTGACACAGTGGGTTAGCACTGCTGTCTCACAGCGCCAGGGACCCAGGTTCAATTCCTGGGGGCACGGTGACACAGTGGGTTAGCACTGCTGTCTCACAGTGACAGGGACCCAGGTTCAATTCCTGGGTGGCACGGTGACACAGTGGCTTAGCACTGTTGTCTCACAGTGACAGGGACCCGGGTTCGATTCCCGGGGGCACGGTGACACAGTGGGTTAGCACTGCTGTCTCACAGTGACAGGGACCCGGGTTCAATTCCTGGGTGGCACGGTGACACAGTGGGTTAGCACTGCTGTCTCACAGTGACAGGGACCCGGGTTCGATTCCCGGGGGCACGGTGACACAGTGGGTTAGCACTGCTGTCTCACAGTGCCAGGGATCCGGGGTTGATTCCCGGGGGCACGGTGACACAGTGGGTTAGCACTGCTGTCTCACAGTGACAGGGACCCGGGTTCGATTCCCGGGGGCACGGTGACACAGTGGGTTAGCACTGCTGTCTCACAGTGACAGGGACCCGGGTTCAATTCCTGGGGGACACGGTGACACAGTGGGTTAGCACTGCTGTCTCACAGGGCCAGGGACCCGGGTTCGATTCCCGGGGGCACGGTGACACAGTGGGTTAGCACTGCTGTCTCACAGCGCCAGGGACCCGGGTTCGATTCCCGGGGGCACGGTGACACAGTGGGTTAGCACTGCTGTCTCACAGTGCCAGGGACCCGGGTTCGATTCCCGGGGGCACGGTGACACAGTGGGTTAGCACTGCTGTCTCACAGCGCCAGGGACCCGGGTTCGATTCCCGGGGGCACGGTGACACAGTGGGTTAGCACTGCTGTCTCACAGCGCAGGGACCCGGGTTCGATTCCCGGGGGCACGGTGACACAGTGGGTTAGCACTGCTGTCTCACAGTGACAGGGACCCGGGTTCAATTCCTGGGTGGCACGGTGACACAGTGGGTTAGCACTGCTGTCTCACAGTGACAGGGACCCGGGTTCAATTCCTGGGTGGCACGGTGACACAGTGGGTTAGCACTGCTGTCTCACAGTGACAGGGACCCGGGTTCAATTCCCGGGGGCACGGTGACACACTGGGTTAGCACTGTTGTCTCACAGTGACAGGGACCCAGGTTCAATTCCCGGGGGCACGGTGACACAGTGGGTTAGCACTGTTGTCTCAGAGCACCAGGGACCCAGGTTCGATTCCGGTCTCCGGTCACTGTCTGTATGCAGTTTGCATGTTCTCCCCATGGTTTCCTTTGGGCGCTCCGGTTTTCTCCTGCACTTCAAAGATGTGCTGGCTAGCAGATGGGCCATCCTGAATTGCCCCATGGTGACACCAAGATGAGTAGGTTAGAGGGGTAGAGGGTAAATATGCGAGGGTGGGGTGGGAATGAGTAAGATGGCCTTTTCCTGCACGGTAGGAATTCTTTGATTTTTTTAAACAACTGAGAACAATATAGCTCAGGAACAGGTCATTTGGGCCTCCAAGTTTGTACTGATCATGATGCCCTAACTAAACGAAAAAATAAACCTTCTGTCCTTAATCTGTATCCCTTTATTTCCTCCCTATTTATGTTCCCATCCAGATGCTTTGTTTTATGAAATGGTGCATCAGAAGCAACCATGATCTCATTTCCATTTCTCTGTATTCCTCAGCTCGCTTCCTATAAATTTAATTAAGGGGAGAAATAATTTACAAACATATTTTCCAGATGCAGTGTTATACTATAAGTGAACTTATAGTTGTACTACTTTGTAACTTGGTTTATGGAAGATTGAATAAGGAAGCTGATATTATGAAGGTCAGCTGACATATCTCATTTTCAAATTATATTAACTTGAGCTTTAGAGAGTCATAGAGATTTACAGCATGAAAACAGGCTCTTCAGCCCAACTTGTCCGTGCTGTCCAGTTTTTAGCACTAAGCAAGTCCTAATTGCCAACATCTGGCCCCTCGAGCTTGCTCCGCCATTCAATAAAATCACGGCTAATCTTTTTGTGGACTCAGCGCCACTTATCCACCTGCTCACTATAACACTTTAATGCTCAAAAATTTATCCTTGCCTTAAAAACATTCAATGAGGGAGCCTCAACTGCATCACTGGCAGGGAATTCCATAGATTCACAACCCTTTGTGTGAAGAAGTTCTTCCTCAACTCAGTCCTAAATTCCCCTTATTTTGAAGCTATGTACCCTCGTTCTAGTTTCACCCACCACTGAAAACAACTTCCCTGCTTCTATCTTATGTTTCTATAAGATCTTCCCTCATACTTCTGAATTTCAATGAGTATAGCTCTAGTCTGCTCAGTCTGTCCTCGTAAGCCAACCCTCTCAACTCCAGAATCAACCAAGTGAATCTCCTCTGCACTCCCTCCAGTGCCAGTTTATCCTTTCTCAAGTAAGGAGACCAAAACTGTACATAATACTCCAAGTTTGCCCTCACCAGCACCTTATACAGCTGCAACATAACCTCGCTGTTTTTAAACTCCATCCCTCTCGCAATGAAGGACAAAATTCCATTTGCCTTCTTAATTACCTGCTGCACCTGCAAGCCAACTCCTTGAGGTTCCTGCTCAAGGATATCCAGGTCCTTCTGCAAAGCAGCATGTTGCAATATTTTACCATTTAAATAATAGTCATCATACCCATTTAACTATCTAAATGCTTTTTAAAAGACAGAATTGTACCAGCCGCTACTACTGCCTTTGGCAGCTTGTTCCAGACACTCAGCACCATCTATGAAAAAATTGCCCCTCTGGGCTCTTTTGTATCTCTCCAATTTCACCTTAAACCTGTGCCCTCTGATTTCAGACTTCCTACATTTGGGGAAAGATATTGACTATCCAAATGATCTATGCCCCTCTTTATTTTATAGACCTCTATAAGATTACCCCTAAGCATCCTACACTCCAGCGAGAAAAAGTCCCAGTCTATTCAACCTCTCCTCATAACTCAATCCATCAAATCCCAGAGACATTCCAGTAAATCTTTTCTGCACTCTTTCTAATTTAATATCCTTTCTATAATAGGATGACCAGGACTGTACACTGAATTCCAGGTATGGCCTTACCAATGTCTTATACAACATCAACAAGATGTCCCAGCTCTTGTAGTCAATGTTCTTACCAATGAAACTAAGTATGCTGAATGCTTTCTTCACCACCCTGTTCCAAGGTGACTCCACTTTCAAGGAGCTATGGACATGTATCCCTAGATCTCTTTGTTCTGTGTAAGTCTTCCAAATGCAGCACCATTAATCGATTCGACTAGCGAGGGCAATCGACATAATCCTCATGGACTTTAGCAAGGTCTTTGATAGGGCATCACGTGGTAGGTTGTTGCATGAACTGGTGAGGGCTTTAACAAATGGTCATCCGGACTTGAAACATCAGCTCTTTTCCCTCCTTACAGAAGCTGTCAGACCTGCTGAGATTTTCCAGCATTTTCTATTTTGGTTTCATCACTTCAGATTTGTCTAAATTAAACTCCATCTGCCATTCATCGGCCCAATTGATCAATATTCTGCTGCAATCCCGGATAAGCTTCTTCACTGTCCACTATGCCACCAATCTTGGTGTCACCTGCAAACTTCTTATCCAAATCATTAACATAAATGATAAATAATAGTGGGCTCACCACTGATCCCTGAGGCACACTGCTGGTCACTGGTCTCCAGTTTGAAAAACAATCCTCTACAATCAGTCTGTCTTTTGTCATCGAGCCAATTTTGTATCCAATTGGTTGTCTCACCCTGAATCACATGAGATTTAACTCATGCAACAACCTATCATGCGATACCTTGTCAAAGCCTTGCTAAAGCCCATGTAGACAACATCAACTGCACTGCTCTCATCTACCTTTTTGGCTACCCTTTCAAAAAACTCAATCAAATTTAAGGGACATGATTTTCCACTCAGAGCCACGCTAACTGTCCCTCATCAGTCCTCACCTTTCTAAATGCCTATAGATTCTATCTTTCAAAATACCTCCCAATAACTTACCAACTATCAACGTTAGGCTCACCAGCCTGCAGTTCCCAGATTTTTCCCTGCAGTGCTTTTTAAACAAAGGCACAACATTTGCCACCCTCGAATCATTAAGCACCTCACCTCTGACTATCAATGATTCAAATATCTCGGCTAGGGGACGCACAATTTCCTCCCTAGCCTCCCACAATATCCTGGAATACACTTCATCAAGTCCCAGGAATTTCTCTACCTTGATACGCTTTAAGATTTCCAGAACCTCCTTCTCTGTATTATGTACATTCCTCAAGACATCACTATTTCCACAAGTTCCCCCAGTGCCATTTTCAACAGTTTGCATTTGGAACTAGTTAATGGTTAAATTGATATTTACTTCTGGTTTATGAGAATGTGATTAATTGAGAGCAGCTTTATTTGGAGACATGCTTTGAGGAGTTGAAGATGGTTAAGTCAATGTGATCAAAACAAGGTCAAATGCAACAGTCATACTCGAATATTTGTGCACTATTAAATTTTACTTCAGATTTCATTGAGAAAAGCAGTGTGCAATTTAATCTGTCCATTTGATTGTCCAGAGTTTGTATCCGCAGTGAAAACAACTTTCCCAATTTGACAGGGTTACATATATTTAATTTAATAGCATTGAACTATCAGAGATTAAAAATATAAATTGACCTGACTGAATAATGTTTATCCCAATAAATAATCCTAAGGGCAAATTAATTTATTTGTTGAAAACAATCTATGCACCTGTTTTACTAACAATTAATAATTTACAAAGTCTTTGAGGACTATTGGTTGACTGACTGTGGAAATGATATCAATTTGCCAAAAGGTTTATATTTAATATTTAATATGCATCTATTACTGATTCTCAACAATGTTATAAATGCCTGAGGATGGCACAGAGGTTCTTGTGGTCCTGCCACACACAATCGCTGATTCTAATTCCTGTTTGTGATTCTGTATATATCAATGGAGTAGGATTTCAGTTCATACAAAGGCCTGAACAGAATAGCTCAGGGCCATTTGGGCAGGGGGCAGGGGGACAAGGGAGCAGGAGGTGAAGACAAGGGGGAGGGGGCAAGGAGGTGGTGGGGGGCAGGAGGAGGACAGGGATGGGTGTGTGTGTGGGGGGGAGAGATGGGTGGGTGTTTGTGGGGGGGAAGGGATGGGTGTTGTGTGTGTGTGTTGGAGGGAGGCTTGAGAATGTGTATGTGTGTGTGTGTTGTGGGGAGGGAGGTGGGGAAGTTTTGTGGGGGGGGGGGGACTTGCTCAGTCCATTTTAACAATCAGAACTGTTTAATATTTTGGTACCATCCATTCAAAGTGAGTGCTCACCCAGCAGAGGGTTACCAACTGGAACAGATGTCACAGCAGAAGAAGTCGAATGGGATATTTTAACAGTTAAGATTAAAAAAAAAACAAGAAACTATTTAAACTTTAGAGAAATGTTTTTGAATATAGAAGTTTTGTTCTACGCTTAAAGCAAATAGTGAAGAGATAACAGGTGTATTAGGATATACATATAAAAATCAGTCAGGAAGAAATAGTGCCAATGATTTTGTGCCAAATTCACACTGGCAGTGCCAGGAGGGCGTGAATGGCTAGAGAATTCCAGCCTTGATCTTTCATACTGATACTAACTTCTTCAGATCAACACAAATAGTGCATCCTTTCTTTCGAGCCTTTCTTTCTCACTATAATGTATCTTTTCTGAGCTTTCAGAGATATCTTCTCGAATGTTTGCTAGTGCAGCCCTGTTATCCAAGCATCTAATTTCCCAATTCACTTCAGCCACCTTCGTCTTCATGCCCTCATAATTGCACCTATTTAAGTTTAAAACACCAATCTTAGATCCCCTTTCTCTCTCTCAAAATGAAAGTGAGATTAAAGTATAGTCTGATCACTGCTATCTCATTTCACATCACTAGATCTAACATAGTCTACTCGCTGGTTGGTGCAAGAACATACTGCTGGAAATTGCTGCTCTGAGAAACAATCTCAAAATTACTCAATAAACTCATCACCAATGCTGCTTTATCAATCTGATTCATCAAATCTGTATGTCATTAAAATCACCAATTGCTTTCACATTTCACACATATTCACTTCTATTTGTGCTGTCAAGTCAATTATTTTATTATGAATGCTACATATATTCAGATTCAAATCCTTCAGTTCTGACTCTTTATTATTTTTGTAACCTCTAGCCTTATCTGATGATGCACTCTCGGGTTTATATGCTCTGACCCTTCCTGACAAATTCTGAACATTTCCCTTTTTTCTACCTGGATCTCTGTTGTGTTCTCTGTTTAATTCATCACATCTTTGAGCTCCCTTTTTATTGCTCTCCCTTTTCTTTCTGGAAGAGATTTCTGCAGCTTTTCACTTTTGATTCAATGGCTGAAATACCGACACTTTCTCTTCTGGATGTCATTTTTGCTATTGTCATTTCAAAACATCTCTTCATCTGGTTTATGTTTTACCTGGATTTTTGGTCAAATATCTTGGCATCTGCATTTCAAAGGCCTGGTCTCTTTACTTCCTCTCCGGGTTTTGAAGGCACTGGGAAAGAAATGTCATATCTGGTGAGATTTTTCCTTTTTATAAACTTGAACTTCCTTGTTGTTAACTCATCTATCATTTTCATAAAATTCCTCTCAGATATTTACATCCCTTGCTGACTTCAGAATTGAATTCCCACCTTCTGTTATCATTTGTACTAAACAATCAAACACAGTGGACCCAATTTTACCATCAAATTGTGTCTGTTTTCGGATGCGAAAACTTGGTAAAGTTGGGTGTGAGGTGAATAGCGATGGATCTGATGGTTGTCTGCTTAGATTGTTGGGAGGGGTGGAGAGTCCCCTGCCACTCTGCCTGAGATTTAGTGGAGAAAGAGGGGAGGGACCCATGATTAGTCTCGGTGGCAGAGGAGTGTGGGAGAGGTCCAAAGGGGTCAGTAATGTTGTGGGGATGGGACAATGTTTGTAGGGGTCTGGCAGAGGCATTATCTGACCCAGGAGAGATGTGGTAGGGGAGCTGCATTCTATCATTTTATTTTTGCGCGTGTGCAGTTGGAGGTGTTAATCAGTGCTGCAGCGTTTTGGGTGCGTTAAGCCCCACCCACAGGATTCTGCAACATGATTCAGAATCACTGATATTTTTTCAGGCAGAGTGTTTATGGGGGGGCCTGAGAACAGATCTAAAAGTCGGATCTGAAACACTCCCAGATTCAAGTCTGCC
Source organism: Sphyrna mokarran (assembly GCA_024679065.1). NCBI lineage: Eukaryota > Metazoa > Chordata > Chondrichthyes > Carcharhiniformes > Carcharhinidae > Sphyrna > Sphyrna mokarran. The sequence goes on from JAGIQG010000002.1 coordinate 148,887,021, forward strand.
TAGCACTTAGAAAAAAGTCTCAATGTGTCAGTCTTCATTTTAGTTTCCTCTAATGTATTTATCTGACTGCCATTGTTTTTGTCTTTTTGGTGTTAAAACTCAATTCATTTTTAAATCTCTTAAGTGTAGTTTTTTCTATGGTATTGTGTTGAGTCTGTTTTGATTCTGTGGATAGCACTGTGCCTATAGTGTACTATAAAGTTATTACGTTCTAACTTCCAATATTAAGGCCTGGAAAGACATCTCTGAAGATTTGTTCTGTGTACAGTGTGAAGACTTTTGGTGAAAGCACACAGCCTTCTAATGTTCCTTCCTTTACTTGAAAAACATTTGATTGCACATTTTCCTGTGTTCACTACTTGGTAGATAAATCTCACATCTTTACCGTCAATAGAGTAACAATCTCTGTCAGACTGGCTCCCTGGATGGACTTACTCACATTCAAATTGCAAAGCCCCTATCTCTCCCAACCTTCCTTCCTGACTCAGGCCAGTTGGAGGGGATCAGTGAAGTCCTTTCCCGGCAGCATTGGAATGGAAGACTGGAGCAAAGAAACCAAAGAAATATCCTCTTGTAATGGTCTAGCTGCTGAGAAGGAGATGTATCAAATGGCAATTTAAAGATGGTAAATTTCAAATTAAGTGGTTCAGGAATTTGGGGTAGAGACGGACGGGGATTGGGGGTAGTTTTTGAATTGGGAAGGGGGAGGTGTTAAACTAGGATGGTGTTTGAACTGGCTGGCATCTGGGGAGGAGGGATGGGGAATGGAAGGAGAGTGGTCATGTGTCTACACACACGATTTTACCTGCACATCTTCCCATGGTTTGTACAATCCAAAACGAGGGCAACAGGGAATGCTGTTCTGAGCCTTGCCCACTCCTGGAATTGGGGCAGACATGCCAGCAAAATTCCAGCCTGGCTGTTTTAAAGTTACTCTGCATTCAGAAGAGATTTTTTTCCTTCTAACTCTTTCAGAATAACTATCTGGATAGTTTTGCCACTTTATTGGATGGTTCCCAACTCAGTGCAATTGTCCAGAGGAAGTGAATACTTCTGGAAATTGCCTGATAAACTCCCACCTGGGAATTCTGAGAAGAATTCACCAGCGCGTCACTGGGATAAACCCCCAAATGCAAATCGGGGAACCAGGAAGCAAATGTCACATTTCAGCAATATCTCTTTAGCTTTCAATGAGAAACATGCTTACATGTGTTCTCATATAAAATATAACAAAGTTTATGTTTAATACTCAAAGTGGATTGAAGATTGTTCTTAGGGTCAATGTAGTCTTGTTCTGAATCTATGCCTAAATGCAGAACACATTTCAGTAATTTTTGCTTTAAATATATTTAATCTCCAGCCTCCTGCTTCCCATCAGCAGGAGATGGCACATGGTTTGCTCATGATGGGATTCTCTGGTCCCGCCTCTGTCAATGGGAATTTCCATTGATGTCGCCCCAACCCAGTGGGAATCCCGTCGATGGGGTGCACTGCCAGTGGGTTTGGAGAATCCCACTGGAGTGTACAGCTGGAGATACAGCACTTTTTTTTCTGTATTATGATTTTCAAGATCAGTTCAAAGAGATTAGTGCTTAAACTTCTGTTTCTAAATTGATTGTTCTCCATCACTTACTTTTCTCAGATAAGTCATAGAATTATGAATGTCCCAAGTCACTTAGAGTGTATCCTTTGGCCAGTGATACAGAGAAAATAAAAATAGAATTTCCAAAAGAATTGAATGGCAGAATGGGAAGTTAATGTTAAACTTGTGTAGAACTTTGTTTTGATTAGATTAGATTAGAGCAGAATGTAGTCTGTGTATTTATTATAAATCCCTCAAGAAAATATTTATAAAGATGTTAGCAGAATTGAAATACTGTTTGTGTCAGGAAATTTAAGCACATTGGTCTCCAGTAAAAATGAAATGAAGAGGAGGAGTGGATATTGGAAACTATTTCCATTTGTGGGTGAGTCCTGAAGAAACAACATAATTATAAATTTGTCACCAACAGATGAGATAAAGAATGTAGGAGAGAGTTGGTCAGCACATTATCCATGGACTGGTTGAAGCAGATTTCATGAACACATTTAATGAAAGTTTTGGGATTTGAGCATCACTGGCCAGACCAGTATTTATTACCCATTCCAAACTGCCCTTCAAAAGGTGCTTGTGAGCTGCCTTCTTGAACTGCTGCAGTCTCTGAGAGGTAAGAACATCCTCAGTGCTGTTAGGGAGGGAATTCCAGAATTTTGACTCAGCGACAGTGAAAGGATGATGATATAAGAACAAAGAAAATTACAGCACAAGAACAGGCCCTTCGGCCCTGCCACCCTACATCGACCGTGCTGCCTGACTGAACTAAACCCACTACTCTTACAGGGATCATATCCCTCCATTCCCATCCTATCCATGTATTTGTCAGACACCCCTTAAAAATCACTATCATATCTTCTTCCACTACCTCCCCTGGCAGTGATTTCCAGGCACCCACCATCCTCTGTAAAAATATATTGATAGTAGTCATGACATAGAGATGCCAGCGAAGAGTAGAGCCTCGAAAGCTTGTGAGTTTACCATCAAATAAATTGGTTGGATTTAAACCTGGTGTTGTCAGACTTCTTACTGCAAAAATATATTCCCAAGTAAGAATGATGAGTGACTTGGAGGGGAACTTCTAGGTAGTGGTGTTTCCATGTGTCTGCTGCCAAATGGTGGCAATTGTATATTTGAAAGGTGCCGTGAAGAAGACATCATTAGATGGTATACACAGCTACCACTATGGATGCAGAGTGGTGAAAGGAATGAATATCTGTGAATGGGGTACCAATCAATTGGGGCTGCTTTGCCCTGGATGGTGTGAAGCTTCTTGAGTGTTGTTGGAGCTGTTCCAACAACAGGGATTGTTCCAACATATTTCTGATTTGTACCTTGTAGATTTTGGAGAGTCAGGATTCCTAACTTTTACCTGCTCTTGTAACCATAATATTATTTGACTAGTCCAGGTTTCTGATCTCTGGTAATCTCTTGAAGTTTAACAGTCAGGATTCATTAATGGTAATGTCATTGAATGACAAGGGGAGATTAGATTGACAAGTACATAAGAGAGAAGGAAATAGAGAGTAAAGGGACAGGGCAAAAAATTGCAAAATGCTGCTGTGCAGAGGGATCTGGGTGTCTTGTGCAGGAATCTCAAGGAGTTGGTTTGCACGTGCAGCAGGTAATTAAGGCAGCAGATGGAATTTTGTCCTTCATTGCTAGAGGGATGGAGGTTAAAAACAGTGAGATTTTGTTGCAGATGTATAAAGTGCTGGAGTGTAGAGTTTTGGTCTCCTTTCTTGAGAAAGAATATTCTAGATAGAGATGATGTAGATGATGTCTAGGTTGTTTCAGGAGTTGAGAGGGTTGGCTTATGAGAAGAGTTATGCTCTTTGGAATTCAGAAAAATGATGAGAGATCTTATAGAAAGCTATAAGGTTATGAAGGGAATAGATAAGATAGAAGCAGGGACGTTGTTTTCTCTGGCGGGTGAAACTAGAACTAGGGGGCATAACCTCAAAATAAAGGGAAACGGGGTTAGGACTGAGTTGAGGAGGAACTTCTTCACACAAAGGTAGATGGAGCTGAGTTCACAAAAAGATCAGCCATGATCTTATTGAATGGTGGAGCAGGCTCGAGGGGCTGAATGACCTACTCCTACTCTTAGCTCATGTGTAAGAAGAAGACAGAGAAGGAGGCAGTTTATATGAAGTATCAACCCTGGTGGAGATCAGTTGGGTCGATGAGCCTATTTTTGTAGATTGTGTAAAACTCTAAGTACCTTCCTGAAATCTGAAATAGATTTTTAAAAAATGCTTGACAGCTGATTAATCTTTCCAAATTTACAAAACAGAATGTGCTGCAGAGTGTAAATTCATACAGAAAAAAATTCATAAACAGAAATACAGGATATTAGTATCTCACTGGATTAAAATATTAATACATTTAAGATTTTTCACTCCTCTCCACAGATTTATTGTTGAAAGGTTTTGGAAAAGTATGATTTTAATATTTCTTCCCAGATTCTTACATGATGTTCAGAGAGACACAATGAGGTATAGGATAAGGTTAATTATCTTAAGAAACTGGGAAAGGACAAATATTTTATTGTTGAAAACTCTGTTTATTCAATGGGAACATTTCCAAATTCTTGTCTGTTGAGGAGCAAGTTAAAAGCAAACCAGCTAAGAAATGATATTGGTGATGGTTTCAGAACAGGAGCAGCCGTGAGGAGTTTGAGACATGTCACTATGTTGAGGAGAGTTGTCTTTATCCAGCCAGTCCATTTGGAGGTTGGAAGACCTGCTTTGGATTTGCTATTGTTTTGTTTTGGCAGGAGCCTCAGCAACATTTCATCCCTCAATTAACAACACCAAAGGTAGAACAGTTGATCATCCATTTCATTGATTTTTGTGGAACTTGTCACAAGCAATAGCTGCACCGAGGGCCCACAAATTCTCTGCTGAATTTGATACAGAACAAAATAAGTCTTTCATTTACAGTGAGAATATTATAGAGCTTTGATTTGTTCTGACCTTTATGATCCAGCAGTTCCAAAAAATGCATGTTTATTTAGCACATGGTTTGTGACAGAACCTTTCCCTCCTTCTCCCTCTCTTTCGCAGCTGCCTCTCTTGTGACTGCAACCCAAAATACTTGGAGAACATTTAATATTTGGTTTACATCCCACCCCAAGTGGACATGAACCTTGTGCTGGATGAAATATACACCATGACTAACAGCCTTGAGATGAAACATTCCATCATTTCTTATCAATATATCTTCTGCTGGTTTCGTACCTAACCTGTGTTTATAGTTAAACTGATTAACACAGAATTGAGTTCAGATATGTACAGCGCAAGCTGAATCTTAGGGTTTATGTGAAGTTACTTGCTGAGCTGAGAGATAAATAATTACTTACCCAATTGATGAAATGACTTCAGAAATATACAACTAATCCCCAGAAGATCCATATCAAGTTGTTAACATAAATTCCAATAAATATCTTGCAAATTCAACCCAGGAGGATTGACAGATCTTTATATTTTCATTACAAATCCAGTCATTTATACTTTAACATGAGTGTTTACAGTTACAAGTTTAACACACAGCAGTTAGAGAATAGAAAAAACCCATAATAGGACAGCTGCCCTGCGTGGCTCTAGGCTACTGATCATTGATACACAGATTCTATCACTCCACAGTCTCCAATCAAAACTCAAGACTCAGGCATCCATGATATAAACTCTGACCATCAAGGATTTACTCTCTTAATTCATATTGATTCATCTGGATGATTGAATCTCTTCATTATCCACTGCTGATGGCTTTGTCATTCATAATTACAGTACAATGATTCACAGATGATGATCACTTGCAGCAATTAATTCGCAAGGAGTATTCACCTTTATAATCGTAGAGTGTGGAACCACTTGTTCTCTTCAGGAACATTTATAGCCAAAGCCTATCATTGTGTCTGCTTTAGTGAGAGTTCAGGAACTGCTGATGACTGCTGTGAGCTTGAGATCTTAACAAGTATCAAAGTTAAATGAAGAAAGCCAATTAAAGGAAGTTGATCAGAACAGTTATTAACAACTCTTCAGTGTTCAGAATGGTTTCTGTGTACACAATCATGTGATCTGTAATGACATAAGCAGGAAGATTTTGGCTTTCTGTGGTTCTTTCAACTTTGACGTGGATCAAGTAACACCTTCTTAATAAACCTGCATCATGGGGCAGCAAGGTGGCACAATGGTTAGCACTACTGTCTCACAGCTCCAGGGACCCAGGTTCGATTCCTTCTTTGGGTCATTGTATGTGCAGAGTTTGCACATTCTCCCTATGTTTCCTCTGGGATCTCCAGTTTCCTCCCACAGTCTGAAAAATATTCTAGTTCAGTGTGTTGGCCAAACTAAATTTTCCCTCAATGTAGCTAAACAGGCACCAAAATGTGGCAACTAGGGGATTTTCACAATAACTTCATTGCAGTGTTTATGTAAGCACACTTGTAACACTGATGAATAAACTTTTTAAACTTATGCTCCATGGCAACCCACAACTGTGGCATCTTATTACTTTTTTCTTTGTTGAAGCCATCAGTTGATATGGAACAAAGAAGAAATTGGCAACAAGAATCAGAGAAAAACACAGTTTGTTTTTTGACTGGATTGTAAAGAAAATGAAGATGGCAAGAATTCAATTTGTTTGTACACACTTAGATTTTTGAGTTTTTTCACAAAATGCAAAGTGACATTGGCAGAGAGGAGACAAACTGTGTCCCTGTAATGAATGAAAGAAACATAGAGGTGAGTGAATAAAAATTCATGAAGTCAATGTTAAATCGTATGTAGAAACTGGAGCAAAGTGAGGAAAAGAAAGATTGGCTTTAGTGAGAGATAGGAAGGAGGGTGAAAGGAAAGTTTAAGAAAACGTAAAGTGTAAAATTTTCATTGAAAACATTTAACAGTTTGAACGAATGAGATTCCACACTTACAATTCTTCACTTGATGTGGAAAAAAGATTGATTGGTAACGATTAACAACTATTGCATCTTTAGGCAGGTCCTTACTCCAGAATTAGAACATAGAACATAGAACATAGAACAATACAGCACAGAACAGGCCCTTCGGCCTTCGATGTTGTGCCGACCAAAATAAAAAGCAATGCCCCTCCTAACTAAACCATTCCCTTCTCATCCATACACTTATCAACTAACCTCTTAAACGCCACCAAACTTGGCGCATCTACAACAGCTGCAGGCAGGGCATTTCACTCCCTAATCACTCTTTGAGTAAAGAACCTACCTCTGATATCCGTCCTATAACTCATACCCCTTAATTTAAAGCTGTGTCCCCTCGTGCTAGCTTTCTCCATCATAGGAAAAAGGCTATCACTGTCCACCCTATCTAAACCTCTAATCATCTTATATGCTTCAATAAGATCCCCTCTTAGCCGCCTCCTTTCTAACGAAAACAACTCAAATCCTTCAACCTCTCTTCATAGGACCTGCCCTCCATACCAGGCAACATCCTGGTAAACCTACTCTGTACCCTCTCCAATGCCTCCACATCTTTCTTATAATGTGGCGACCAGAACTGCACACAATACTCCAAGTGCCGCCGCACTAGAGTTTTGTACAGTTGCAACATGATGCTGCGGCTCCTAAATTCAATCCCCCTACCAATAAAAGCTAAGACTCCATATGCCTTCTTAACAACCTTATCGACTTGACTGCATACTTTCAGGGATCTATGCACAAATACACCAAGATCCCTCTGTTCATCAACACTATTAAGAATCCTACCATTAGCCCTATACTCTACACATTTATTATTCCTGCCAAAGTGCATTACCTCACGCTTTTCCACATTAAACTCCATTGCCACCTCTCAGCCCAGCTCTGCAACTTGTCCAAGTCTCTCTGCAAACTATAACACCCCTCTTCACTATCTACCACTCCTCCGACTTTGGTGTCATCCGCAAATTTACTAATCCATCCTCCAATACCCTCATCCAGATCATTTATAAAAATTACAAACAGCAGGGGCCCCAAAACAGACCCTGAGGCACACCACTCGTCACCGAACTCCACGATGAATATCTCCCATCAACCACCACCCTCTGTCTTCTATCTGCCAGCCAATTTCTAATCCAAGTAGCTAAATCACCCTCTATTCCACACATCTGCATTTTCTGTAGAAGTCTTCCATGGGCCACCTTATCAAACGCCTTACTAAAGTCCATATATACTACATCAACCGCCTTACCCCCATCCACCTCTTTGGTCACTTTCTCAAAAAACTCATTGAGGTTAGTAAGGCAAGACCTACCCTTCACGAAACCATGCTGACTATCCCCAATCAATTCATTTCTCTCTAAATAACTATAAATCCTATCCCTAATAATTCTCTACAATACTTTGCCCACAACAGAAGTAAGACTCACTGGCCTATAATTCCCTGGAAGGTCTCTCTTCCCCTTCTTGAACAATGGGACCACATTTGCTATCCTCCAGTCCTCCGAAACCACACCCGTAACCAACGACGACCTGAAGATCAGAGCCAGAGGCTCTGCAATCGCCTCTCTTGCCTCCCAGAGAATCCTAGGGTAAATCCCGTCCGGCCCAGGGACTTATCTAACTTCAAACCCTCAAGAATATCTAGCACATCCTCCCTATCTACTTCAATACTTTCCAGTTTGCAACCCTGTACCTCAGTGTTCTCCACAACTACATTTACATCTCCCTGCGTGAATACGAAGAGAAATATTTGTTCAGTGCCTCTCCAATCTCTTCAGGCTCCACGCACAACCTCCCACTGCTGTCTATGACTGGCCCTAATCTTGCCCTAACCAATCTTCTATTCTTAACATATCGAAAGAAAGCTTTAGGATTCTCCTTAATCCTATCAGCCAACATCTTCTCGTGTCCCTTCTTAGCTCTCCTCAATTCACTTTTTAGCTCCTTCCTGGCTAATCTATAGCTATCCATTGCACTACCTGAGCCTTCAAGCCTCATCCTGACATAAGCCTCCTTTTTCTTCTTAACCAGCAAATCAACTGGTTTTCAATTATTGGATTTAACTTTACGTGGGGGGCACTAATGGGTATCTGATGTGCAAATGAAGCAAATTCAGAAAAAACATGTTTCTGTTCAGCACAAAATGTTGTCTTTGTGAAGTAAGTGGTGGAAAGATGCAAATTATGCAGCAATTTATAATTCATGGATTATCTCTTTTGAGCTACACATTGCTCATGATTCGTGCAGTCATAGCAGCATGACTCAACCTGACACCCTTATTTTTCACTAAAATCTGGCCCATTAATGTGTAATTGTTCTGATGTTTTGGAAAATTTTCATGTTACAATAAAGGGAAAATTATAGTTTTCAGCATCGGCCGGATGGATATGCAAATTTAAGAGAGATAAGTGTTTGTAGAGAATATTTAGAAAATGATGATCTGGGGTCTTGAAAAAAAATGCATTCAATAATAAGATTCTTCCAAGCAGTAAGGAATGGAAGGAGAATGCTTGCCTTAGACCTAGAAGGCATATTAAGTTAATAAACAATGTGAGAGTATTCCAAAGTGCTTTATACAAGAGAAACTATTTCCCTTTCCCTGTGTAATTAATCTGAGATTGGAAATGAGCCGTTCTGATGAAAGCACAGCTGCTTGATTTGCAGAATTCCATTTCTGTTTGAGCAAGTCCAGTTATGTGGTGAAATATTGTTCTGGTAAAACCAGTCAACAAAAGATAATGGAGTACATTAACAAGCACCTCAATGCACATTTATATAAGCACAACAGCAGAGAACGCAGTGTCATGAATGTTTAATAAAAACCAGTGGCAGAAGTAAGGAACCCAGTCAAATGTTAATCAATTATGACAACTCTGCACTGCATGCAAGTGGATGTGAAGTAGGAAGAGGCAATAAAAATCCAGTGACATTAATTGTAGACTTGTTTCAGATATGAAAAACGGAAAATTTAAGAGAATGAAAGAGCTGCTTATATTTGCAGGGAGTCAGACAATAGCATGAACACACATTGTACACAAATCGTCTCAGTAGGAGGAAGCCTGTGGAGAAAATTTACCACTTACTAATCACTTAAAATTCTGCGAAGAAGATTGATGAAGTCTCCCATTAATGTCGACGCAGCTTTAAATCAAACATGAATATGCGAGTTTTTCATTTATAAAGCCAATGGTTAATTTAAAAGTGAAAAACAACTTGAATGATATCCCACATCATAATGTGGTCCAAGAGTTAAATTGAAATCTGTAAGCTGTTTCTTAAGACCTGATGGTGATTTTTATCTTTTAGTTCCCATAAAATGCATAAAACATGACACCAGCTCAGACTTTTGAGGTGTTTTGCTAAATGATTGCACTCGGCTCCAGTTTATTTTATGCATGGATTCATAATTTAATTCTCCTTCACATTTCTCTTTCTACGTGGTACATTTAACAACTAAATTTCAACTAATATACATTGCACAATTTATCAAAGTTCTCCTTAACCACATGTCATAAAAAATTAACATATAAATGAAAACAGGTGAGAGATCCATCTACTTACAAATGATTATACAAAGTATTCCAACCCCTTGAGAATTGGGCTAACATTTTTACACCACAGTAATTAGTAGCAAAAGATTACAATTTTTGAATCATTCACAGAATATCGAGTAAATTAAGATACATTCAGTGTTTTTGTAAATTCTTTAATTTGGAATGCAATAAAAAGCAAATGTAGAATATATACCAAATCTTACAACTCAAATGATGCACATTTTGAAAATACATTCACTACTCAATATTTTAATTCATTTCTGCAAATCAATACATACACATACAGTTTTAACATTAGATCTTCAATGAGATATCACATTGTTGAATCCAGTAAATGTGCTCAGGTATATTCCATGATTCCAATGAGTGGAATATATATTGTTCACAGGCAATTCTGAAACAAATTCAATCTTTAACCTCTTCATTCTATGCATTTTAATTGTGGCTTCCTTCTATCTCATTGGACAATGGTTTGCATTGTGGTGATCAACTCAGTGTTCAGTATCACTTGGTATAGCTTTGGAATCCCACTGTCTTCCATGTGAGGCTTGACTGACAGCTCAGAAATATATTAGCCTGTTGAAACACCTGAGTCCCAAGGAGAACAATTCTCTGATTAGCAATCTGCCACTCTGATCTATGCTGTCAATTTCACAATGTTGATCTGCACAAGTTTAAGAGTGGCACGGTAGCACAATGGTTAACACTACTGCTTCCCAGCTCCAGGTACCTGGGTTTGAATCCCAGCTCAGGTCACTGTCTGTGTGAAGTCTGTACATTCTCCCTATGTCTGCATGGGTTTCCTCCGGGTGCTCCAGTTTTCCTCCTGCAGTCCAAAAATGTGCGGGCTGGGTTGATTGCTGATTCTAAATTGCCCTTAGTTTCCCAGACACATATTAGAGAGATTAATGGATAAATATATTGGGATATGGTGATAGGGCCTGGGTGAGATTGTGGCTGGTGCAGACTAGATGGGCCAAATGGCCTCTTTCTGCACTGTAAGATTCTATGATTCTAAGAGGTCTCAAGTGCTTGTAGTTTCAGCAATTGATACTTTAAATTGATTGAAACTTTTATTGGTCCACAGTAAAAAAGGAGTTTATTTCATTAAATCATAGAGACATTGTACACCTGCAGTGCAGAAGAAGGCCTTTTGGCCCATTGAGTTTACACCAACTACAATCACACCCATGTTCTATCTCCATGACCTCATGCATTTCCCCTACAAATACCTCTTATACTAACGGGCAATTTAGCGCAGCCAATCAACCTAAGCTGCACACCTTCAGAGTGTGGGAGGAAACCGGAGCACCCGGGGGAATTTCACACGGACTTGAGGAGGATGTGCAATCTCCACAGGTCTCCAGCCTGGAATTGAACTAAGATCCCTGTGAAGCAGCATTGCTGCCCATTATGTTGGTCAACATCAATGAAGGACTGTTTTAACACATCTTACTGGCATTTTATGTTATTTGGCTCCATTGACTACAGTGGGTGAATGAACATGAAAGTACCAAAGCTTGAAATGGGGCAATGAGTGACCATGGGGGGTGGGTAAGAGGCATAGATTAGGATGGGAGGGCATATAGGAAATTGGGGTGCATGAAGTAGCATTGATAGGGCCTGAGAGTATTTGGACAGCAATGGCGTGGGGAAGGGTGAGGCCTGGAGGAACTTTCTGACTAAAGTCTAGCGTGCACCACCACCCCTCACTGCCTCCTCCTTCACCACAACCCCCCCCACCCCACTTCTCCTTTTCCCATCAATGAAACCCCAGCCCTTTATCGCACTTTCTCCAAAGGTGGGGGAGGGGAGGGGTTGTTGGATTGTTCATGTTGCATATTTAACCAACTCCCATTACCTAGTTGAAGGAATAAGCTTCAGGTCTCTCTTGATGTATATTGCTTGGCTGATTCTGGAGATGCTGGATTGTTCGGATGCTTTAATAATATTTATTCTGCAAGATTGAATTTGCTGTCACAACCTGTTGTTTTACTCATAAATAATATTGATTCCTGTAGCTTTGTTGTGTATTTCAGATCTGGAAAGGTTGTGCATGTTAAAATTGAAACACAAACTATCAGATTCTGAGAGGTATACAAAAATAAAAGGAAATCCACTCAGGAAAAATGAGAAATAGGGTATTACATCAAGAAAATTGAGTTGAGAGGGAGTATTGTTCTTGAAACTTACACATTCAGAGTATTGTGAGTAAAACGATGAATATATTCGGCGGATTGGCCAGGGTTGCAGGGATAGGACAGATGGAAGAACCTGGTGTGATTCTCTTTCAGAGAGTCAGTGCAGACATGAGGGCCGAATGGCCTTTTTCCTGCACTGTAGGGGTTGTATGGATTCTATGAACACTGGAAAGTTTTAGGTTTAAACCCTCCATTTCGAGGCGGTGTGGGTGGGGGGGAGTGTTTGTCATTCCTCAGGGGTACATGTTGGACCCCCAGCAGAAGTTACCATGCAGCTAGTAAACAGCAGCAATGATGAGTTAAACATTCCGATTGGAAATGACCTTGCTTTTTGAACCACCTGAAACTCTGATTTAATTTGGAGATTTCAGATGGTTCTGACTTGTTTGGCCGAATCATCACCCATGAAAGGTTATTAGGATACAAAATACATCTCCCTCTTCAGTAACTAAACTAATTTCCTCAATCCTCACTCAACACCTACCTCCATCCCAGCCTAATGTACTCCTGACTATTCCTCCATTTCTCAGCCCCTCCCTGACTGACCCTCAACCCCAGAATCAGGAATATCCCAGCATCCCATCCTAACTACACCCCCCTCCCCTCACCGCCGGAACACTCCCTCCAACTCCCAGACCCTCAACCCAAGAATGCTCCACCACACCGTCAGCTGACTTCCAGTCAGCAGTCCAATTTCCAACCCATAGACAAGTCTGCTGAGTACCCTCCCCACCTCCCCATCTTCCCACACATCGACTACTACCTCCAAACTCTCCTGACTGCCTCCTCAATCGCCAGCTTGCTCTGACTCCACTGAATAACTATCCAATCCTCAAATCATTCTAACCATCAGCAACCCCCATCCCTGCCTCACCACCCATAACTACCTCTCCAACTCCCAGACCTTCAACTCAACTCCCCATCCTGGTTTTGGGTGGGACTTTTAAGTGTACCTGGTTCATGGTGTGAACAGTGCCATTAAGGAAGGGGATAATGTTTTGCTTCCCTAGGCACAGTTGCGTGCACTGAGGCATCAGGAGCTGATACGCTACAACCTCTCAGCAAGTTGGGTAAGAAATGTATAGCTCCAGTCGAGAGGATCAAAATAGCAATCCAACTGTTATTGCCCCTCATCAGGAGATTCAGTCCATCGTGTTTGCTTTCTGAAGTGAAATTGTAATTCTGTTCCTGGTATGTGTAAATCTGGAAGGAATGAACTTTCGGAAAAAGTCTAGAGTGGAATTATATAGCCTCGCTCGTCCCGAAACCGTAGAATTCTGGCCTAGTTCACATAGAATAGTTCACAAATACTAATTAAGGAACATCTATAAAATGTTCCAATTTTAATTATATCAAATTTTGCAGTGCTGACGAGGCCATTCTAGTCATAGAACATAGAACAATACAGCACAGAACAGGCCCTTCGGCCTTCGATGTTGTGCCGACCAAAATAAAAAGCAATGCCCCTCCAAACTAAACCATTCCCTTCTCTTCCATATCCTTATCAACTAACCTCTTAAACGCCACCAAACTTGGCGCATCTACAACAGCTGCAGGCAGGGCATTCCACTCCCTAATCCCTCTTTGAGTAAAGAACCTACCTCTGATATCCTTCCTATAACTCATACCCCTTAATTTAAAGCTGTGTCCCCTCGTGCTAGCTTTCTCCATCCTAGGAAAAAGGCTATCACTGTCCACCCCTATCTAAACCTCTAATCATCTTATATGCTTCAATAAGATCCCCTCTTAGCCGCCTCCTTTCTAACGAAAACAACCTCAAGTCCTTCAACCTCTCTTCATAGGACCTGCCCTCCATACCAGGCAACATCCTAGTAAACCTCCTCTGTACCCTCTCCAATGCCTCCACATCTTTCTTATAATGTGGCGACCAGAACTGCACACAATACTCCAAGTGCGGCCGCACTAGAGTTTTGTACATCTGCAACATGATGCTGCGGCTCCTAAATTCAATCCCCCTACCAATAAAAGCTAAGACTCCATATGCATTCTTAACAACTTTATCCACTTGACTGCCTACTTTCAGGGATCTATTGACACATACACCAAGATCCTTCTGTTCCTCAACACTATTAAGAGCCCTACCATTAGCCCTATACTCTACACATTTATTGTTCCTGCCAAAGTGCATTACCTCACACTTTTCACATTAAACTCCATTTGCCACCTCTCGGCCCAGCTCTGCAACTTGTCCAAGTCACTCTGTAAACTAAAACACCCCTCTTCACTATCTACCACTCCACCAACTTTAGTATCATCTGGAAATTTACTGATCCATCCCTCAATACCCTCATCCAGATCATTTATAAAAATCACAAACAGCAGGGGCCCCAAAACAGACCCCTGAACTAGTCCACTGGACAGTACTGGTGTTTATGTTCTGTGAACCTCCTCTTATCCAATCATTAATAGGAACCACATTGGCATGGTGACAATGAAACAATGACATGGATTCTTTGTATTGTAGAGAGTGTTTACTGACTCAGCTCACAGTCAATACCATTCCTCCTTTATCCCCATTTATCACTGTATACCTGCTTAATCATGTGATTGTTTTTGAACTGGATCAATGTCATTAATAAAACATTGACACCAGCTTCATGTCACATGATCAACATATTTCTTTCTCCCTCGTGTGTTTATTTCAGAAATCCAGCAGTGTTATTGGCTTCAAGCTGTCCTTGTATTGGTGAGTTCCAATCTCTCCCATTTGGATTTTGCATTCATTTTGGAAATTGAGACAATGATTTGTACAAGTTAAAGAAAATACTACAATGACCTTGACAATCTTGTTACCAACAAGTTCCATTAGCCCCCAAAATCAATGATTTGCTGAGTTTTTACGCAAATTAAAATTGCTGGTTATGGATTCATAGAACCAAATGTCCCGCCAATAACACATTATTTACAGAGAGTGTTTAAAAAGGCACAACACAATCAACTGATTCAAAGGACATTAATCATTTATCTATTCACTATTTATTCAAACCTAATACTATATGTAATATTATCCAATTTGAAATTGACTGTCACTCAGCAAAGTGTCATTGTTTAATTCTCCAAGTGGCACAGTGACACAGTGGTTAGCACTGCTGCCTCACAGCACCAGGGATCCAGGTTCAATTCCATCCTCGGGTCACTGCCTATGTGGAGTTTGCACATCCTCCCCATGTCTGCATGAGTTTCCTTTGGTTTCTTCCCTCAGTCCAAAGATGTGTGGGTTAGATTGATTGGCCATGCTAAATTAACCCTTATTGTCAGGGGATTAGCAGGAGAAATACATGGAGTTGCAGGGCTTGGTTGAGATTGTTGTCAGTGCAGCTCGATGGGCTGAATGGCCTCCTTCTGTGCTGGGGGTATTTTATGATTTCTTTATCTTGATTTGCTCTAAATATCCAGTCTTACAGCACAAAAAGATGTTTAGCCCTTCAGTTGTTTCAAGAGCTACCCAGTTAATATATTTTAAATATTATTAAGCTCAATATTTCAGATGTTACATTGACACACTGTCCTTTTTCCTCACACCACAGGGGACAATTTCTGATTCAGAATGTTTGATATAATTACAGCATTTGGGATGATTACAATCTTAAACCCCTGCTTCCATTTTATTTTGCCTGATCTGAAGTTGTTCTGTCCAGGGGATCATTCCACTAATTGAGTTGAAAGGGATGGGAAGATAGAATAAGAAAGCAGCCAGGGCTGAGGACCACCATTTAACTGTAGCTGATTTGGAAAGATAACACAAGCTCTCTTAAATATCCTGGATATAGGAAATGTTATTATATTTGTTACTTTTCTATGAAGCGGGTGCTCTCTGAATCGCTGCAGTAAATGGATTTCCCCTCAGAGTTTTATTTGTTTCACCACTGATTCATGTCCTCTCTCAGGAATGTTATCAAGTGCATGTATAACATCAAACTTAAATTAATTGTGTATTTGTCATCTTTGAGTACCGAGCAATGCATTTATAGGGAGGCATATAATTGAGGAATTGCTTTGTCAGGCACTTTTTCCACCCTAGCCAGGAGAATTTGATGCAGATAAAAGTCAGTGTTACTGTCCTTTGTAAATCACTTTAATGTTCACTTAGTAACTTTAGATTTCTATTTACTCTCCTTTCATTCTTTACTTGTGAGTTCTTTGACTGAGTTTTATCATACACCATGAAATATATTTTAATTTGTTAAATAAATGGCACCATATAACCATATATTGACTAAATATATATTTGTAATACTAGAATATATTATAATGTTACTCACTCACTCAATGGGCTCAGTATCAGCTGAGAAGAACAATTCAACATGAAACAATGGATTGAATCAGGTTTTTGTGGGAGCATTTCTGTCTCCAGGTTAGAGAGTTGTGGATTCAAGCTCCACACAGTAATCCTGACAATCAGAGACTGGGTTTCTATCCAGCAAGGTACTTGTGGTAACAACAAATCCATACCCTTAATTCCATCACTATAGCTGGCCCATTAACCTGGTAAAGAGTTGGGATGATGTAAAGATGCCGGCATTGGATTGGGGTGGTAAGAACTCAGTAAGAATTTAGCAACATCAATTTTTAATCCAACCGATTTATTTGATAGCAAATCCGCGAGCTTTCAACACTCTGTGTCTTCCTCAGGCAAATGCAGTGTTCTCCTCTTGGAGATCCTCTCCACTTGGATCCGGCAGTATGCGGTGTCGATAGTAGTCATGATGTAAAGATGCCGGCGTTGGATTGGGGTGGTAAGAACTCAGTAAGAATTTAGCAACACCAATTTTTAATCCAACCGATTTATTTGATAGTAAATCCACGAGCTTTCAACACTCTGTGTCTTCCTCAGGCAAATGCAGTGTTCATTTGCATTTGCCTGAGGAAGACACAGAGTGTTGAAAGCTCGCGGATTTACTATCAAATAAATCGGTTGGATTAAAAATTGGTGTTGCTAAATTCTTAAAGAGTTGGGAGACAGACTAATTACTATCTAGACAGAAAATAAATTTTATTGCAGCAGTGCTGAATGTGGGAAGGAAAATAGAGTTTCCAAAGTTTCCTGAAGGGTCGAAGAGAATGATTGGTGGGATTTTCCTCCATTTCCGCAGTGTGATTCCTGGTGGTGGGCATCGGTAATCTGCTCATTGCCAGTGGAATCTCATGGTCTCGGAATTGTCAATATGGTTTTCCACTGAATATACTCCCCTCTCTGAGAAACCTGTGGTGGGCACACTGTCAGCAGAATGCAAAAACCTGTCGGTGTGAACAGCAGCAAGATTTCCGCGAAAGAAATGATTCACAATAGTTTAAAAATCTACTTTTGGTATTCACATTCAATGAAAAGTTTCACTTTTACTTGAATCAAACTTTTCATTCAGCCGTTGTTGTTTGGGGATCAGTTTCTCCAACTATTTGGGTTTAAAGATGGGATTTTTGGGTTAGTTGGATTAAGGTTTCCCAGCAACTCTTGGAAAGTTATTAAGATAACAAACTTGGAATTTTTAATTCAGGGAAATAAAAATTGTCAACCACATTAAAATACCATTTATGTTGAGCAGAAATGAGACCTTTCATAATTTTCTTTTGAGTATTCAGTATAAACCACTTGTACAAAGTTTAAATAAAAACCCAGATTTTGTATGAATTTGGGTGAATTTCTGACTCTGTAAACCCAACCTTTAAAATAGCTGATAGATGTGATGATAGGAATGCAATTCATATGGAGATATATATATTCATATAGTTTTTGATGTTTAAGGGGAACATTTAAAAACTGTTGTAAGTTTTCTGTCCGTTTGACAGTGGTAGTGAGTCTGATTTGTCAAAATGACTATTGAGAAACCTGGGCCATTATAACCACACATTTATTCAGTATTTGAGTTACTGTCGACAAGGTTAATTCCTGTTTAAAATTGCTGTTCACAACCAATGCACTTACATTATTGAAAGCAATTGTGTTTGAAATTGTGGATAGTGATTTCATACTGACTATTAATCTACAACCATAAATTATTTGTATACATCTGCGCTACATTACTATGCACTGAATTCTTGATGGAATCTTTAAATAATCTCTCTACCCTAATCATCCACAAGCTGTCAAAGCTCACGAACCCCAGCTGAGTAAAATATCCAATCACTCTTTGCAGCGATCCCAGAACTGTCTCTGTTCTTTTTCTCCAGTGAGTTTGCCACTTTTGATACATTAATGGCCTTGTAGATAACCCAAGATATACAAGTTTCCGATTGAGAAGAAAAGAACTAAGATATCACACTGATCAACAAACCCCATTATTTGGATTTTGAAGTTACAATAAGCACACTTAACTCATATTGCAAAAAAACCTATTCTTATTTGTTTTATACTCTAGTTAAACATATAGAGATTAATTTCATTGTGATTTCATTGCAATCATGTTTACACTATTACTATTCTGTATTACTGTTCTATATTACTATTCCTTTGTTTAGGAAGGGTAGCAAGAATAATCCAGCTAATTACAGTCAGTGAGTCTTTCATCAGTGGTAGGGAAATTATTAGAGAAGATTCTTTGAGACAGGATTTATCCCCACTTAGAATTCAGTGGACGTATTAGTGAGAGGCAACTTCACATGGTTTTGTGAAGGGGTGGTTGGGTCTCACGAACTTGATTGAGTTTTTTGAGGAAATGACGAAGATGAGTGGGGGTAGGGCAGTGGATGTTGTCGACATGGTTTTCAATAAGGTGTTTGACAAGGTCCCTGATGGCAGACTGGTGCAGAAGGTGAAGTCACATGGGATCAGAGGTGAGCTGGCAAGGTGGATATAAAACTGGCTTGATCAAAGAAGTAATGTCGAATGCCAGTATTGGACTGGGGTAAACACAGAACCTTCCACACACCTGACGAAGGAACACCATTTCTGAAAGTTTGTGAGATTACTATCAAAAACTGATTGGATTCTAACCTGGTGTTGTGACGCTTCTTATTCGGTCAAAGAAGACAGAAGTTAGCAGTGGAAGGATGGGCTTCTGAATGGAGGACTGTGACAAGTTGAGTTCCTCAGGGATCAGTGCTGGGACCTATGCCGGTTGTAATATATATAAATGATTTGGAATAAAATGTAACTGGATTGATTAGTAAGTTTGCAGATGACACAAAAGTTGGTGGATTTACGGATAGCGATGAGGACCATCAGAGGATATGGCAGGACATGGATAGAACATAGAACATAGAACATAGAACAATACAGCACAGAACAGGCCCTTCGGCCTTCGATGTTGTGCCGACCAAAATAAAAAGCAATGCCCCTCCTAACTAAACCATTCCCTTCTCTTCCATATACTTATCAACTAACCTCTTAAACGCCACCAAACTTGGCGCATCTACAACAGCTGCAGGCAGGGCATTCCACTCCCTAATCACTCTTTGAGTAAAGAACCTACCTCTGATATCCGTCCTATAACTCATACCCCTTAATTTAAAGTTGTCCCCTCGTGCTAGCTTTCTCCATCCTAGGAAAAAGGCTATCACTGTCCACCCTATCCAAACCTCTAATCATCTTATATGCTTCAATAAGATCCCCCCTTAGCCGCCTCCTTTCTAACGAAAACAACCTCAAATCCTTCAACCTCTCTTCATAGGACCTGCCCTCCATACCAGGCAACATCCTGGTAAACCTCCTCTGTACCCTCTCCAATGCCTCCACATCTTTCTTATAATGTGGCGACCAGAACTGCACACAATACTCCAAGTGCGGCCGCACTAGAGTTTTGTACAGCTGCAACATGGAAACATGGATGAGCTGGAGACTTGGGCACAGAGATGGCAGATGGAGTTTTATCTGGACAAATGTGAGGAAATGCATTTTGGAAGGTCTAATACCGATAAGAAATATACAGAAAATGACAGAACCCTTGGGTGTACTGATAGGCAGAGGGATCTGGGTATACAGATATACAGCTCACTAAAAGTGACAATGCAGATGGAGAAGGTAGTCAAGAAGGCATACAGCATGCTTGCCTTCATCAGCCAGGGCATTGAGTTTAAAAATTGACAAGTCATGTTGCAGCTTTATAGAATCTTACTGATGCTGCACTTGGAATATAGAGTTCAATAGTTGCCGCACTACCGGAAGGATGTGGAGACTTTGAAGAGAGTATGGAAAAGATTTACCAGGATGTTGCCTGGTATGGAGGGCAATAGCTATGGAGAGAGGTTGGAGAAACCTGGTTTGTTCTCACTGGAGCGATAGAGGTTGAGGGGCGACCTGATAGAAGTCTACAAGATTATGAGAGGCATGGACAGTGTGGATAGTCAGAAGCTTTTTCCCAGGGTGGAAGAGTCAATTACTAGGGAGCACAGCTTTAAGGTGTGAGGGGCAAGGTTTAAAGGAGATGTACGAGGCAGATTTTTTACACAGAGGGTGGTGGGTGCCTGGAACTCATTACGGGGGGAGGTAGTGGAAGCGGATATGGTAGTGATTTTTAAGGGGCATCTTGACAAATATATTAATAGGATGGGAATAGGGGGATATGGTCCTCGGAAGGATAGGGAGTTTTAGTTAAATCAGGCAGAATGGTCAATGCAGGCTTAGAGAGCTGAAGGGCGTGTTCCTATCCTGTAATTTTCTTTGTTCTTATTCTGTATGAAGATAGGTTGGGGGAGGTGGGACTCTTCTCACTGGAGAGACGTAGTTGAGAGGCGACCTGATAGAGGTTTATAAAATGTTGAGAGGAATAGATAGGGTGGACTCTCAGAGACTATTTCCCCGAGCTGAAATGGTCACTACGAGAGGACACAGATTTAAGGTGCAGGGAAGCAAATACAAAGGAGATGTCAGGGGTAGGTTTTTCACTCAGAGGGTGGTGAGTGAATGGAACCGACTGCCGTCGGAGGTTGTTGAGGCAAACTCACTGGGGTATTTTAAGAGACTTCTGGATGAGTATATGGAAAAGAATAGGATAGGGGGTTATAGATAGGTCTGTGGATTGGTAGATGTGATCGGCGCAACTCGTGGGCCGAAGGGCCTGTTTGTGCTGTATTGTTCTATGTTCTATGTTCTATGTTCTATGTATTACTATTCTGTCACTCCCAGCATCCGAGACTCCGACTTCACCAAGGAATATTAGGTTGATTTTATCAATGCTGTAAAAGATGATCACTCTTCTGAATGATTGTCTAATTGTAATTTAGATCCAAATATGCAATCTTATACTTCCCTTTTCTGACCTATTTCTTGAATTCATGGGGTGAAATTTTAAGCTCGCTCCCAAAAGTGGGATCTTCCTTTCCCACTGAGGTCAATGGATTTTTGAACATCTCACACAGGGATGCATGATGCCGGGAATATGACAAGTAAACCTGAGGAGGTTTGTGTGTGAGCTCCTGGGATGGGCTTCAGTGTATGATTGAGAAATCCAGTATTGGAAAGAGTAGGCTGACTACTCTTGTAAAGACTCTCTGTCTTTACTGTGGAACCCCTTTCCCAGCTCCCTGACTTCCACCCTGTGACTCCTTTGTTTCTCACCTGTATGGGGTTCAATAACGATTCTCATCCTTGGGGTGATGCCACTTCCCCAGTGCCAGACATTCCATCCAAATGCCCAGTTCCTGAATTTCCAGAGTTTGGACGAATGCACTTGCAATTTCCTGAATTGCCTCCTCAAACTTGCAGGTTTTAGAAATCATGAAGTCCAAGAAAAGAAGTTTAAGTTTGATTATTCTTGCTTACCATTGTTTTCACTGATCTTACCATTAAATCTGCCTCTTGGATTTTTTTTTGTCCTGTTAGCATTTTGTCCTTTCCTTTCACTGTAAGGAATCAATACGTAATCCCAACTCCTTATCATCTGTTATTGTGTCACTTGTATCTATCTTTACTGGACCATTACTGGACCAGGAGGCTGCCGGTAGTTGTAGTTTTTAAGCTATATAAGTACTAACCTCTGGGTATCGGCCTCATTGTTCCCTTGGAGCAGCACGGAGAGGCAGCGATTTGGGAGAGCGTGAAGTTTGAGTGTTAAGTAGTTTTTAACTTTTCTCTTTGGTTAAAATAGCGAGCAGGGGTAGTTTTAGCCGTTTTTATTTAAACTAACTAGAAACCGGAAGTCGTCATTAGGAGGTTGCCGGTAGTTGTAGTTTTTCTCTCTGACTTTATAAATTGGTCCAGAGAGGAAACCCAATACTCTACACAGGTAGAGTATCCTCCCCCCTCCTCTAACCTAATAATAAAAGTGTGTGGGAAGTTTTTTTTTCTCTCTCCTGGAAATTAAAGTATCAGGGATAGCAGTACAGGCAGTACCTTGCAACTCCTGCGGTATGTATGAGGTGAGGGATGCCAGTAGTGTTCCTGCTGATTATACCTGCAGGAGGTGTGCACATTTGCAGCTCCTTGAGGATCGTGTTAAGGAGCTGGAGCTGGAATTAGAGGAACTCAGGGTAATTCAAGAGGTTGAGGAGGATATAGGCAGGAGTAACAAAGAGATAGTCACTCCTAAAAATGATTCTTGGGTAACTATTAGGAGGAGGGGTAAGAAGCAATCGGGTAGACAATCCCCTGGGGCTGTTCCCCTCCAAAACAAATTTTCTGTCTTGGAGGCTACAGTTGAGGAAGAATCAACTGGAGATGACCAAAGGGAGCAGGTCTCTGGGGGTGAGCCTGCTGAGAATGCTCAGGTGGGTGGGGGGAATAAGAGATTGGGCCTGGTAATTGGAGACTCCATAGTTAGAGGGACAGATAGGAGAGTAAATAGTAATAAAAGTGACTCAGGGCTGGTGTGTTGCCTCCCAGGGGCTGGAGTCCAGGATGTCGCAGATCGGGTTTTTAAGATTCTTAAGGGAGAGGGGAGTCAGCCCCAAGTCATAGTTCATGTAGGGACACATGATATAGGAAGGACGAGGGAAGGGGATATTAAACAGAAATTTATGGAGTTGGGGTGGAAGCTTAGGGCCAAAACTGGCAGAGTGGTTATCTCTGGACTCTTGCCTGTGCCAAGGGATAGTTTAGAGAAGAATAGAGAGAGGGAATGTTTGAACTCGTGGCTGCGGGGATGGTGCAGGAGGGAGGGGTTCAGGTTCCTGAACAATTGGGACTCATTCTGGGATAGGTGGGACCTCTACAAGAGAGATGGTCTACACCTGAACCAGAGGGGAACTAATATCTTGGGGGGAAAATTTGCTAAGGCTATGCAGGGGGCTTTAAACTGATTCGGGGGGGGTGGGATCCTGAATAGTTGGGGTGCTAAGAGGGATGAGAGTAAGGGGGTCATAGAGGAAAGCTGTAAAACACAGCAGCGTACGGGTGGGGTAGGGCATGGTTTGAAATGCGTATACTTTAATGCAAGGAGTATTCGCAATAAGGGGGAGGAACTTGCAGCTTGGACCAGTACCTGGAACTTTGATGTTGTGGCCATTTCAGAGACTTGGGTAGACAAGGGACAAGAATGGGTGTTGCAGGTTCCGGGGTTCAAATGCTTTAATCAGAGTAGAGAAGGAGGTAGAAGGGGGGGAGGAGTGGCATTATTAGTCAAAGACTGTATCACAGCGACAGAAAAGAAGTTTGATGAGGACTTGTCTGTTGAGGTAGTATGGGCTGAGATTAGAAACAGGAGAGGAGAGGTCACCCTGTTGGGAGTCTTTTATAGACCTCCTAAAAGTTCTAGAGAGGTAGAGGAAAGGATTGCCAAGTCAATTCTGGTCAGGAGTGAAAGTAATAGGGTAATTGTTATGGGGGACTTTAACTTTACTAATATTGATTGGAATAGCTATAGCTCTAGCTCGTTAGAGGGGTCAGTTTTCGTACAAAGTGTGCAGGAGGGTTTTTTGACTCAGTATGTAGATAGGCCAACTAGAGGTGAGGCTACATTGGATTTGGTGCTGGGCAATGAGCCAGACCAGGTGTTAGGCTTGGAAGTTAGTGAACATTTTGGTGATAGTGACCACAATTCGGTTACGTTCACCTTAGTGATGGACAGGGATAGGCATGAAGCTGGGGCAGTAGTTATAGCTGGGGGAAGGGTAATTATGAGGCCATCAGGAGAGAATTAGGGTGCATAGATTGGACTAGGAAACTACAGGGACTGGGAACATCTGGAATGTGGAGCTTATTCAAGGAGCAGCTGCTGCGAGTCCTTGATAAGTATGTCCCTGTCAGGCAAGGAGGAAATGGTCGAGTAAGAGAACCTTGGTGTACGAAAAAAGTTGATTTGCTGGTTAAAAGGAAAAAGGAGGCTTATGTCAGGATGAGGCTTGAAGGCTCGGTTAGTGCAATGGATAGCTATAGATTAGCCAGGAGGGAGCTAAAGAGTGAATTGAGGAGAGCTAAGAGAGGACACGAGAAGACTTTGGCTGATAGGATTAAGGAGAATCCTAAAGCTTTCTTTAGATATGTTAAGAATAGAAGATTGGTTAGGACAAGATTAGGGCCAGCCACAGACAGCAGTGGGAAGTTGTGCGTGGAGCCTGAAGAGATTGGAGAGGCATGGAATAAATATTTCTCTTCGGTATTCACGCAGGGTGATGTAAATGTAGTTATGGAGAACACTGAGGTACAGGGTTGCAAACTGGAAAGTATTGAAGTAGACAGGGAGGATGTGCTAGATATTCTCGAGGGTTTGAAGTTGGATAAGTCCCCTGGGCCAGACAGGATTTACCCTAGGATTCTCTGGGAGGCAAGAGAGGCGATTGCAGAGCCTCTGGCTCTGATCTTCAGGTCGTCGTTGGTTACGGGTGTGGTTCCAGAGGACTGGAGGATAGCGAATGTGGTCCCATTGTTCAAGAAGGGGAAGAGAGACCTTCCAGGGAATTATAGGCCAGTGAGTCTTACTTCTGTTGTGGGCAAAATATTGGAGAGAATTATTAGGGATAGGATTTATAGTTATTTAGAGAGAAATGAATTGATTGGGGATAGTCAGCATGGTTTTGTGAAGGGTAGGTCGTGCCTTACTAAACCTCTTGAGTTTTTTGAAAAAGTGACCAAAGAGGTGGATGGGGGTAAGGCGGTTGATGTGGTATATATGGACTTTAGTAAGGCGTTTGATAAGGTGGCCCATGGAAGACTTCTGCAGAAAATGCAGATGTATGGGATAGAGGGTGATTTAGCTAATTGGGTTAGGAATTGGCTAGCAGATAGAAGACAGAGGGTGGTGGTTGATGGGAGATATTCATCTTGGAGTTCGGTGACAAGTGGTGTACCTCAGGGGTCTGTTTTGGGGCCCCTGCTGTTTGTAATTTTTATAAATGATCTGGATGAGGGTATTGAAGGATGGATTAGTAAATTTGCAGATGACACTAAAGTCGGTGGAGTGGTAGATAGTGAAGAGGGGTGTTATAGTTTGCAGAGAGACTTGGACAAGTTGCAGAGCTGGGCCGAGAGGTGGCAAATGGAGTTTAATGTGGAAAAGTGTGAGGTAATGCACTTTGGCAGGAATAATAAATGTGTAGAGTATAGGGCTAATGGTAGGATTCTTAATAGTGTTGATGAACAGAGGGATCTTGGTGTATATGTGCATAGATCCCTGAAAGTAGGCAGTCAAGTCGATAAGGTTTTAAGAAGGCATATGGAGTCTTAGCTTTTATTGGTAGGGGGATTGAATTTCGGAGCCGCAACGTCATGTTGCAACTGTACAAAACTCTAGTGCGGCCGCACTTGGAGTATTGTGTGCAGTTCTGGTCCCCACATTATAAGAAAGATGTGGAGGCATTGGAGAGGGTACAGAGGAGGTTTACCAGGATGTTGCCTGGTATGGAGGGCAGGTCTTATGAAGAGAGGCTGAGGGATTTGAGGTTGTTTTCGTTAGAAAGGAGGAGGCTAAGAGGGGACCTTATCGAAACATATAAGATGATTAGAGTTTAGATAGGGTGGACAGTGATAGCCTTTTTCCTAGGATGGAGAAAGCTAGCACGAGGGACAAAGCTTTAAATTAAGGGGTGATAGTTATAGGACGGATATCAGAGGTAGGTTCTTTACCCAAAGGGTGGTTCGGGAGTGGAATGCCCTGCCCGCGCAGTTGTAGATGCGCCAAGTTTGGTGGCGTTTAAGAGTTAGTTGATAAGTTTATGGAAGAGAAGGGAATGGTTTAGTTTGGAGGGTCATTGCTTTTTATATTGGTCGGCGCAACATCGAAGGCCGAAGGGCCTGTTCTGTGCTGTAATGTTCTATGTTCTATGTTCTTTTTGGGGGCATTCAAATGTTCGGTGGATAGGCATATGGATGATATTGGAATAGTTTAGGTTAGAGGGTCCACTGGCCGGCACAACATCAAGGGCCGAAGGGCCTGTACTGCGCTGTAATGTTCTATGTTCTATGTTCTATGTTCAATTTCTCTCTCATCAGACACTCAGTAAAATCCTAATCGATATAAACTTTTGTCATTAGCTTTAAGAAATCTGCAAGGTTTTATTTATATTCCTTTTTGCAGCTCACACAGTTTTCTTCTTTTTTTTGTTTATTTTATATCTCTACCAACACATTGGATTGCAGAAGCTCTTTGCAGTTGGAGTGAGGGAACTATTTCAGATTCCAACAGAGTGAAAATAACAGTGAGGAAACCCAGAAATAGCAGAGATCCAAAAATGTATATTGTTTCTTGTGTTTGTGAGTGTGTGTGTGTCTGTGTGAGAGAGAGAGAATGTATGTGTGTAATCAAAGGGCCAGAGGGGTTCAGTATGTAAGGCAGGCATTAGAAGTGATGATGGCTGGGCTGCATGTTGTATAGATAAACATGGGTAAATAATTGCATGAGGAGATAAGTGAGGATTTAACATTTTAGCTGTTGAATTTCAAAGAAGATAAAAAAAAAAGAATTAAATAAATAAGGAAAAGTTATTCAATTGAATTTTACCCAAATATGGCGGCCATAGTGAAAACATAAAGTGACATTTTGGGAAGGGTAAATTTCAAAGAAGGATAAAGATAATGGAAAAGATAAAAGAGGATATCTCCTCTTTTATCTGCAGGTCTTATGAGGAGAGGCTGAGGGATTTGAGGTTGTTTTCGTTAGAAAGGAGGAGGCTAAGAGGGGACCTAATCGAAACATATAAGATGATTAGAGGTTTAGATAGGGTGGACAGTGATAGCCTTTTGCCTAGGATGGAGAAAGCTAGCACGAGGGGACACAGCTTTAAATTAAGGGGTGATAGTTATAGGACGGATATCAGAGGTAGTTTCTTTACCCAGAGGGTGGTAAGGGTATGGAATGCCCTTCCTGCAGCAGTTGTAGATGCGCCAAGTTTGGTGGCGTTTAAGAGGTTAGTTGATAAGTATATGGAAGAGAAGGGAATGGTTTAGTTTGGAGGGTCATTGCTTTTTATATTGTTCGGCGCAACATCGAAGGCCGAAGGGCCTGTTCTGTGCTGTAATGTTCTATGTTCTATGTTCTATAAAGATTTAAAGAGAGGTTGGGAGCTGTGTAAAGTTGTGACTGTGTAAGATATCCTGATGCAATTGCTCTTTACAGGAACAGAACTGTGAAGAAGTGAATTGAATAATCTCCAGGCACTCAGATGTTGACTAATTTGGTTTCGAAGTTCAGGGTGGACTTGAAACTGGGAGTGTTTCAGATTTAACTTTTAGAACCGTTCTCAGGTGCCTCCATACGCACTGTGCCTGAAAAAATATCAGCAATTCTGAATCACGCTGCACAAGTCTATGGTCGGAGCTTAACACACCCGAAACCCAGCAGCTCCAATCAGAGCTTCCAACTGCGCACGGGCAGAAGAGGGATGATAAATGCAGCTCCCCTGCCACATTGCTCCCGGGCCGGGTAATGCCTCCCCCTGGCCCACACAGACATTGCTCCACCACCACAACATTACTGACCCTCCCACACCCGCTCTCCACACAGACCAATCCAGGGCCCCACTTCTCTGCACCTCCTCTCCCAACTGATCACAGGCAGAGTGGAAGCGAACTTTCTGAATAACAGCTCTTTAATTGTCAGTGATCTTCCCACCAGCTAATGACCATCTGCGATAGAAGGTTTTAGCTCACCTACGCAGCCAGTTGAAGTTTCATAGAACATAGAACATAGAACATAGAACAATACAGCACAGAACAGGCCCTTCGGCCTTCGATGTTGTGCCGACCAAAATAAAAAGCAATGCCCCTCCTAACTAAACCATTCCCTTCTCATCCATATACTTATCAACTACCTCTTAAACGCCACCAAACTTGGCGCATCTACAACAGCTGCAGGCAGGGCATTCCACTCCCTAATCACTCTTTGAGTAAAGAACCTACCTCTGATATCCGTCCTATAACTCATGCCCCTTAATTTAAAGTTGTGTCCCCTCGTGCTAGCTTTCTCCATCCTAGGAAAAAGGCTATCACTGTCCACCCTATCCAAACCTCTAATCATCTTATATGCTTCAATAAGATCCCCCTTAGCCGCCTCCTTTCTAACGAAAACAACCTCAAATCCTTCAACCTCTCTTCATAGACCTGCCCTCCATACCAGGCAACATCCTAGTAAACCTCCTCTGTACCCTCTCCAATGCCTCCACATCTTTCTTATAATGTGGGGACCAGAACTGCACACAATACTCCAAGTGCGGCCGCACTAGAGTTTTGTACAGTTGCAACATGATGCTGCGGCTCCTAAATTCAATCCCCTACCAATAAAAGCTAAGACTCCATATGCCTTCTTAACAACTTTATCCACTTGACTGCCTACTTCCAGGGATCTATTGACACATACACCAAGATCCTTCTGTTCCTCAACACTATTAAGAGCCCTACCATTAGCCCTATACTCTACACATTTATTGTTCCTGCCAAAGTGCATTCCCTCACACTTTTCCACATTAAACTCCATTTGCCACCTCTCGGCCCAGCTCTGCAACTTGTCCAAGTCACTCTGTAAACTAAAACACCCCTCTTCACTCTCTACCACTCCACCGACTTTAGTGTCATCTGCAAATTTACTGATCCATCCCTCAATACCCTCATCCAGATCAATTATAAAAATTACAAACAGCAGGGGCCCCAAAACAGACCCCTGAGGCACACCACTTGTCACCGAACTCCACGATGAATATCTCCCATCAACACCACCCTCTGTCTTCTATCTGCCAGCCAATTCCTAATCCAATTAGCTAAATCACCCTCTATTCCACACATCTGCATTTCCTGTAGAAGTCTTCCATGGGCCACCTTATCAAACGCCTTACTAAAGTCCATATATACTACATCAACCGCCTTAACCCCATCCACCTCTCTGGTCACTTTCTCAAAAAACTCAATGAGGTTAGTAAGGCATGACCTACCCTTCACGAAACCATGCTGACTATCCCCAATCAATTCATTTCTCTCTAAATAACTATAATCCTATCCCTAATAATTCTCTCCAATACCTTGCCCACCACAGAAGTAAGACTCACTGGCCTATAATTCCCAGGAAGGTCTCTCTTCCCCTTCTTAAACAATGGGACCACATTCTCCATCCTCCAGTCCTCCGGAACCACACCCGTAACCAACGAGGACCTGAAGATCAGAGCCAGAGGCTCTGCAATCTCCTCTCTTGCCTCCCAGAGAATCCTAGGGTAAATCCGTCCTCCGGACCACACCCGTACAACGAGGACCTGAGATCAGGAGCCAGATGCTCTGCAATCTCTCGTGCTTGCCTCCATAATAATCCCTAGTGTAAATCCCGTCCGGCCCAGGGGACGTATCCAACTTCAAACCCTCGAGAATTTCTAACACATCCTCCCTATCTACTACAATACTCCCCAATTTGCAACCCTGTACCTCAGTGCTCTCCACAGCTACATTTCCTGCACATTCTGGGCTAGTCGCTGTCAATACCAGGCCCAGGTTATGGTCTGACCGTGCCATGGGTGAAAGGTGGAAAATCTTGTTGCTCCACCCCCACATCCCTCTGGCCACTCCTCACCCTCCCCTACTTCTGATTAAAATTTTGGTTTTACATTATGAGGAGTGAGTGATCCCAGACCCATTGGATTGTCATCCCAACATGAGTCAATGCCAACATGAAGGGAGGGTAAGCTAAAAGATAGGATTTGATAGAGTTTTTTGAAGGGATAACCAAGAAGGTAGATTAGGGCAGTGCAGCTAATGTTGTCCACATGGACTTTCTCATTTATCTCAGAAGGTACTGCAGTTAAGGTAGTTTGTTGTATAAGGTTAAATCTCATGGGATCCAGGTTGAGGTAGCTAAATGAATACAAAATGACTTGATGACAGAAGCCAGTGAGTGGTTGTAGAGGGATGTTTTTTTTTAAAACTGGAGGCCTGTGACCAGCGGTGTGCCTCAGCGATCAGTGCTGGGTGCACTGTTATTTGTCATTTATATTAATGATTTAGATGAGAATATAGGAGGCATGGTTAGTAAGTTTGCAGATGACACCAAGATTGGTGGCATAGTGAACAGATAAGAGAAAGTTATCTCCGATTGCAATGGGATCCTGATCATTTGGGTCAGTGGACTGATAGATGACAAATGGAGTTTAATTTAGATATGCAAGATGATGCATTTTGTTTGATTGAACCTGGGCAGGGCTTACCCAGTTAATGGTAGGGCAGCGGAGAGAGTTACGGAACAAAGAGATCTAGAGGTACACGTTCATAGCTCCTTGAGAGTGGAATTACTGGTGGACAGAGTGCTGAAGAAGAAATTCAGTACACTTGGTTTCATTGGTCAGAACATTGAATACAGGAGTTGGGATGTCTTGTTGAAGTTGCACAAGACATTGGTAAGGCCACACTTGGAATACTGTGTGCAGTTCTGGTCTATTCTAATAGAAAGGATATTATTAAACTAGAAAGAGTGCAGAAAAGATTTAGTAAGATGCCACCAGAACTTGATGGATTGAGTTATAAAGAGAGACTGGATAGACTGGGAATTTTTTTTTCTGGAGCGTAGGAAGCTGAGGGGGTGATCTTTTTGAGGTGTATAAAATAATGAGGGGCATGTATCAGCTATATAGTCAATATCTTTCCCAAAGGTAGGGAATCTAAAACTAGAGGGCATAGGTTTAAGGTGAGAAGGGAGAGATACAAAAGGGTCCAGAGGGGCATTTTTTTTCATTCAGAGGGTGAGTGTCTGAAAGAAGCTGCCAGAGATAGTAGTAGAGGTGGTTACAATTTGTCTTCTAAAAAGCACTTAGACAGTTACATGGGTAAGATGGGTATAGAGGGATAGGGGCCAAACGCGGCAATTTGGACTTGTTTTGGTTTTCAAAACTCAAGGGCAGAATGGACAAGTTGGGCTGAAGGGCCTGTTTCCCTGCTATAAACTTTTATGACTCTATAAAACAGGAGATCAGTCAAACTATTTATATAACAACTCTGAATGCTTATTGGAAAGGAAAGGGAGAGCAGCTGGAAGTGGAGATTACAAGGGCAATAGGAGGGTTGAGATTGAAAATTGTTTCTTTACACCATACCATCTGTCCCTATTATTTTTAATTTAAAACACAGCATGTGCAGAGCAGGGACATTGTAAATCACACAAAAGGAAGAATCACCCATGCTTGTAACTGAATTTACCTCTCCCACCAACTGATATTGTTACCCTGGTTACCAGAAGGCCTAGTTATATTGCAGCTCTGCTTCTGTGTCAGTGGTTAGTGACTAACTATGAGAGACACATAAAACTTCAATTCACCCATCATCAGGCAAGTTTCCTCCAAGATAAAATGGAGTGAGGCACGAGGGCGACACAAACAAAATAAAAAGCAAAGCAGCATTTATATATGAGCATTCTGAGGTGACTAACTTTGCAATGGAAAAGCAGAAATTGTTACCAATTATTAAAGGTAGACCCATCTACTGTTAACTCGCCACTGGGAAAATAGCAACCAGATTTTACAGTGACAGCTTTCCGACCTCTTGGCTCATGCCAAAGGTGTTTGTCCATCACCAAACACACCGTGGTCAGAATGGGAGAATTCCACCTCTGGCCTTTCATGTTTCTCATGTCCACAGGCTGGAATAGAGCAGTCAGTAAACTGCTTCACTTTTAACTCATACACTATCCAACTTGCTCAGATGGAGGGAAATAGAATTCACTTGTAAGATAGGGTCATCCTTAGTGAGAAAAATCTTGAAGAATTGTTTTGGTTGCATTGGAATATCAAGGTTGAAGAAGAATTTAATAATAGTTTTCAAAATGTTGTTTTTAGAATAAATAATGAGATCATTTCAAAATGTTTGATCAGCCAAAACTCCCATTAAATAAAATTTGTCAGTTCCTCTACTCGAGAATAACGTCAATCAGGTTTCATGATTTCTGTGTCCTCCAGTGACTCAGCAGGGCAGCCTCTGAGTCACAACTCTTTTAGCAGAGAGGGAGTAAAGGCGTTGCTCTGAGGAAGTGAGGTTCTTGAACCAGATTCCTCTAGTCTGTCCTTCTATTCACATTGTTTCTCACAATGTGGAGATGCCAGTGTTGGACTGGGGTAAACACAGTAAGAAGTCTCACAACACCAGGTTAAAATCCAACCAGTTTATTTGACTATCAACTAATACTATCAAGTAAACTGGTTGGACTTCAACCTTCCTGTTGTGAGAATTCTTACATTGTTTCTCACAGCAGAGTTTGTGCCCAGTTTCTGACTGTTGCAGGGACTGTCACGTGGCGCAGTTTGCAGAAGGTTCCTCCTGTGCACTGATGTCAATGTGTCCCCTTTGCAATGAGGCCTCTGTAGTGTCATTAAAATGTCTTCTTGGTCCTCCTCAAGGCTGGGGTCATTTTTAATTTGTGAAAGAGGGATGGGCTTTGGAGGCTGTTTTTTAGCGTGTGAATATAACATCTGTCCCAGTGAAGCTGATTTCAAATGGTCACAGCTCCTCTCTCTCGAGGAATTGGCCTCATTGACAATTCTGGAGTTTCTCCATTTTTATTTCTGTTGGACATTGAGTATTCAGCAGAGACACCTTGAAGCAGATTATAATCCTCATCCCTTTTTCAGCTTTGTTTGGACCAGGCGTACTCGTTGGATGATCACTCTCATCTGAGACTGAGAAAGACTAGGCTCACAGCCATTTAAATGGGCCGAAGAACTCATCTAACTCTTCACTGAAGGACAGGAACCACAGAGACTGGGATCGTTCTCTACATAGCCTTTTTAATAAGCTTTCACCAGATCATATTAACTTGGATTTGTAAGAGTTTGGGGAGTTCTCTTCAATAATGTTCATCTCCACTGCAGAGTATATAAAGACGATTATTGAGTTTCCATGGAGAAAAATGTATCAGAAAATATAGTTTTCAAAGTTTATTAAAGAACCTGAACGTGCAAATAATTTATTTTTGATGATAATTCAATTGCAACATTGGCAGTTCTAAGAAAAATAAATTACATTTTATTTCTAATGGACAATTCAAGTTTTAATAAGATTACAGAGATACATGCATCAATATCTAAAATAGCTTTTATCTTAAGTCTTCAAGTAAAGAAAATTTAGCATGATACCCCTACCCAAATTAAGTCTCAAACTATCATTGCTACATTATAGCAGCAAAACTTTCACTGAGAGTCGCTTGAGTGAATCCAACAAACCTGATAAACTCTACTGTGTATTTCCAATATTTATACCTTAAATGGATAACCCAGCAGGAAGCATGTTGAGCAATCATACTGGACACCATCCTTTGTTTTTCATTGACATAGAACCATAAAATCCTTACAATGCAGAAGGATCCCTAACATTAAGACTCTGAGCAAATGTTCATGACAAATGGATAAATTTATTGTAAATTACTCTCATTTTACCTCTAACCTCCTTAAAAGAGAAAGAATAAGTTATCAAAGTTTGAAATAAATTAAGAACATCAGGAATCTTAAAGGAATGCAAAATTAATTGTCCCACTCCCTCATTAGATCACAATTAAACAACTCACTTCATTATATTTTATTCCTTCAATTCAGCTTGAATCTTCATACTGAAGTTATGTTGAAGAGCATTGAGAAAGGAAATTTCCTTATGAAACAATATGATAATCAAGGCTAAGTAACCCAGGTTTGGATCAGGTCAATTGCAGAGTAATCTGAACAGTTTAAAACTGGCAATTAGAAATGTGAGCTTCCTGTGTTAATACTGGGGACATGTTGGGACTTCCAAGAGATTCCATAGCACATCATCCAGGATACATCTAATCTCCAACTAACTGGAGACTGAAGGATTTTGGACCAGTGTAAAATTGGAAGTATAACTTGAATCAGACCACTGATCTGATTCTGGATTACACGGTGACATAAGGAGAGAGAGAGAGACCAGCTTTAATGTACTTAAGTTTTAAATTGGATTACAAGTTCTGATATAATATAGAGGCAAATAGCCAGTGTGTTTCATTTCTGGTGTTAGTATTAGCTGAGAGCTGGTGGTTCCATTGATTCTTATATTGCATTGAAAAGTAACCATTAATTAGAAGAAGGTTCTGTTCTTTCTGGGGAGGAGTGTTGTGGTGCCTGGCAGCATAAATTGGATCTCTGGCTCTTCATTGTGTTTTAACATAGAACATAGAACACTAAGCACGAACAGGGCCTTCGGCCCACAAGTTGTGCTGATCATGTCAGTACCGACCAGGCCATACAATTATCTGTAACTCCCAATTCCATTAAATCCCATGTACTCATCCAGAAGTCTCTTAAAAGACCCCAGCGAGTTCGCCTCTACCACCACTGACAGCAGTCGATTCCCCTCACTCATCATCCTCTGAGTGAAAAACTTACCTCTAACATCTTCTCTGTACTTGCCCCTCAGCAAGTACAGAGGAGATGTAGGTTTGTAGGTTTGAGATTGATACCAATAGGAAACCTCCTACCAATTTCCTTTTCTCTATAATAGCAGAAATAGTAGCAGCTAACATTAACATGGTAGATAGTAACAATCCCCCCCATTCCTCAGTGTATCATTTTCAATGCTCTGAATGAAACAATAAAGGATTAATTGAAAACTTTCCTTTGAAAAACGTAAATTTTGATATAGGTTATAAAATGGCACCCTATTTGAAAAATGCAGATGACTTTGTTTAGAATGGAATAATTTCAATTTCTAAACTCAGTAGGGAAAAAACAATACACGGTGAGTCTCCAATTAGTTTCTGTGTTTCTAGGCAACATGAAACATTGTTGGAGAAAGTCAGATGTTTGTTTCTTACCACCTCTGCTGTTCACTCCTGTCCACTGTTTGCACTTAGCCTTTTCCTAATCACTGTATAATACATTTTTTCCCACTGACCCCCCCAACCCCCTGTGTAGCTTCAATTGGATCTAATGCCCTTCCATTCTGATGATCAATGTTACTTGATTTATTCTTGCATGGTTTTTCCAGTCCTTCTCACATTCTGGAATGTTCTGCTGCTTTTTCTGTTAGAACGTTACTCATTCTCTTTGATCACTACGTGTCTTTTGCCAAGTCAAAAGCAGATATGTTTACAACACAGACTAAAATCTCAATTTCTCAGAGTCTCCAAATAAAAACATCACAAACTCAGAAGTTTGTTAATTTTGGTAACGAACCAATTCTGTACTGTGTGGATTTTGTTTGTTCACACACTGGACTATAAATGAAAGTCAAATACTCAACTCTCTTTCCTTGCTCCAAGGCTGCTGCCTCACTCACTCCATAAAAGGGGGTGTAGAGGGAATAGGGAGCATGTGTCCTTCTTCACTCCATATCTTTTACACCCGGCATAAATCAGGAAGTTTTGGGTGCTTTCCATTTTAAGCGCAGGTAATTCGCTGCAGAATAGCAACTTTGTTGATTGTCGCTCTGAGGAAATTATGTCTCAACTTCTCAATATATTCCAAGCTAGCAGAAAATGTAGTCAATGGGTGGGAAGTTACAGCCTTTTCCTTCCTGGAACCATAAAATTCCACCCGAGATCAACCAATCTGTCCCTTGCCTGCTCTGATTCCCGCGATAGTAACATTCTGACCTATAATTCTTCCAGCTGATTTCAACACAAGTTTTCAGCAATGTGTGGTTTTGTGTCAGTTTAATTCATCAATATCGCTCCTACTCAGTTATTCCCAATCATTTTAACACCATTATGATACTTTCATCTGCCAACAGATGCTTTTCAAAGAAGTTCTTGTTTCATTTATAGAAATAATTTCCTCAAAATCTTTGCACCTACAATTGCTTTTTATCATTGTATTTCTTTGTTTCTCACATTTGAAAGAGGAGTTGGTCACTCAGCAGTTTAAAACTGCTTAGCTATTCAATTAGATCATTGCTGATTGATAGCTTATATCATTTACCCATTAGTTTGATGTGTCTTCACATCCTTATTTAGTTCCTAATTTTTCATCATTCAAAAAAGAAACCCAATCTACTCATCCCAAAATTGACTTTGCACTCTCCCAAACTGAGCTCCATCTACACAGTTTACCAATCATTTAATCTGTTAATGTAACTTTGCAACTTCTTGCTTTTGTTTATAACATCAGAATAGAATGGCACAGAAGGAAGCCATTTAACCAAATGTGTCTGAGTCAACACTTTTGAATAACTATCTAGTTCAACCCATTCTTTCCCTGTAATGTTTCTCCTGCAGGTGTTTATCCCATTCTTTCTCAAGGCTAACATTTAATCTATATCCATCACTTTGGTTGAGTTTTGCACTGCACAACTCAATAATAATTACTTCCTATCCCTTCAATCATCCCCAAACTTCAATGATGGAATTGTGTCAATAATAAATCTGCTGAACAAATGAAACTACAGAATAAATCGTGGGAGAACACAACTTATCACAGGCTGCCAATCACATTAATTGTCCTTTGACATAACTCCCAACCAATCAAAAGACCAGCTCCAACTCTGAAATAAAACAGAAACTGTTGGAGAGACTTAACAAGTCTGGCAGTTTATTCTGAACTAAGATAATGAGTTTCAGGCACAGTTTTAAATAGAAAACAACAATTTGGACCTGTTGTATAGCAAATAGTCTTTTGGTGATCACATGACCACTGTATATGAGTAATGTAGCCTGGGAGGCATGTGTGAGATTTAAGATACTTATTTCCAAGATAGTTGTTATTTATCTTAAATTGCTCCACTGGCTGAATCTTGTGAATAGTTTCCTAAGCAAACCTTTTGTTGAAGGTTAGAAAACTTGGGAATTTGGGGCGTGGACCTAGTTTGCAGGTTGGAGAATGGATCATGCATCACAGCATAAAAGCCATGGATACATTAACATTGGAAGATGGTTCAGACAACTTATTTATTGAATGACAATCTTTGAACAATAGTTGATAACTACTGTTGCTGAAATAAAGTGAGGATGTGGATACTTGCCTGCTATAGATACAAGGGAGATCCTTTAATTAAAAGAAAAGTAACAAGATTCTGAAAGAAAACCTTCATCCAGAAGGACATCAGATTTTCTATTAATAATCCTTATGAAGACAAGTTGAGGGAGCTGGGACTGTTCTCCTTGGAGAGACGAAGGTTGAGAGGCAACCTGATAGAAGTTTACAAGATGTTGAGAGGAATAGATAGGGTAGACTCTCAGAGACTATTTCCCAGGGCTGAAATGGTCGCGACGAGAGCGCACAGATTTAAGGTGCAGGGAAGCAAGTACAGAGGGGATGCTAGGGGAAGGTTTTTCACTCAGAGGATGGTGACTGAATAGAATCGGCTGCCGTCGGTGGTGGTCGAGGCGAACTCGCTGGGGTCTTTTAAAAGACTTCTGGATGAGTATATGGGATCCAATGGGATTGGGGGTTATAGATAGATCTATGGCTGGGTAGGTTTTGATGTGTTCGGCATAACTTGTGGGCCGAAGGCCTGTTTGTGCTGTAGTGTTCTGTAGTGTTCTATGTTCTAATTCTCTTTGGAACTCTTTGAGTCTTGCTCATCAAGTTAATTATGTTGAAATAGAATGTGGGATTGAGCATACTGATCAGGAGTAAAATGTAATAATTGTCCCCTCAGTAAAGTCAACAATCTGAATCAGGGGGATCTGCTTTTGGGTCATTAAGATTAAGTTATTTTCCTTTTGGAAATAATTGATAGGTTCAGTGTCACTGGCAGGGTCAGGTTTCTTGCTGATCCTAAATTGTTCTTGAGAAGATGGAGACAAGCTATTATCTGGCAGTAGCTGATTGGTCCATCTCAGAGTGAAGTTAACAATTAACCAATTTGTTGTGAACCTGAAATCACAAATCAGATAGACCAGGTGACAATGGGAGATTTCCTTCTCCAAAGGATAGAATTATTTTTTAGTTAGGCACCTAGTTTAACATTTTAATTACAGAATTATTTAATTAATTCACTTTAATTTCCCCAGCTGCTATGGTCAAGTTTGAGCTCAGGTCTCCAGATCATTGTTCTAGCCTTTTGGATTGCTAGTGCAATAACAGAATGTTATTCTTTGCTTGTTATGAGCAGAGATCAGGGAGTTTAACTCTTCAGGACCTCAGAGCTTTTTATAGAATCTCTATAAATGCAGAAGCAGGGCATTTGGCCCTTCAAAGAACAAAAAAAAACAAAAAAGAGTCTGCACTCGTAACAATCCTACCAAAAACCTATCCCTGTAACCTCATGTATTTACCCTGCTTAGCCCCTGATGCTAAGGGACAATTTAGCATTGTTAATGGCCAATGCTTTTGTATATGCACAGAACTGGGAGTGAGCTGCACATTTTTACCTCCACGCCAGCATTGTGCCCTTTCATACTATGTTCCCCACACAATACCTTTTTCCCTTACATACTTCATGCAAACTCATCCACTATTCATCAAAGGCAGATCTGAGGAACTAAGATGAGATTTATTTTTAAAAGTGTCTATTACAGATTTTTTAAAATCAGTCTCATTCATAAAAAGTTGTTCAATGCATTAAAATTCCTCAACTCTTATGAAAGAAAACATTTAATTCAAGTACTTAATATGTTATAAAAACAACCATTTGTAATCATAGCCTAGCATCAAAGATGTCATCATCACTTAGAGTGATCAATTAAACTGTGAACTGACAGGCACCCTGCTTTAATAATGATGGGTTGTGAAATTAGTCATGTTGCACAAATCCTATAATAATGACCAATGAGTTTTGTGTCAACAGATAAGATGAAAGTGCAAGCATTCTTATTTTTAACCTGTAGATTTATTTTTAATGTTAGGAGGTATAAATGCCTCAAAAGCTTAAAAGTTGCATAGTGCGTATCCACATTTTACACATCCTACAGGACAACCTACCTCACTTTCCCAAAGGGGTACCTGGATCTATCCAAATGTTTACCTTCACTGTCAAAATAATTCCAGCAGATTTAAACCTTTCCCCAAAACCCACTAGTTTTGAATGTTTGATTTGCTGGAGTAGTCTGTAATAATTCTCAAACCAATATTGTCAATCCTCAAATTCAGGCTGTTATATTCTGTATTAACCATTTTCTCAACCTGTCCTAGCATCTTCAATGATTTCTCCTAATGTAGACACAGGTCCTTCTGTTCTGGCACTCAATTCAGAATTGTACCTTCTATTTTTCATTGTATTTCTATATTCCTTCTGCCAAATTGAATCACTCCATTTCTCTGAATTCAATTTCACCTTCCATATCTCCACCCATTCCACCAACTTGTCATGTCCTTTCGAGACTCTACATCATCAACAATACTTACAGGTTTTGTATTCTCCAAACTTTTGGAATTGTGTCCTATAGATACAGACATTTCAGTTACAAACAGGAGTCCAACCAGTCTGACTCTTCAGCCTGCTCCACCATTCAATAAGATCGTGGTTCATCTGATTGTGGCTTCAACCAACATTCCATCTACTCCTGACGAAGTTTGACACTCACGTTACTCAAAAATCGATCTACCTTTGCCTTAAAAATATTCAATGACCTTGCAACATAGAATTTTGATTTGCTGATGTAAACTAAAGTTGTAATAATTCTAAAACCAATAGTGTTATAGAATAAACAATTTCTCAAGTTCTGATCATTTTCCTTAGTGCACAATAATGTTTTCATATATCATGATTTTACATCAAGCACTGCACATAATTAAAATTATTGAGATAAAATGGTATATACACACATGAATCAGCCTGATTATATCGAATTAACAGTAAAATTAAAATCCAATCATATTTTAAATGGTTGTTGGAATTTATTGAACTTGCTGATTAATTTTCACCATCAACAGAACAAACTTTAGAATTCTACCCATCACTTCGACAGATATCTCCAAACTTTCTCCAGTGACAGATCTCAGGAAATCTTGAATCTGAGAGAAAGGAATTTGAAATTTGTGTTGAATTAATTTTCTTCTGGGAGGGGAAATGCAAATTATCAGTGACTTCATTAAACAATCCCTCAAATCACAATGCTTAACTAGACATGGCTGCATTGATAAGGAAAGCCAGTGAACGGAGATTGATGGGAACATTTATCAAATGTTCACTTTGAGATCTTTGTTTCAATCTAATCTACATCAATTGAATAAAAACCTGATCTCTCTCCTGGATCTGTGCCACATGTCACTGAATTCAGAGAAAGATGAAGTTCCAGTTTGGGCTTGTCCAAAGCAAAGAATTGTCCTGAATTTGGCCGTATTCATTTGGAAGTTGATGATTAGAAAATGTCACAATGATATATCTAAACTCCTTTTATGTTGTTCTCATGTTAAGATGCATTTCTGAGGCATAACAAGCACATTTATTTTACAATAACTAAGTCATTTTGGATCAAGATTCTCTGATAGACATTTAATTTCAGAATGGTAGCATAGAACATAGAACATTACAGCGCAGTCCAGGCCCTTCGGCCCTCGATGTTGCGCCGGCCAGTGCACCCTCTAACCTAAACTATTCCAATATCATCCATATGCCTATCCACCAAACATTTGAATGCCCCCAAAGTAGGCGAGTCCACAACTGCTGCAGGCAGGGCATTCCATGCCCTCACCACCCTCTGTGTAAAGAACCTGTCTCTGACATCCGTCCTATAACTACCACCTCTTAATTTAAAGTTATGTCCCTTCGTGTTGGTCATCACCATCCGAGGAAAAAGGCTCTCACTATCCACCCTATCCAGTCCTTCGATCATCTTATAAGCCTCAATTAGGTCACCTCGTAACCTTCTTGTCTCTAATGAAAATAACCTCAGGTCCCTCAACCTTTCCTTATAAGGCCTTCCCACCATACCAGGCAACATCTTGGTAAACCTCCTCTGCACCCTTTCCAATGCTTCCACATCTTTCTTATAATGCAGCAACCAGAACTGTACGCAATACTCCAAGTGCGGCCGCACCAGAGTTTTGTACAGTTGTAACATAACTTCACGGCTCCTAAATTCAATCCTTCTACCAATAAAAGCTAACACACCATACGCCTTCTTAACAATTTTATCAACCTGGGTGCCAACTTTCAAAGAGCTATGTACTTGTACCCCAAGATCCCTCTGCTCGACAACACTATTAAGGGTCCTTCCATTAACCCTATATTTCATATGCCTGTTATTCCTACCAAAGCGAATCACCTCACACTTATCCGTATTGAATTCCATTTGCCACCTCACGGCCCAGCTCTGCAACCTATCTATGTCCCTCTGCAAACTGTAACATCCATCCTCGCTGTCTACAATTCCCCCCACTTTGGTATCATCAGCATGCAATTCATTTATGCTCTTTTGTTTAATTCAGGAATTCAGGAAATTAGCAGGGAATACGTGGAGTTCCTGTGTCTGGGGAGGGGTTGCTGTTGATGCAGACTCAATGGGCCGAATGGTCTCCTTCTGCCCTGGAGGTGTTCTATAATTCTAAGAGAGAGCCTACATTTAAGTGGCGCCTTTTGTGATGATGCTGTAAAGCACTTTAGTGTTAGTGAATGTTGAAAGTTTGCTGGCCTGTTCTGCAGGAAAACCCAATGGGCAGTAACAAGAGGAATGAGAGTTTACTTCTTGTAGTGAAATGATTTGAGTATAAATGTAGATCAGGTTTTGTGCAAAACCCTGTGCTTACATTTAGTAAAATTCTGCAACATATTTTATATCCATCTGCACGGACAACTAAGGCCTCTGTTTTAACATCCTAAGAGATGAAGTCCCCAACATGCCCTCAATATGAGGAATCCTTACACTGCAGAAAGAGGTCACCCAGGCCACCAAATCTGCACTGATTCCCCAAAGAACATCCCCACACATCCCTCCCCCCGCACCCCCATTGGTCCTCCTGCCATGGACTTAATAGGGGTACAGGCAAGAGGTTGGTGGGGTGCCCAATGGCCACCTACCCACTGATGCATTGCCAGCTCTCTATACAGCAATGAAATCAGCCCCATTTTTTTGTTCTATGCCAAAGTAACCTTTAAAGCTCACTTTCCTCATGTACTCATCTAATATCCTTTTGAAATCAATCATTGGGCCCTATTTTACTATTTTGATTCTAAGTCCTGCGTAGATTTGAATCTGCCTGAAAAGATATCAGCGATTCCGAATAATGCTGTACAAGCCTGTGGGTGGGGCTTAATGCACCCAAAATCCTAAAGCTCCAATTGGTGCTTCCAACCACGCATGTGCAGAAAAAAATAGAAAAACCCTGCCATATCCCTATCTCCTGCCTCCCCGTACTGCCCCCCCCTCCCCCACCGGCCCCCATAGACGTTGCTCCACCCCAACAACATGACTGACTCCCTTATCCTCCCACCGCACCCCCCCTCCCCCAAGACTGATTACGGCGCCTTGCCCCTTTCTCCCCCACCAATCGATCATAGGGTAGCAAACTGGGTAGCAAACTGGAAGGTATCGAAGTAGATAGGGAGGATGTGCTAGATATTCTCGAGGGTTTGAAGTTGGATAAGTCCCCTGGGCCGGACGGGATTTACCCTAGGATTCTCTGGGAGGCAAGAGAGGAGATTGCAGAGCCTCTGGCTCTGATCTTCAGGTCGTCGTTGGTTACGGATGTGGTTCCGGAGGACTGGAGGATAGCGAATGTGGTCCCATTGTTCAAGAAAGGGAAGAGAGACCTTCCAGGGAATTATAGGCCAGTGAGTCTTACTTCTGTTGTGGGCAAGGTATTGGAGAGAATTATTAGGGATAGTGTTTATAGTTATTTAGAGAGAAATGAATTGATTGGGGATAGTCAGCATGGTTTCGTGAAGGGTAGGTCATGCCTTACTAACCTCATTGAGTTTTTTGAGAAAGTGACCAGAGAGGTGGATGGGGGGTAAGGCGGTTGATGTAGTATATATGGACTTTAGTAAGGCGTTTGATAAGGTGGCCCATGGAAGACTTCTACAGAAAATGCAGATGTGTGGAATAGAGGGTGATTTAGCTAATTGGATTAGGAATTGGCTGGCAGATAGAAGACAGAGGGTGGTGTTGATGGGAGATATTCATCGTGGAGTTCGGTGACAAGTGGTGTGCCTCAGGGGTCTGTTTTGGGGCCCCTGCTGTTTGTAATTTTTATAAATGATCTGGATGAGGTATTGAAGGATGGATTAGTAAGTTTGCGGATGAGACTAAAGTCGGAGGAGTGGTAGATAGTGAAGAGGGGTGTTATAGTTTGCAGAGAGACTTGGACAAGTTGCAGAGCTGGGCCGAGAGGTGGCAAATGGAGTTTAATGTGGAAAAGTGTGAGGTAATGCACTATGGCAGAAATAATAAATATGTAGAGTATAGGGCAAATGGTAGGATTCTTAGTAGTCTAGATGAACAGAGGGGTCTTGGTGTGTATGTGCATAGATCCCTGAAAGTAGGCAGTCAGGTCGAGAAGGTTGTTAGGAAGGCATATGGAGTCTTGGCTTTTATTGGTAGAGGGATTGAATTTCGGAGCCGCAACGTCATGTTGCAACTGTACAAAAACTCTAGTGCGGCCGCACTTGGAGTATTGTGTGCAGTTCTGGTCCCCACATTATAAGAAAGATGTGAGGCATTGGAGAGGGTACAGAGGAGGTTTACCAGGATGTTGCCTGGTATGGAGGGCAGGTCTTATGAAGAGAGGCTGAGGGATTTGAGGTTGTTTTCGTTAGAAAGGAGGGGCTAAGAGGGGACCTAATTGAAACATATAAGATGATTAGAGGTTTAGATAGGGTGGACAGTGATAGCCTTTTTCCTAGGATGGAGAAAGCTAGCACGAGGGGACACAGCTTTAAATAAAGGGGTGATAGTTATAGGACGGATATCAGAGGTAGGTTCTTTACC
Source organism: Sphyrna mokarran (assembly GCA_024679065.1). Taxonomy (NCBI): domain Eukaryota; kingdom Metazoa; phylum Chordata; class Chondrichthyes; order Carcharhiniformes; family Carcharhinidae; genus Sphyrna; species Sphyrna mokarran. The sequence continues at coordinate 148,931,432 of JAGIQG010000002.1, forward strand.
CAAAAGGTGGTTCGGGAGTGGAATGCCCTGCCTGCGGCAGTTGTAGATGCGCCAAGTTTGGTGGCGTTTAAGAGGTTAGTTGATAAGTATATGGAAGAGAAGGGAATGGTTTAGTTTGGAGGGGCATTGCTTTTTATATTGTTCGGCCCAACATCGAAGGCCGAAGGGCCTGTTCTGTGCTGTGATGTTCTATATGTTGAGTGATAGTGGATCCACCTTCCCCCATCACTGATCACATCTAGAGTGGTATCAAACCCCTCTGCTCCTGCCTCCTCCCCAACCAGAGAGCAATCTGAACCGTCTTCCTCGAAAACGGGTGTAACTTGATAAAATTGTCTCTGTTTTCACAACTCACACAGGTGATAGTTTCCAGTTGTTGTTTAATAAAGTGGTTTTGATCTTTCATTCAACCCATCAAACAGATTTTGAAAGATTGGTGCAAAATGCAAAGAAATGCAGTATTAACACTGAAATAATGTGAAAAATTCATAATTATAAATATAAATTCTCGTATGAATCTTGAGATCAAATTTAGTTCTTTGATACTGTCATTTCATACCTGAAAATACAGTAATGCAAGAAGATAATGGGCCATCTGGATGCCCATAATTAGCAAATGTTACAATCTGCTGTCATAAAATCCAATTAAGTCCTTTAGAAACTCATACATATTCTTTAAGATTGTACTCAAGCTTTAAATAGTCTTGTTTCTTTGAGGATAATAAAACTCCACCTGAATGATCAATTTGACCTTCACTCTCTGCACCATTTCATTTGTATTCCAAACTGCCAAATTAAAGGTGGATGACTTCTTTTTAGTAAATTTTAGTAAATGCTAACAATCTGACGGAGGCAAGAATGCCCTGACACAGTAGGATCAGAGAAAATCTTTGCATAATGATATTCACTGTTTCTGATGAAAGGTGTGTAGACAAAATTACATATTTTTTTATTCTACGGTGTCCCTTTAAGACAAAAATGGACTGGGGAGAGTTCTGGAAGAGGATTAATTGGTTTTCTGATTGTGAAAAGCATTCAGAACTCCCTAGGCTCAGGGCAGGTTCCATTAGGTTTTATGACAGCATATGGAATTTCATTCTTCAATAAAGGAGGGGAGAGGAAAGCAGGAAACTACAGGCCGATTAGCTTAATATCTACGTCAGGAAAAAGTTAGAAGTCATTAGAGGGAATTTTCCCATCCTGCCTGCCACAGAAGTTGTAGCGTGACGGGAGCAGACTTCTCCATGAGGCAGGACTTTCCAGTTTTGGAGTGAGTGCCCATCATTAAATATGCTATAACTGAGCAATTGGATAAATTCAAGGCAATCAGACAGACTTAACGTGGTTTTGTGAAATTAAAATACATTATGTTTAACCACCTTTTTGGAGTTTGTTGGGAGTTGTAGGTAAAGGGGAACTTGGGGATTAAAAAAAAAATTGAGATGTGGGCATTGCTGCCTAGACCAGCATTCATTTCCCATACTTAGTTGTCCTTGAAAAGTTACTGATGATTTGCCTTCTTGAGCTGTTGCAGTCCCTGATGTGTAGGTACGTGCATAGTGCTGTTAGGGAAGGTCTTCTAGGATTTTTATCCAGTGACAGTGAAATGATAGTGATATATTTTCAAGTCAGGATGGTGAGTAGCTTGGAGGGGAACTTCCAGGTAGTGGTATTTCCCAGGTAGTGATCATGGGTTTGAGGGTATTGTCTAAGGAACTCTAGTGAGTTCCTGCACTGCATCTTGTAGATGGTATGGTACACATGGCTGCTACTGTTTAGCAGCAGTGGAGGGAGTGAATGATTGTGAATAACTGCCTATCAGGTCAGTTGCTCTGCCCTGAATAGTGTTGAGTTTCTTGAGTGTTGTTGGAACTGCACTCAGCCAGGCAATTGGAGAGTATTCCATTATACTACTTACTTATGTCTTGTAGATGGTTGACAGGCTTTAGAGAGTCATGTGGTGAGTTATTCGCTGAAGGATTACCTGCTCTGGTAGTCACAGTACTTACATAGCTAGTCCACTTCAGCTTCTGCTCTCAAGTATCTGCTGCTCATGTCCTAGCTGGCAGAGCTTGTGTGTTTGGAAGATGCTGTCAAAGGAACCTTGGTGAGTTCTCGCAGTGTGCCTTCTAGGTGGTGCTCACAGCTGAGATAATAGTGGAGGGAGTGAATGCTACCACTTCTGTAAACAATCAAGCAGTTTCCGCTCAATGATAACCTCCTGGATGTTGCTAGTGGGGGATTCAGTGATGGTAATGTCATTGAATGATGAATGGTGAACGTTAGACTCTCTCCTGTTGGTGATGACCGTTGCCTGGTGTTTATATGGCTCGAGTGTTACTTATCACCCGATAGCTCAAGCCTGGATATTTTGAATATTTTGCAGTTAAATCTATGTTCAGTACTGAATTACTCATCTTATATAAGCTTTCTGCTCTTCATATTTTGTCAGGTAATAACAAAAGCCCTCCTAGAAACATCTTACGGTACTTGTATACGATTTATCATATTGAAACACTCTTAGGTAACTCCTCCAGCAGCCATTATTCACAGGAAGAGTATCATTAATCTGCTTCTCTGTCACATTAACTTGCAGTGAAGCAAAGAGAAACCTTGACCTGATCGAACTGACTGCATCCAAATCACTTTAGATTCCTACAACAGATTTTCACTTATTCTTGAATCAATACCTTTAAATCTTTTTGAGAAGACAAATACACTTCCTTGACCTGTGGATAAAACTAGTTGTAATGACTTTCATGGCAGTAGCTTTTCCATTTTGTCCAAGATGCTCGCTCATCCAGAGTACATGAGGGTTTGAGTGCTGACTCAGTTTGGGACTTGTTCAAGAAACTTCAACATTCATCCATGAAATTACACAAGCATCATTGCATCAATGGACTCATCAGGCTGAACAATTACTTTGTAGGATCAGCCCTGCTTAGAGGGATGAAAAGCTCTCTCATTGACTCATAAAGACTTCCACAGTGTATAAAACTAGAGAATATAATTGTGAATATATCAACAAGGAAGCTACAACTAAGAATTGGGATTAGCAGTGGTTCCAGAGGGGAGAAGGATTGAAGGTGGCATATCTGAGGAATCGAAGCAGGCTCCACTCGTGTCCCTGATAGATTAAAATGCTCTGATAGAACATAGAACAAGAACATAGAACATAGAACAATACAGCACAGAACAGGCCCTTCGGCCCTCGATGTTGTGCCGACCAAAATAAAAAGCAATGCCCCTCCTAACTAAACCATTCCCTTCTCATCCATATACTTATCAACTAACCTCTTAAACGCCACCAAACTGGGCGCATCTACAACAGCTGCAGGCAGGGCATTCCACTCCCTAATCACTCTTTGAGTAAAGAACCTACCTCTGATATCCGTCCTATAACTCATACCCCTTAATTTAAAGTTGTGTCCTCTCGTGCTAGCTTTTTCCATCCTAGGAAAAAGGCTATCACTGTCCACTCTATCCAAACCTCTAATTATCTTATATGTTTCAATAAGATCCCCCCTTAGCCGCCTCCTTTCTAACGAAAACAGCCTCAAATCCTTCAACCTCTCTTCATAGGACCTGCCCTCCCTACCAGGCAACATCCTGGTAAACCTCCTCTGTACCCTCTCCAATGCCTCCACATCTTTCTTATAATGTGGGGACCAGAACTGCACACAATACTCCAAGTGCGGCGCACTAGAGTTTTGTACAGTTGCAACATGATGCTGCGGCTCCTAAAATCAATCCCCCTACCAATAAAAGCTAAGACTCCATATGCCTTCTTAACAACTTTATCCACTTGACTGCCTACTTTCAGGGATCTATTGACACATACACCAAGATCCTTCTGTTCCTCAACACTATTAAGAGGCCTACCATTAGCCCTATACTCTACACATTTATTGTTCCTGCCAAAGTGCATTACCTCACACTTTTCCACATTAAACTCCATTTGCCACCTCTCGGCCCAGCTCTGCAACTTGTCCAAGTCACTCTGTAAACTAAAAAACCCCTCTTCACTATCTACCACACCACCAACTTTAGTATCATCTGCAAATTTACTGATCCATCCCTCAATACCTCATCCAGATCATTTATAAAAATTACAAACAGCAGGGGCCCCAAAACAGACCCCTGAGGCACACCACTCGTCACCGAACTCAACGATGAATATCTCCCATCAACCACCACCCTCTGTCTTCTATCTGCCAGCCAATTCCTAATCCAATTAGCTAAATCACCCTCTATTCCACACATCTGCATTTTCTGTAGAAGTCTTCCATGGGCACCTTATCAAAAGCCTTACTAAAGTCCATATATACTACATCAACCGCCTTACCCCCATCCACCTCTCTGGTCACTTTCTCAAAAAACTCAATGAGGTTAGTAAGGCATGACCTACCCTTCACGAAACCATGTTGACTATCCCCAATCAATTCATTTCTCTCTAAATAACTATAAATCCTATCCCTAATAATTCTCTCCAATACCTTGCCCACCACAGAAGTAAGACTCACTGGCCTATAATTCCCTGGAAGGTCTCTCGTCCCCTTCTTAAACAATGGGACCACATTCGCCATCCTCCAGTCCTCCGGAACCACACCCGTAACCAACGAGGACCTGAAGAGCAGAGCCAGAGGCTCTGCAATCTCCTCTCTTGCCTCCCAGAGAATCCTAGGGTAAATCCCGTCCGGCCCAGGGGACTTATCCAACTTCAAACCCACGAGAATTTCTAACACATCCTCCCTATCTACTACAATACTCCCCAATTTGCAACCCTGTACCTCAGTGCTCTCCACAGCTACATTTCCAGCACTCTGCGTGAATAATTTGTGCCACACCCATGATCTTGGGTGTGGCACAAATTTGAGATTTGCTGATGGCATGACAATAAAGGTTGATGGACTGGCACAAGGATTCAGTTAGACCTTGTCAAATTGGAAAAATGTGATACATGGAGGAATCCATTTCTGTAGAGAAGCTCAGGGATGGGAGTAAAATGATAGAAAAGGATCCAAATGATCTGAAGGATATAAAGGTTCAAATATTATCTTGGAAGTCTGAAGGGGGCTGGATACATGTAAAAAAAACTTGTTTGCATTTTGGGATTGAACAACAGAGGCAGGAGTGATTTTGGAGAAGAACAAGAGGTTTCACTCTGGAAATTCTGGCACAAAACGCAACAAATTTGTTTTTCGCAATTTACCATTTGCTTTGAAAAGTTGTTTCTCCTGAAATTTTTGCTGAAAGTTATTGACATATTGTCTTTAACATCCATCCATCTGAGATAATGGACACGTAGTAAATAGAAGAACAAAGATCAAAGAACAAAACAGCACGGGAAACAGGCCTTTCGGCCCAACGAGCCCGCGCAGCCACCCCAATGTTCCCACCTCTACCTGTGATCCCTGTCTATGTTTATAGATCTATGGATTAAAAACCAAATTTGAGACAATTTAGGGAGAATTTGTTTTGCCAATCAGCCTAAGAGCACATCTTTGGGATGTGGGAGGAAACCGGATCCCCTGGAGAAAACCCATGCAAGCACGAGGAGAATGCGCAAAGACACAGACACAGGCCCAAATCCATGTATCTGCACAGCACAGCGATAGTCACTGAGCTGTCATGTTGTCCATCAAATGGTCCAGATCAAGCGTACACTAACGACGTGAAGCACTAGGATACTCTCGAAAAAGGTCCAAGAGCAGTCCTCTCATGACCCATCGCGTGTATACCCCTCGTTAGACAACAAGGTGGACCAAAGCACCTGTAGGATAAAAACAAGTACATCAATATCATCATCTATTTACACACTTCCCAGGGATTCCCAAGGCTCATGATCCTTATTTTAAATCAGTTTTCTATACCCCTCCATTCCCATTCTGCTCATGTGCCCATCTAAGTATTTCTTAAATAACTCCAGAGTACCTGCCTCCACCACTTTACTTGGCAGCGCGTTCCATACCCCCACCACCCTCTGTGTGAAAAAACTCCCTCTAGCATCCAAATTATACCTTACCCCCCCTCACCCTAAGCCTGTGACTCCTCGTGCTATTCGAGTCCATCCTAGGAAAAAGCTTAACCCTGTTTACTCTATCTATATCCCTCATAATCTTGTACACCTCTATCAGATCTCCTCTAAGTCTACGTCTTTCTAAGGAAAACAGTCCCAATTTGCCTAATCTCTCCGCGTAACTCAGACCTTCCATACCAGGCAGCATCCTGGTAAACCTCCTCTGCACTCTCTCCAGAGTCTCCACGTCCTTCTGGTAGTAAGGCAAAATAGAGTAACTTCAGATTCTGTTTTCCGATGACTCAGTCGATGAGAGGCAGGTTCTGCCATATGTTCAGTGTATCGGCTTTCATTGTGAGGCATTGTTTTCAATGTTTACTCTTATCGTCAAACTGTCACAGACAGCCTATAAGGAATGTATCATTTCCCTTTTTTGCCAGTTTGTATCCTCCATGTGTGAAAATAGATGTTTAGGTCTTCATGTCACATTTCAAATATCCCTGAAGCTGAGCATCTGGGGTATTCTATAGATGTCCTGGCTCCTATTACCTAAAATTCAGAAGATCCTTGGGGATGCATCCACTTTGCGCCCCAAGCCAGCTAAGTTGTCCCTGCTTAGGAATGTGAGAATACTTGGAAAATTGAGTTTTCAGGGGATTGTGACATTTGTGACTTTGTCCTTCCATGAGCTGTAAAGAATGTGTGGCAGATCTGGAAAATGCAAATGATTGAACTTCCTCACTGCTAGTGGTAGGTTATTGATGTTTGACAACCTGACAACAGACTGCTGAGGCAAAGCCTCATAAAACAAGAGCTGATCCTCAGGTTAGATTTGATGTTAGTCCATGCACATCCAGAAGTGATGGCTGTTTTCTGTGTGTGAGTGTGCGTGTGCGTGTATGTTTGTGTGTGTGTGTATGTTGAGATTTAATGAAGAATCAGTCTATCTGCCACCAGCGAGCCCCACAATCACAGTGTAACTGATGTTTTGGGGGGCAGAGACCAGACCACATGGGACAGGGAATCAATGAGATGCTGCAGCTGAGCTTATGTTTGGTGACAAGCACGGCAGCATCAGTAAGGATGCATCCTCTAATTGCAATGTGCTGTATTTGCATTTGTGTAAAAATTGCTCTGTTTTGGAAAGTTATGTTACCTGAATTTCTGCTCATTCATTTATGTATCAGCAAATGTAAAATCTGCTACATGCAAGCAAAATCAGGCAATGTTTGAAAAAAGAAGTTTAAAGTTTATTTATTGGTGCCACAAGTAGACTTACATTCAAACTGCAATGAAGTTACTGTCAAAATCCCCTCGAGTCACCTATGTCTGTTCAGGTACACTGAGGGAGAAACTAGCATGGCCAATCTGCCTAATCAGCATTCTGACTGTGGGAGGAAACCCAACCAGACATGAGAACAACACGCAGACTCCACACAGATGGTGACCCAAAACGGGAATTGAATCCAGGTTCCTAACACTGTGAGGCTGCAGTGCTAACCACTGTGCCACTGCACTGCCCAGAAAGTATGCTTCTGTAAAGTGTTTAACATTAAACATCTTAATGTTTAAGATGCTAAACATTAGATAGATGTTTAGCATCTATCTAAACATGGTCATTTGTATTTCGATTCAAACAGAGAGGAACATACCAGGAACATAATGGGCTTTTTCAGTGTCAACAATCTTCAGACACTAAATAACTGGACTTATTGAAATTCACTCCTCGAAAACATATAAAGCAATATTATAGTTAAATTGAGGAATATTAGTCAGTTTCTTAGTAAGTTATCACTAAAAGGTCATATCCAATTTAATCTCCTTGTGATTATAGGTTCCAGGTTAACTTTTGTAAATGTCACGATGATCTAAAACTCCAGCCAATGTGTTCTTCTATGTGAGATAAATATTATTGATCAGAAACACTGAAATACATTCTCACGTTTGAAATGGGATAACTTGACATTTTTTTTTAAACAGCAAGTCTCACTCATCTTCAATAATGTTTTACAAAAATCAGTTGGGAAAATATGGAATAATGAATTTCATTTTGCCCTGAGTTGAATTGGATTTGCCTGAATGTCTTGCCCATTCCATTTGGAGACAAAATCACAGTGAGTCGATATCCAGGAATCTTACACAGAATAAGGAGGCAATATGAATTTTATAACTTGTGATTTTCCAACCTTTATTAATGACAAAAATCGTTAATCCTCAATCTGTCTGAAAATAATTATTGACCTGTCAAGATGTGTATTTGAACATATTGAAGTATCACTTTAATAAAAAGAAGAATGGTATTAGGAAATGGAAAGTAAGAATGGACACTTTTGATTCCCTGCAAAGATTATTTTTCAATAAGGAAACTCAAAAGGGCCAAAGTCCATCAAACTCAGTCTTTCCCGATTTCTAAAGCTCAGTCGATTGATAATTTGGATAGAGGAAGTTTTACAGCAATCTGCTGCTTCTATCATCCTGCAACAGCAGCGGTCAGCTTTTCAGATTGAACTAATTGAGAAATTTTATAAACTCAAAAACTTCAGCTTAGAAAAGCAAAATATAGCGGATGCTAGAAATCTGAAATAAAAACAGGAAATGGTGGAGATACTCAGCAGGTCTGACAGTGTCTATGGAGAGAGGAACACAGTTAACAAATTATAGAAGAGTCACATTGAACTCGGAATGGTAACTTTCTTTCCAGCTGCATGGACGCTGCCAGATCTACTAACTTTTTCCAGCATTGTCTGTTTTATTGCACACTTGAATTTACACTTTCTTCCATGAGTTTGTTTTATTGAAGTGTAAATATAAATGAATAGGTAAATAAGCTCAAAGCAAATTACTGCGGATGCTGGAATCTGAAACAAAAACAGAAAACTCTGGAAAACCTCAGCTTGTCTCACAGCATCTCTGGAGCAAGAATAGAGCCAATGTTTTGAGTTTGGATGACTCTTTGTCACAGGTAAATAAAATCATCTGATAGCAATATCCAACTTAAGGACTGATTTTACTGTTTTGCATATAAATAATTATCAATGTTCCATGTGTTAAAGCAATTGAGGACAAGAGATAAAAGAAAACAACAGATCATCATGAAGTCACATTTAAAGCCACAGAAATGTTTATTTGATCCCCTGATTTTGGAATCCCTGATCACTATTGCTCTTCCACTCTCCTTCCTCTTCTGTGCAGATGAGGTACCCATACTGCCGTGAACATTACTCTTGTTGCATTCCCCTCAGGAACCATCTCCCCCAGTATCTAAAATGGATAACCGATTAGCAAGCAAGATAGACTCAGAGCTGCTGCCTGGTTCTCTTTAACTGCCTAGCAGTAACCCATTCCTTCTCTGCCTGCGCTTTGTGAGCCTGCAGTGTCACCACTTTTCTAAATATGCTATCCAATTCTGAACCTCGCGAATACTCAATGGTGACTTTAACTATTGTCTGAGTTCTGAAACTCTTAACTCCAAATTCTATCACCAATGACACCTCTTGTAGAAGTGTTCATTTTGGATGTATAGTGCATCCAATACTCCCCACATAAGATAGGATGTACATTCCTCTGGGCTGAGTGGACCCAGCTGAAAGCGAGTGGCGTTTACTACCAAATAAACCTATTGGACTTTAACCTGGTGTTGTGAGACTTCTTATTGTGTTTATCCCACTCCAATGCCAGCATCTCCACATCCTGAGTGTACCTGCCATACCGTAATCTTAAAAATTATTAAAAACTCGCCGGGCTCCCTCCCTCGCCAGGCTCCCTCTGCCAGTGGACTCCCACTTCATGTTCTTTCTACTAAATGTCACACATTCTGTGCAGACAAGGCAGTGCTGAGCAGGCATGTATAATTTCCTTGAAAAACAAGTCTTCTAACTAATTGCAAGTGTTCTCAGGAGCCTGTATACTCCTGTTTAAGACTGGAATGAAACATAACTTCTTGTAAATTAAGGAGTAATTTGTAATTCACAGCTAAATCATTTCCACCCTCTCCACACCCATTCCCCCTCAGCCTATTTGTCAGCTGGGGGAGGTGGGGGCGGCTGAGGATGAGAAGAAGCTAATTGCAATATTCAGAACATGGAGCAAATGGCTTATTACAGAACATTAACCGACAAAAAATATCATTGACTTGGGATGAAATATTTCCCAAACATGTCGAATACAGATTAATTTGCAGATCACAGTTAATGTTGACATATTTGTTAAAGACAATTCCTACTTCCATAGAGAGAGAAATCGAATTCAAATTGTCGTAAATTTAAATTGATCTTGTATTGAGCAGTAACTGATTTAATAATATTGATCTCAACCAAGAAATATTCAATTATCATGAACGAAAATAGATCTCTACATGAAAGATTAGAATACAAAATAGGATGTGGTTAGACTAAGTTGTGTTGTACATAGAACATAGAACATAGAACAATACAGCACAGAACAGGCCCTTCGGCCTTCGATGTTGTGCCGACCAAAATAAAAAGCAATGCCCCTCCTAACTAAAGCATTCCCTTCTCATCCATATACTTATCCACTAACCTCTTAAACGCCACCAAACTTGGCGCATCTACAACAGCTGCAGGCAGGGCATTCCACTCCCTAATCACTCTTTGAGTAAAGAACCTACCTCTGATATCCGTCCTATAACTCATACCCCTTAATTTAAAGCTGTGTCCCCTCGTGCTAGCTTTCTCCATCCTAGGAAAAAGGCTATCACTGTCCACCCTATCTAAACCTCTAATCATCTTATATGCTTCAATAAGATCCCCTCTTAGCCGCCTCCTTTCTAACGAAAACAACCTCAAATCCTTCAACCTCTCCTCATAGGACCTGCCCTCCATACCAGGCAACATCCTGGTAAACCTCCTCTGTACCCTCTCCAATGCCTCCACATCTTTCTTATAATGTGGGGACCAGAACTGCACACAATACTCCAAGTGCGGCCGCACTAGAGTTTTGTACAGTTGCAACATGATGCTGCGGCTCCTAAATTCAATCCCCCTACCAATAAAAGCTAAGACTCCATATGCCTTCTTAACAACTTTATCCACTTGACTGCCTACTTTCAGGGATCTATTGACACATACACCAAGATCCTTCTGTTCCTCAACACTATTAAGAGCCCTACCATTAGCCCTATACTCTACACATTTATTGTTCCTGCCAAAGTGCATTACCTCACACTTTTCCACATTAAACTCCATTTGCCACCTCTCGGCCCAGCTCTGCAACTTGTCCAAGTCACTCTGTAAACTAAAACACCCCTCTTCACTATCTACCACACCACCAACTTTAGTGTCATCTGCAAATTTACTGATCCATCCCTCAATACCCTCATCCAGATCATTTATAAAAATTACAAACAGCAGGGGCCCCAAAACAGACCCCTGAGGCACACCACTCGTCACCGAACTCCATGATGAATATCTCCCATCAACCACCACCCTCTGTCTTCTATCTGCCAGCCAATTGTAAATTTGTATTGAAACAAATACAATAATTTGTATTGAAACAAAGGATAAATTTAACCTTCAAACTAAACGGCTGAATAAGGAATTTACCAAGTGTGGGATGCATGGACTGGTTGTTATTCTTACAGACTGATAATCTGGGAATATGAGTTTAAATCCCCTCATAGCCATTTAGAAAATGAATATATGGGATAATTTAAGCTGAAATCTCAGTATAAATGGCCATGAAGCTGTTGGATTGTCAGAAGAAGCCAACTCGCCCATTAATGTCCCTTTGACGATGGAGATCTGCCACCTTTATCATCACCTCAGTTTAACTCCTCAGCAACGTGGTTAACTCTTGACTACTCGTCACCATCATCTTCTCCAGAGCAGATCAGCACGGATAGATTTGTAGGCCTGAGTAGCAGTTTCCATGGAAATGAATCAAATCATTCAAGGACTTTACACCAATACATGGGGAGGTGGACAGTGTGATCTCACATTGGGTTAAAGGGCAAGAAGAAATTTGTCATATATCTTCTCATCTGGCAGGTTTGCTGAACTCTTATTTTACAGCACACAAGTATATTAACATCACCATTTAGTACTTGTAATATAATCACTAATCTTTATTGCCATCGATAGGATGATTAAGTTTCGAGAAACGCTTTATTGGTCACTGCATTAAAATCCCAATCTACAATGGCTTTACATAAAAAGATACGATGATGGCATGCAATTTATTGTTAGATTAGAGTTTCATGCTTATCAACATTAAATTTTGTCTCTGCTGATGAATGTTTCATAGTAAGTCCCACTGACTCATTGATTCAACATTTTACTGAACAGAAAATTCAGAAAAATATTAGACTGAATATCAACATGTCACATTCAAATATGGTGAGAAACAGGTGGCTGGAAGGTTGGCATCAACTTATCACAACTCAAGTACTGTGAACAGTCTTGGCATTCATACCAGAGAAAAGATATTCTTGCTTCAGAGTGTGTGTAACACAGCTCCACAAGCCTGATTCCTGGAATAAGATAGTTGTTTTATGAACAGAGATTGAGTAGAATGGACCTATATTTCTGTTAGTTGTGATTTTATTGAGGCGTTAGAAATTCTGAGAGACCTTGGCAAGTTGAATGCTGAGAGACTGTTACTTAGAATACAGAATCGAAACCAAGAGCCAAAGCCTCAGGATGAAGGTCCAACCATTTAGAACTAAAATGAGGAGAAAATTCTTCACTCAGAGGATTGTGAATCTTTGAAATTCTCAACCCAAGAACAGTGACTGTTCAGTCATTGAGTATATTCAGGCCAATATTTATTGATCATTTGAAATTAAAGGAGTCAGTAAAGTTGGGGAAAGATTGGGAAAATTAAGATAGAAAGTCTTAAGATTGGAAGCTTAGGGCCAAAACTGGCAGAGTGGTTATCTCTGGACTCTTGCCTGTGCCAAGGGATACTTTGGAGAAGAATAGAGAGAGGGAATGTTTGAACTCGTGGCTACGGGGATGGTGCAGGAGGGAGGGGTTCAGGTTCCTGAACAATTGGGACTCATTCTGGGATAGGTGGGACCTCTACAAGAGAGATGGTCTACACCTGAACCAGAGGGGAACTAATATCTTGGGGGGAAAATTTGCTAAGGCTATGCAGGGGGCTTTAAACTGATTCGGGGGGGGGTGGGATCCTGAATAGTTGGGGTGCTAAGAGGGATGAGAGTAAGGGGGTCATAGAGGAAAGCCGTAAAACACAGCAGCGTACGGGTGGGGTAGGGCATGGTTTGAAATGCGTATACTTTAATGCAAGGAGTATTCGCAATAAGGGGGAGGAACTTGCAGCTTGGACCAGTACCTGGAACTTCGATGTTGTGGCCATTTCAGAGACTTGGGTAGAGCAGGGACAAGAATGGATGTTGCAGGTTCCAGGGTTCAAATGCTTTAGTCGGAGTAGAGAAGGAGGTAGAAGGGGGGGAGGAGTGGCATTATTAGTCAAAGACTGTATCACAGTGACAGAGAAGAAGTTTGATGAGGACTTGTCTGTTGAGGTAGTATGGGCTGAGATTAGAAACAGGAAAGGAGAGGTCACCCTGTTGGGAGTCTTTTATAGACCTCCTAAAAGTTCTAGAGAGGTAGAGGAAAGGATTGCAAAGTCAATTCTGGTCAGGAGTGAAAGTAATAGGGTAATTGTTATGGGGGACTTTAACTTTACTAATATTGATTGGAATAGCTATAGCTCTAGCTCGTTAGAGGGGTCAGTTTTCGTACAAAGTGTGCAGGAGGGTTTTTTGACTCAGTATGTAGATAGGCCAACTAGAGGTGAGGCTACATTGGATTTGGTGCTGGGCAATAAGCCAGACCAGGTGTTAGGCTTGGAAGTTGGTGAACATTTTGGTGATAGTGACCACAATTCGGTTACGTTCACCTTAGTGATGGATAGGGATAGGCATGAAGCTGGGGGCAGTAGTTATAGCTGGGGGAAGGGTAATTATGAGGCCATCAGGAGAGAATTAGGGTGCATAGATTGGACTAGGAAACTACAGGGACTGGGAACATCTGGAATGTGGAGCTTATTCAAGGAGCAGCTGCTGCGGGTCCTTGATAAGTATGTCCCTGTCAGGCAAGGAGGAAATGGTCGAGTAAGAGAACCTTGGTGTACGAAAAAAGTTGATTTGCTGGTTAAAAGGAAAAAGGAGGCTTATGTCAGGATGAGGATTGAAGGCTCGGTTAGTGCAATGGATAGCTATAGATTAGCCAGGAGGGAGCTAAAGAGGGAATTGAGGAGAGCAAAGAGAGGACATGAGAAGACTTTGGCTGATAGGATTAGGGAGAATCCTAAAGCTTTCTTTAGATATGTTAAGAATAGAAGATTGGTTAGGGCAAGATTAGGGCCAGTCATAGACAGCAGTGGGAAGTTGTGCGTGGAGCCTGAGGAGATTGGAGAGGTACTGAATAAATATTTCTCTTCGGTATTCACGCAGGGTGATGTAAATGTAGTTATGGAGAACACTGAGGTACAGGGTAGCAAACTGGAAGGTATCGAAGTAGATAGGGAGGATGTGCTAGATATTCTCGAGGGTTTGAAGTTGGATAAGTCCCCTGGGCCGGACGGGATTTACCCTAGGATTCTCTGGGAGGCAAGAGAGGAGATTGCAGAGCCTCTGGCTCTGATCTTCAGGTCGTCGTTGGTTACGGGTGTGGTTCCGGAGGACTGGAGGATAGCGAATGTGGTCCCATTGTTCAAGAAGGGGAAGAGAGACCTTCCAGGGAATTATAGGCCAGTGAGTCTTACTTCTGTTGTGGGCAAAGTATTGGAGAGAATAATTAGGGATAGGATTTATAGTTATTTAGAGAGAAATGAATTGATTGGGGATAGTCAGCATGGTTTTGTGAAGGGTAGGTCGTGCCTTACTAACCTCATTGAGTTTTTTGAAAAAGTGACTAAGGAGGTGGATGGGGGTAAGGCGGTTGATGTGGTATATATGGACTTTAGTAAGGCGTTTGATAAGGTGGCCCATGGAAGACTTCTGCAGAAAATGCAGATGTATGGGATAGAGGGTGATTTAGCTAATTGGGTTAGGAATTGGCTAGCAGATAGAAGACAGAGGGTGGTGGTTGATGGGAGATATTCATCGTGGAGTTCGGTGACAAGTGGTGTACCTCAGGGGTCTGTTTTGGGGCCCCTGCTGTTTGTAATTTTTATAAATGATCTGGATGAGGGTATTGAAGGATGGATTAGTAAATTTGCAGATGACACTAAAGTCGGAGGAGTGGTAGATAGTGAAGAGGGGTGTTATAGTTTGCAGAGGGACCTTGGACAAGTTGCAGAGCTGGGCCGAGAGGTGGCAAATGGAGTTTAATGTGGAAAAGTGTGAGGTAATGCACTATGGCAGAAATAATAATTGTGTAGAGTATAGAGCAAATGGTAGGATTCTTAGTAGCCTAGATGAACAGAGGGATCTTGGTGTGTATGTGCATAGATCCCTGAAAGTAGGCAGTCAGGTCGAGGAGGATGTTAGGAAGGCATATGGAGTCCTGGCTTTTATTGGTAAGGGGATTGAATTTCGGAGCCGCAACGTCATGTTGCAACTGTACAAAACTCTAGTGCGGCCGCACTTGGAGTATTGTGTGCAGTTCTGGTCCCCGCATTATAAGAAAGATGTGGAGGCATTGGAGAGGGTACAGAGGAGGTTTACCAGGATGTTGCCTGGTATGGAGGGCAGGTCTTATGAGGAGAGGCTGAGGGATTTGAGGTTGTTTTCGTTAGAAAGGAGGCGGCTAAGAGGGGACCTGATCGAAACATATAAGATGATTAGAGGTTTAGATAGGGTGGACAGTGATAGCCTTTTTCCTAGGATGGAGAAAGCTAGCACGAGGGGACACAGCTTTAAATTAAGGGGTGATAGTTATAGGACGGATATCAGAGGTAGGTTCTTTACCCAAAGGGTGGTTCGGGAGTGGAATGCCCTGCCTGCAGCAGTTGTAGATGCGCCAAGTTTGGTGGCGTTTAAGAGGTTAGTTGATAAGTATATGGAAGAGAAGGGAATGGTTTAGTTTGGAGGGGCATTGCTTTTTATATTGGTCGGCGCAACATCGAAGGCCGAAGGGCCTGTTCTGTGCTGTAATGTTCTATGTTCTATGTTCTATGTTCTAAAGTCAGCAACAATCCTCTTGAATGATGGAGCATGTTTGAAGGATCGATTGACCTATTCCTGCTCTTAAATTATGAAAGCCAAACTTAATTGGCTTAATAAAAAAAACTGAATACTAACTACCTCCCTAACAGTACTATGGTTTTATCTAAAAATGGCTGGACTAGCGGATAGTGAGGAGCATTGTCAGGCAATGCAGCAGGACATAGATAGGCTGGTAGCTTGGGCAGATAGGTGGCAGATGGAATTTAATCCTTATAAATGCGAGGTGATGCATTTTGGGAGAAAGAATGTAGGGGGAGATATATGATAAAGGGTAGACCTATTAAGAGTATAGAAACACAGAGAGACCAGGGGGTGCAGATGAACAAGTCTCTGAAGGTGGCAGAGGAAGTGGAGAAGGTTGTGAAGAAAGCATATAGTATGCTAGCCTTTATAGGAAGGGGTATAGAGTACAAGAGCTGGCCTTTAATGTTGCAGTTGTATAAAATGTTAGTTAGACCTCATTTGGAATACTGCGTCCAGTTCTGGTCACCTTACTACCGGAAGGACTTGGAGACTCTGGAGAGAGTGCAGAGGAGGTTTACCAGGATGCTGCCTGGTATGGAAGGTCTGAATTACAAGGAGAGATTAGGCAAATTGGGACTGTTTTCCTTAGAAAGACGTAGATTTAGAGAAGATGTAATAGAGGTGTACAAGATTATGAGGGGTATAGATAGAGTAAACAGGGTTAAGCTTTTTCCTAGGATGGATTCGAATAGCACGAGGAGTCACAGGCTTAGGGTGAGGGGCGTAAAGTATAATATGGATGCTAGAGGGAGTTTTTTCACACAGAGGGTTGTGAGGGTATGGAACGCGTTGCCAAGTAAAGTGGTGGGGGCAGGCATTCTGGAGTTATTTAAGAAATACTTAGATGGGCACATGAACAGAATGGGAATGGAGGGATATAGAAAACTAATTTAAAATAGGGATCATGAGCCTTGGGAGTTCCCTGGGAAGTGTGTAAATTGTCGATGATATTGACGTATTTGTTTTATCCTACAGGTACTTCGGTCCGCCTTGTCTATCAAGGGGCATACACGCGATGGGTTGAGAGTAGCCTAGTGTTTCACGTCATTAGTGTACACTTGACCTGGACCATTTGATGGGCAACACGACAGCTCAGTGACTATTGTTGTGCTGTGCAGATACATGGATTTGGACTTGTGTCTGTGGGAGTTTGTGCATTCTCCCCGTGCTTGCGTGGGTTTTCTCCGGGTGCTCTGGTTTCCTCCCACATCCCAAAGATGTGCTCTTAGGCTAATTGGGAAATTCTCAAATTCTCCCTAAATTGTCTCAAATTTGGTTTTTAATCCATAGATCTACAAACATAGACAGGGATCACAGGTAGAGGTGGGAACATTGGGGTGGCGGCGCGGGCTCTTTGGGCCAAAGGGCCTGTTTCCCGTGCTGTTTTGTTCTTTGGACACCAGTATTTTTTTTTAATTCATTCGCAGGGTGTGGGCGTCACTGACTGGGTCAGTATTTGTTGCCTGTCCCTAATTCCCTTTGAATTGAGTGTCTCGCTTAGCCATTTCAGAAGGCAGTTGAGAATCAACCACATTGCTGTGGCTCTGGAGTCACATGTAGGCCAGACTGGGTAAGGACAGCAGATTTCCTTCCCTAAAAGACATTAGTGAACCAGATGAATTTTTGCAACAAGCTATAATGGTTTCTGATCATTGGTAGACTTTTAATTCAATGTTTTTATTGAAGTCAAATTTCACCATCTGCCGTGCTGGAATTTGAACCCAGATCCCTGAAGCATTACATTGGGTCCCTGGACTATTGGTCCAGTGACAAAACTACTATGCCACTCTTTCCACTTTCCCAAGGGCAATTAGGGACCTCTTTTTGGTGATCTCTTTTTGATAAGGGCAATTAGGGGTGGGCAATAACATAGAACATAGAACATAGAACATTACAGCACAGAACAGGCCCTTCGGCCTTCGATGTTGTCCCAACCAAAATAAAAAGCAATGCCCCTCCAAACTAAACCATTCCCTTCTCTTCCATATACTTATCAATTAACCTCTTAAACGCCACCAAACTTGGCGCATCTACAACAGCTGCAGGCAGGGCATTCCACTCCCTAATCACTCTTTGAGTAAAGAACCTACCTCTGATATCCGTCCTATAACTCATACCCCTTAATTTAAAGCTGTGTCCCCTCGTGCTAGCTTTCTCCATCCTAGGAAAAAGGCTATCACTGTCCACCCTATCTAAACCTCTAATCATCTTATATGCTTCAATAAGATCCCCTCTTAGCCGCCTCCTTTCTAACGAAAACAACCTCAAATCCTTCAACCTCTCTTCATAGGACCTGCCCTCCATACCAGGCAACATCCTGGTAAACCTCCTCTGTACCCTCTCCAATGCCTCCACATCTTTCTTATAATGTGGGGACCAGAACTGCACACAATACTCCAAGTGCGGCCGCACTAGAGTTTTGTACAGTTGCAACATGATGCTGCGGCTCCTAAATTCAATCCCCCTACCAATAAAAGCTAAGACTCCATATGCCTTCTTAACAACTTTATCCACTTGACTGCCTACTTTCAGGGATCTATTGACACATACACCAAGATCCTTCTGTTCCTCAACACTATTAAGATCCCTACCATTAGCCCTATACTCTACACATTTATTGTTCCTGCCAAAGTGCATTACCTCACACTTTTCCACATTAAACTCCATTTGCCACCTCTCGGCCCAGCTCTGCAACTTGTCCAAGTCACTCTGTAAACTATAACACCCCTCTTCACTATCTACCACTTTAGGAATTGCTGCAAATTACAATCAGCTATCTCATTGAACCACATTGGTTCCAGTTAAGCAAAGTCTCAGATTTAATATTCTCATTCTTGTCTTCAAATCTCTCCGTTATCATAGCCCTTGCTATCTCTGTGACCTGCCCCCCCAAACCCCACAACCTTCCAGCATCTTTGAACTCGCTTCCAAGCTTCCCTGAATTTCGTTGCTCCATATTGGTTGCTGTGTCTTCAACTGTCTAAGGGCCCAGGCTCTGGGATTTTTTTCCTGAAACCTCCTTGCTCAATGTCACTTTTCTTCTATAAGCACGTTTTACAAACCTTGACAAGGCCTTTCTTATTCATCCTAATGTCTCCTTATGTGGCTGGAGGCGAGGGGGGCGGAGTCATACATTGCTTTTTAACAATCCTGTGGAACACAAAGAACAAAACAGCACAGGAAACAGGCCCTTCAGCCCAACGAGCCCGCGCCACCACCCCGATGTTCCCACCTCTACCCGTGATCCCTGTCTATGTTTATAGATCTATGGATTAAAAACCAAATTTGAGACAATTTAGGGAGAATTTGTTTTGCCAATTAGCCTAAGAGCACATCTTTGGGATGTGGGAGGAAACTGGAGCGCCCGGAGAAAACCCACGCAAGCACGGGGAGAATGTGCAAACTCCCACAGACACAGGCCCAATTCCATGTATCTGCACAGCACAGCGATAGTCACTGAGCTGTCATGTTGCCCATCAAATGGTTCAGGTCAAGCGTACAGTGACGATGTGAAGCACTAGGATACTCTCGAAAAAATCCAAGAGCAGCCCTCTCACGACCCATCGCGTGTATGCCCCTCGTTAGACAACAAGGTGGACCAAAGTACCTGTAGGATAAAAACAAGTACATCAATATCATCATCTATTTACACACTTCCCAGGGACTCCCAAGGCTCATGATCCCTATTTTAAATCAGTTTTCTATACCGCTCCATTCCCATTCTGTTCATGTGCCCATCTAAGTATTTCTTAAATAACTCCAGAGTACCTGCCTCCACCACTTGGCAGCGTATTCCATACCCCCACCACCCTCTGTGTGAAAAAACTCCCTCTAGCATCCAAATTATACCTTACCCCCCTCACCCTAAGCCTGTAACCCCTTGTGATATTCGAGTCCATCCTAGGAAAAAGCTTAACCCTGTTTACTCTATCTATACCCCCTTGCAAGGTTTAATTATGTTAAAATAAGGAACTATTAAGATATGACATGTTTTTGTTGCTATTGTCAAATGATCAGAAAAGAATGTGTATTTTCACCTTTGAGTGTTATCAGATTGTGAATGGTAATTGGTGGTTTGCACACACAATCAGGTTTGTTTGAGAAATGCTGTGGCTTCAGCAGGATGGCACTGTGATTCTGCAGCTGTTAAATCACTGATTCTGTGTGCCAGTTGATACTTTGATGAAATCTGTTCATGAATCTGGCAGTCAGAATTCATCCCCAATATTGCAACAAGGGTTCTCACACTTTAAACTTTGATCAGCGCCAGACTCAAATTCACAGCAAATGTTGGATTGTTGCTGTAATCGAGATGAATTGTGACAGCAAGAACAGTAAATGATACAGACTGTTCCTGCTTAACTGGGGTCTGGGGTGAACAAGTCATGCATATTGCATGTTTTGAGATGTTGGAAGGTTGCACAAAGATGTTATGTAATTTCATGACGTTGATTTATACTGGTTAAGAGTTTGATTTGCCCAAGAATTTGAGCTTCCTCTGAGATTGAATGAATGTACATTTGACTCACTGCTTGTTTTCTTTATACTGCTGTCAGTTTGAGTTTGGCCATTGGGATGTGATGAGCCAGCCTAGGAAAGTCAAAGATATCAGCTGAATTTAAATGTCAGTGATAGTGTTGCTCTGTTGCAGTCTTCTTCTATCTCAGGGGGAAAGAAACTGACCTTAACTGGAGTTTTACACATCAGCTGGGAGGCTATTAAAGTAAAAACAAAATGAAGATTGGTGCTGCAGCTTTCATACAAAGACATTATTAATTGCAAACTTTATCCTCCACATTCTACACTTGCTGTCATTTCCATTCTGCCCTTCCCCAGGTCACAGTCATGTTGCTTGCCCCTTATCAGCCACTTTACTTGAGATTGGGGATGAATCCTAACTCCTGAGTGATTCATGTATCACTGACTTCAATAATGGCTGCCTAAATGACCCTTTGCTTCTCCAGGCTGCCTCCTTCTGGTCAAATCCAAAGCAGTGTTTGTGACTCCACTGGCCACAGAGACAGTCACCCTACTCTTGGTTTGGAAGGAGAGTTTGGGCAGATTAAAAATGAGGGAGGGATTCAAGAGAAAAGTTAAAATAAAAGTGGAAAACAGACATTTATAGTGTTATCAGTAAACTATTAATTACTGATAACTGTCTCAACGCTTCTTTTCACATCACGCTACAGAATTGCTACATTAATTTAAAATGAAGAATAAAATGCAGTTGTCAGAATGTGCCATTTTGTGTCAGGAGTAAAAGAGAAAGGAGTTCACAGCGTGCATGGTTTGTTTCAATTATGGGGGACCATCTGGATCATTGGAGCATGCCAGGAAAAACACTATAAAGTGATGTACTGTGATATAGAGAGGGAGGGGATGATAAACTGCAGTGTCAATCTGATGATTAGAACACTACAGGCAGTATTAAATATAAACTCTGTTTAGTTCAGTACAGAATATTGACTGTCACTTCTTCACCTGATTAGAATACTCCCTATGTGAGTAAATAATAAATAATATATGCAACTTTATATATAGTAGGTTGTTTTAAGTGTACTCAAGGATGGGGCATCATTTTGTAATT
Organism: Sphyrna mokarran; assembly: GCA_024679065.1. Classification (NCBI taxonomy): domain Eukaryota; kingdom Metazoa; phylum Chordata; class Chondrichthyes; order Carcharhiniformes; family Carcharhinidae; genus Sphyrna; species Sphyrna mokarran. The sequence continues at coordinate 148,953,215 of JAGIQG010000002.1, forward strand.
CATTCTGATTTGAAAGGTTTTTTCAACCCTATTGGTTTTTTAAAATTATTTAATCGCAAACTTTGGTAACTCCAGAGATCTGGGACAACTGGTTAGGATTTTTTTGTTTTTTGTTCTTTGATTTCTCCAATCTCTTCAAACTTGCTGATTTTAAAGGAAGTTATTATCCACATTACAACAACCTGCATTCATGCGGCATCTTACATGTAGTAAAATATCCCAAGCCTGTTTTATATTTACATTAATATATTGGTAATCAGCTTCTTAACTCAATCTGCACATCCTTCTTCTGAAATCTGTAATACCCTAAACAGATTCAGCAATTTCAATTTACCATTGGCCTCTAGTTTAACAGCGTTTTGAGGGAGACAGTTCTTGGTATCCTCTACACTAAAGGAGTGTACCTAACATCATCCCTTCAACAACCTAGATCAAATAACAAGTTTCTTCCCCCTCAATCTAGAACCTCTATTTAATCCAACAAGTTCTTCTGTAATTAACTTTAACAAGTCATTATATCACTTATGCATTAATTATCTTCTTTCTATACTCAAAACCTGGCCTCAGCAGCCTCTCCTTATAATTTCAATAGTTTAGATGTAATTTCAGTGACAATTATTGCAGATCTGACAATCTGAAACAAAAACAAAAAATGCTAGAAAGGCTCAGCAGGAGACATCTGTGGAGACAGAGTTTTAAGTTGGTGACCTTTTGTCAGATAGGGTATAGACTGTGGGTGGGGGTGAGATCGTCAGAATTGTGGCTTTGTGCATTGACTTTGCCTCTAAAATGCTCTTCTTTGCTGATTGTTGATTGAGAAAATGTGATTGTCATTGTGCACCCTCATTAACCTCACTCCAAATGTGAAAGCAGGTGAAAATCACAGATCCATGGAATTGTCACAGCTCAGAAGGAGGACATTCAGCCCATTGTGCACTGACACATCAATAACACATTTGAAACAAGCAGAGAGGTGTAATACTGTTAGAAAATGCACATATAGAATTAGAAAATGTGTGTGTTTAAAGCTATAAATTGCTGCATTTGTATTGCTATATTTTAAACTTAAAATGCGTGTAATAACTTAGGAAACCCAGTTAGAAAGTAATATAGTTTATTTAATGCAAAGTGAACACTATCTTGGTGTTCACACACTAGTCTCTAGCTGGGGCTCCAGTTTAGATGGTCCAATCATGAGCCTGTCTTATAAAAGGCTTAGATAATGAGTTCCAGCTGGACAGGCCACTGCCTGTTCCCAGAGAAACTCACACACACTGAATACTACAGGGAGATGAATCAGTGATTTCTGCAAGAGCTTTGTGGCAGTTATCACATTTAGATATATTTATTATACATAGCAATAGATTACATTATGTCATCTTCATAATGTCCAATATCTTCACTGACAAGTGTTCTAACCATTACAAAATGATTATCAATTGCACAAATCTCATCACTTTTCATAGTATAAAATATAATGCTGCAAATCCAAATGGTTTGGTGATGATGGTTCTCTGAATCATTCACATCAGCTCCTGTGACAGATGGAGAACATCACACCTGTTCTATTGGAAAGTTCACATTCAAGGCAGGGGATTGAAAAGTGTTGTTTTCTCTAGATCCCAATCTCCAGATGAAGCTGCAGCATCGGTGGACCCAAGGTCTGAGCGTAAAAGACAATGACATGCAAGAAAAAGTAATGAAACCAGAAATGAAAAATGAATGATAAGCAGTAGAAACTAGTAAATGAATATTGATGGAGACTGACCAATAGTTACTGAAGCTACCAACAACAGAATCGCAACACAAACTTAAGGATGTTCTTCCCTTCCAATCACAGAAAAATTAATGGGACTATTCAATGCTGCTCCATTAAAATTCAGCTCTTCTGTGAACCTTTAACACTCCTGGAAATATATACATGACAGATTTACAAATGTGTGTTTGAAAGATATATCTGTCTATGCTGTATTACTGCAGGTAAAACACAGCTCACAATTTGTTCTGCCATTCACTTGTTTCATATATTTGTTATATATAATGATGGGTTATAGAATGTTGTCTATGTCCACAATCTTCATGACTCGTTTTTCTATTTGTTATAAAATTGCTGTCAATCCAAACAATTCTAATCACATTAAACACTTTGTGGAATGCTGCAAGTGCAAATTGTGCTTTGTTTGATTCCACCTATTGGGATTTTTAGGCTCCAAATACAATGAAATGACATGTGGATAGTTTTATCTAATCAAGAGGACTACTTCCAGCACTTACAGGACTCACAAAAAGAAAGAAACAATATTTATCTTGAGGGACCTCTTCTGAGTGATAAACCCTGACCTGTTTCAATTACAGCAATTGCAATCAAAGCTTTCCACTGAGATCACCTTCCAGGCACAATGCTGGTGATCCTCAGCTGCTCCTGCTCCATCAGCATCCCCCATTTCCTCTTTGTTGATGCTGTCAGACAGCAGATCAAATTGTTAATCTCGAGCTGAGTGTGCAGAGTCAAGAAACTTTCTGCTTCCACAAAACTGACCAGAGAGAAACTTCAATGATTTTTGTTCCAAGTGGGAGGAGGGATGAGCAGAAATTAGAGTGATGAGTGCCAACCTTGTAGACAATGCAGAGGTGGCTGCAGGGGAGGAAGATGGGGGTGAGCGGGGGGTAAGCAGGGTCCATTAAAAGGCTTGTCTCAGTTCCCTGGGACTTTGGCCCAATTGTAATGAAAACAATAAAACAAAAACAGCCTTTGAAACCTCACCACTCACATTCCTTCACCCTCCAACATTAAGGGCATTTAAATGGTCATTGAATAAACATATGGATGATATTGGAATATGGAGGTTAGATGGGCCTAAGATTGGTTTCATAGTTTGGCACAACATCGAGGGCTGGAGAGTGTGTAGTGTGCTGTAATGTTCTATATTCTACATGCCACACATTCCCAATACCCCATCAATGCCAATTCATGCCATCTCAACTACCCCAAGTCCTTTCATTCTATCTCTGCCAATATAGAACATAGAACATAGAACATAGAACAATACAGCACAGAACAGGCCCTTCAGCCTTCGATGTTGTGCCGACCAAAATACAAAGCAATGCCCCTCCAAACTAAACCATTCCCTTCTCTTCCATATACTTATCAATTAACCTCTTAAACGCCACCAAACTTGGCTCATCTACAACAGCTGCAGGCAGGGCATTCCACTCCCTAATCACTCTTTGAGTAAAGAACTACCTCTGATATCCGTCCTATAACTCATACCCCTTAATTTAAAGCTGTGTCCCCTCGTGCTAGCTTTCTCCATCCTAGGAAAAAGGCTATCACTGTCCAACCTATCTAAACCTCTAATCATCTTATATGCTTCAATAAGATCCCCTCTTAGCCGCCTCCTTTCTAACGAAAACAACCTCAATCCTTCAACCTCTCTTCATAGGACCTGCCCTCCATACCAGGCAACATCCTGGTAAACCTCCTCTGTACCTCTCCAATGCCTCCACATCTTTCTTATAATGTGGGGACCAGAACTGCACACAATACTCCAAGTGCGGCCGCACTAGAGTTTTGTACAGTTGCAACATGATGCTGCGGCTCCTAAATTCAATCCCCCTGCCAATAAAAGCTAAGACTCCATATGCCTTCTTAACTACTTTATCCACTTGACTGCCTACTTTCAGGGATCTATTGACACATACACCAAGATCCTTCTGTTTCTCAACACTATTAAGAGCCCTACCATTAGCCCTATACTCTACACATTTATTGTTCCTGCCAAAGTGCATTACCTCCCACTTTTCCACATTACACTCCATTTGCCACCTCTCGGCCCAGCTCTGCAACTTGTCCAAGTCACTCTGTAAACTAAAACACCCCTCTTCACTATCTAAACACCCCTCTTCACTATCTAAACACCCCTCTTCACTATCTACCCCATTACCAATATATACCCCATTACCTACTCCCATGGCTCCCAAACCATACTTGCCAACCTGTGGCCTTCAATACACTCCACATGACCCCTCGTTCCTTCCAAGCCAACTTAAAACAAACTCATGTTAGCTCATCACCTTCGTCCATTATCCTTTGACCTTGCATCCTCATGACAACTCCACAGTATCCACCATAGAAGACTTCGTAAGATGTGATAAATGAAATAAAACAAATTCCTAAATATATATTGCAGAACTTTACTAAAAACACATCCTGATTGACAAAAGCCCATTCAATGCATTTGAATCCCATCAAATACTTTGTTAAAAAAGACACTTGTATTCATCACCCCACATCAAAGATAAATAATCTCTTTATGATCACTTGGATCTATTAATCAAGCTTAAACCTACAGCCCCCCACTGTTATAATGCTAGGTTGTGGAAGAAGTGCATTAGACTAATCCCATAATGATAACTTTCAACTTACTTCAGTGAACTGCTCGTAAAGTGGCAAGCACTCTTTCTTTCCAACAGTAAGCATATTGTTCTCAAAAAAATTAAAGAGTAGGAGTTTGAAGAAGACTTCGCACCTTGATAGATCCACAAACTTTAATCAGATGTTATGCATACTCATGTCTAGCTTTAACAATACCAAAAATTCCTCGACCTCCTCCAATAATCTGACATTGTCGGAAGGGTACCTTAACTGTCAAAAGACAAATCGGGACCTTTTCTTCAAATGTCTGAAGCCTACACCTCATATTTCAGAAAGCTGAGTAATCAAAACAGTTTCTGGTAAAGACAGGTGCATGTTGTCATGAATCATGGATATACAAAATATGTGTCTATCACCTGACTAAAATAGTGGATGTTGGATTCAGAGGTGGGAAATCTGGATTTGGGACTCGGGCACCATTTTGATTGAGACATGGAGCCATTTCATTTCCCCAAGGATTCAAACTCTATCGTCCAATATTCAGCCTCAGATGAGTTATATGTCCCTCAGTGACAATTCACAAAGCCAACAGTTCAATCCTCAGTAGTTTTCAGCCACCTTTCTAATAATTCATTCAGACTGTAACCCTAATGTCTTATTTGCCTCCGAATTTGGCTCGTGACTGTGTATTCTCACCAGATAAAGACCACCTCTTTCAACCTCTGTGACATCATTTGACTTCATCCTGGCCTCAGTCCATGTTCTGCTGAAACCCTAACCTTGCCTTTATCACCATTAGACATAAATCTCCCAATCCCCATCAACCTCAATCTATCTAAATTCCTATTGTCCTTGTTATATATCAAGCCCAGCCCGCCATCATAATTGTATTCCTAGCCACCCAATGAGCCACAATAACAGCTCAGCATCCTCAAGACCTCTCACCTACTGAGGTTCCCAAGACTAGGAAAGCTGGCCGTCGTGAACCGATGATGTGGAGATGCCAGCGTTAGAGTGGGGTAAACGCAGTAAGAAGGTTCACAACACCAGTTAGAGTCTAACCAGTTTATTTGACAGGAATCCCACAATGTTTTTTTTTCGGAAACAGTGTTCCTTGGTCGGATGTGTGGAACCTTCCAAACACCGTTTGAAGGAACACTGTTTCCGAAAGCTTGTGGGATTATTATCAAATAAACTGATTGGACTCTAACCTGGTATTGTGAGACTTCTTACATTGTGAACCAAAACAGAATGTCTATTAAAATGAAGTCACACAATCTCATTAAACATTCAATTCACCAACCCATTACTTTGGAGCCAATTGGTTTCCCAATCTTCATCCTCACATTAAAACAGGATATGTACTTGTCCAAGGCAAGGCATGTTCCTCCTTCAACTATCTAACTTTTAAATATCTCTCCTAAACTAAAGGCACTCATTTTTGGGGTTTTGTTTATCATTTGTGCCAATTATTTTCTGACTTCGCTTGGGTGAGGGTTTGTAAAATCCTACCCAAAGCCAATGGAGAATTACGTTCTGTGAGTCTTGCCTACTCTAAAATCAGGATAGATGTGCCGGTAAACTCCCAGCAATGATCTCCCTGCTCAGGTTTATTGTCTAATCCGGCATTGTAGCACAATGGTTAGCACTGCTGCTCCACAGCTCCGGCAACCTGGGTTCGATTCCTGGTTTGGGTCACTGTCTGTGTGGAGTTTGCACATTCTCCTTGTGTCTGCATGGGTTTTCTCCGGGTGCTCTGATTTCTTCCCACAGTCCAAAGATGTGTGGGTTAGGTGGATTGGCCAAGCTAAATTGCCCCTTAGTGTTCCGAGAAGTGTAGGTTAGAGGGATTAGCAGATAAATCTATAGGGATACAGGGATAGGGATTGTTATTGGTGCAGGCTTGATGGGCCAAAAGGCCTTTTTCTGCACTGTAGGGTTTCTATGGTTTAATGCATCTGTCTCTCCACCACATTTCCTGCCTCTAAGGCCACAATTAAAACCCATATCTATGAGTAACTTTTCAGTCACCCTGATGTTTCCTCTGACTGCTTGCTGAATTATGTTTTCACATTATTTTAGTTTGGTGTCTGATTGTTAATTTTATGTTAACGGTGCTATATGTATTCAAGTTATTATTGTTAACAGATGATAAATATAACAATAATTCTATTCATATGAACCTTATCTGAAGTGTCTCAAAACAGCTTTCACAAAATGAAAAGCTTTGTGAAGAGTGCTAATTGTTATCTTCTAAGATATATCTACTGAAATTCAAGGAGCAATAGGTTGCCAATATCTTACCCCAGTGATAATATCAGGGACTGAAAATGTCCTGGAACCAGGAAGTGGAAATGAAGAGTGTCATTTGCAATTAGGAGGTTTTGCTATTGAACATTTTATGGTAGATATCACATGTCACTCAATATGAATTTTGAAGGGATGCAGTAATCTTAAGTAATGGATTTTAATTGAAAACTGCAAACTTGATGGATCTACAGATGATAAGTTTATTACTGTTTAATTTTTTTTATTATTTTCAATTATGTCAGAGCGCTATGTTCATTAAAAGGAGAAGCAATCAGACTTGGCTGAAAAGATTTCACACTCCTTGCTAAGTCTGAAATGCAATCACCAGGGAGGCAATTGAAGGTTATCTCACTGATTGAGTTTTAAAACCAAATTGAAAAGTAGCATTCGTGTGGGAAGATGGATTGAAAATGTTTTCTCTGCTATGTTTTTATGAGAGTCATTGAAGTAACATAAGTGAAGTTGCTTTTTGTCTTTTGTTCTGTGCCTGTCAGTGTTTGGGTTTAATGCATCTTAACCTGTCACACATATCATGCTACACTGTATAAATTAGCTTGTTGCTCCTATTTGATGACCATTCTCTCTAAATATTTAATTAGTGGTTCTTATAAACAATGCTGGACTTTCTGTTAATAATCATGTACAATCATCATTAGCTTGAGTAAAATGTATTTTAATTAAAATCTAATATAAAGCAAATTTCTTTCTATGATCTGTCAAAAATGTGTCAGTTAGAACATAGAACATAGAACATAGAACACTACAGCACAAACAGGCCCTTTGGCCCACAAGTTGTGCCGAACACATCAAAACCTACCCAGCCATAGACCTATATATAACCCCCAATCCCATTGGATCCCATATACTCATCCAGAAGTCTTTTAAAAGACCCCAGCGAGCTCGCCTCGACCACCACTGACGGCAGCCGATTCCATTCACTCACCACCCTCTGAGTGAAAAACTTTCCCCTAGCATCCCCTCTGTACTTGCTTCCCTGCACCTTAAATCTGTGCCCTCTCGTCGCAACCATTTCAGCCCTGGGAAATAGTCTCTGAGAGTCCACCCTATCTATTCCTCTCAACATCTTGTAAACCTCTATCAGGTCGCCTCTCAACCTTCGTCTCTTCAGGGAGAACAGTCCCAGCTCCCTCAACCTGTCTTCATAAGGCATGCCTCCCAATCCAGGCAACATCCTTGTAAATCTCCTCTGCACCCTTTCAATAGCTTCCACATCCTTCCTATAGTGAGGCGACTAGAACTGCGCACAGTACTCCAAGTTGGTCTGACAAGGGTCCTATAAAGCTGCAGCATTACCTCCTGACTCCTGAACTCAATCCCTCGATGAATGAAGGCCAGTACACCGTAAGCTTTCTTAACCACATCCTCCACCTGGGAGGCCGATTTGAGAGTCTTATGGACCCGGACCCCAAGATCCCTCTGCTCTTCCACACAGCTAAGACTCCTACCTTTGATAGTGTACTCATTCATCCCGTTGGATCTGCCAAAATGGACCACAACACATTTATCCGCGTTGAAGTCCATCTGCCACTTCTCCGCCCAGTCTTGCATCCTGTCGATGTCATGCTGCAACTTTTGACATCCCTCCAGACCATCCACAACACCACCGACCTTCGTGTCATCGGCGAACTTACTCACCCATCCCTCCACTTCCTCATCCAGGTCATTTATGAAAATGACAAACAGCAAGGGTCCTAGAACAGATCCCTGGGGCACTCCACTGGTGACCGACCTCCATGCAGAAAAAGAGCCATCCACAACCACCCTCTGCCTTCTGCAGGCAAGCCAGTTCTGGATCCACAAGGCCAAAGCCCCTTGGATCCCATGGCCTCTCACCTTCTCAAGAAGTCTTGCATGTGGGACCTTGTCAAATGCCTTGCTGAAGTCCATGTACACCACGTCCACTGCTCTTCCTTCGTCAATGTGTTCAGTCACATTTTCGAAGAACTCAATTAAGCTCGTAAGGCACGACCTGCCTTTTACAAAACCATGCTGACTATTTCTAATCAACCTAAACTTCTCCAAATGCTTGTAAATCTTGTCCCTCAGAAGCCTCTCCATCAGCTTACCAACCACTGAGGTCAGACTCACCGGTCGGTAATTTCCAGGACTATCCCTGTTCCCTTTCTTGAAAATAGGGACCACATCCGCAATCCTCCAATCCTCCGGAACCTCTCCCGTCTCCATCGACGACGCAAAGATCATCGCCAGGGGCTCTGCAATGACATCCCTCACCTCCCACAATAACCTGGGGTACATCCCATCTGGTCCCGGAGACTTGTCTATCTTGATAGCATTTAAAAGTTCTAACACATCCGCTTCCTTAATATCTACATACTCAATCTTTTCAGTCTGCCGCAAACTTGTAGTGCATCCTCCCAGATCACTTTCCACCGTGAATACTGATGCAAAGTACTCATTAAGCACCTCTGCCATTTCTTCCGGTTCCATACAGACTTTTCCCCCTTCACCTTTTATAGGTCCTATCCCTTCTCTTCTCATCCTTTTACTTTTCACATATAAAAGTAAAAGGAGTTCTTCAGAGATGCAGTTTGATTTTTGGTAGGATTACAACAATGTGATTTGTGCATGTGAGATTAATCTGTTATTTTACAAACATCTTCAGAACTGCTCAAAAGGGGCTTTATAAAGACCAGAAATAGATATTAATGAAAGATGGATGCCATGAATCATCTGATATCTGGTGCTGTCAGTTGAACAATTTCTGGAAAGTTCTGATATGGAAATGCAAACACAAGCTTTGCAATTTGAACTGAGACAAAGCAAACTGCTTTGAAATGCAAGGCCACATTCCAAGGTCAATCCTCGTGAGGAGTGCAAAGAGAGATAATTAAAAGAATCTAGCCACTCAGAATGATCTAAGGAACAACCATTAAATGCAATGCACTGGATTTTGAAACAATGGTTGCAACAGACCAAACAACCTAAAACCTGTTGGAAATATACAATGGATGAAATATTTCAGGCCCACCTATGGTTCAATGTAGAGAGATTGCAAATAATTTTGCGACTTGAGGATAGTGAGGAGCATTGTCAGGTGATGCAGCAGGACATAGATAGGCTGGTAGCTTGGGCAGACAGATGGCAGATGGAATTCAATCCTGATAAATGCGAGGTGATGCATTTTGGGAGAAAGAATGTAGTGGGGAGATATATGATAAAGGGTAGACCTATTATGAGTATAGAAATGCAGAGGGACCTGGGGGTGCAGGTGCACAAGTCTCTGAAGGTGGCAGAGGAAGTGGAGAAGGTTGTGAAGAAAGCATATAGTATGCTAGCCTTTATAGGAAGAGGTATAGAGTACAAGAGCTGGCCTTTAATGTTGCAGTTGTTTAAAATGTTGGTTAGACCTCATTTGGAATACTGCGTCCAGTTCTGGTCACCTTACTACTGGAAGGACGTGGAGACTCTGGAGAGAGTGCAAAGGACGTTTACCAGGATGCTGCCTGGTATGGAAGGTCTGAGTTACGAGGAGAGATTAGGCAAATTGGGACTGTTTTCCTTAGAAAGACGTAGACTTAGAGGAGATCTGATAGAGGTGTACAAGACTATGAAGGGGATAGATAGAGTAAACAGGGTTAAGCTTTTTCCTAGGATGGACTCAAATAGCACGAGGGGTCACAGGCTTAGGGTGAGGGGGGTAAGGTATAATTTGGATGCGAGAGGGAGTTTTTTCACACAGAGGGCGGTGGAGGTTTGGAATGCGCTGCCAAGTAAAGTGGTGGAGGCAGGCACTCTGGGAGTTATTTAAGAAATACTTAGATGGGCACATGAACAGAATGGGAATGGAGGGGTATAGAAAACTGATTTAAAATAGGGATCATGAGCCTTGGGAGTCCCTGGGAAGTGTGTAAATAGATGATGATATTGATGTACTTGTTTTATCCTACAGGTGCTTTGGTCCACCTTGTTGTCTAACGAGGGGCATACACGCGATGGGTCGTGAGAGGGCTGCTCTTGGATTTTTTCGAGAGTATCCTAGTGCTTCACGTCGTTAGTGTACGCTTGACCTGGACCATTTGATGGCAACACGACAGCTCAGTGACTATCGCTGTGCTGTGCAGATACATGGATTTGGGCCTGTGTCTGTGGGAGTTTGCGCATTCTCCCCGTGCTTGCGTGGGTTTTCTCCGGGAGCTCCGGTTTCCTACCACATCCCAAAGATGTGCTCTTAGGCTAATTGGCAAAACAAATTCTCCCTAAATTGTCTCAAATTTGGTTTTTAATCCATAGATCTATAAACATGGACAGGGATCACGGGTAGAGGTGGGAACATCGGGGTGGCAGCGTGGGCTCGTTGGGCCAAAGCGCCTGTTTCCCATACTGTTTTGTTCTTTGATCTTTGAAGAAACAGACTGAATGCTGGGCTCGCTCTCTCTTGCTCTCTCACGCTCTCTCTCGCTCTCGCTCTCACTCTCTTGCTCTCTCTCTCGCTTGCTCTCAATCTCTCCCGCTCTTCCCCATATGCTCCCTCTCCCTCCACCCCTTGGAATAGATGTACATCTGGTTCCAATGACCAGAAATCTACCAGTGAAATGAAATCACACATTAATTGCAACATCTTCTAACATAAAAACGGCAGCAGGAGTCGGCTATCTGACCCCTCGAGCCTGCTCCACCATTCAATAAGATCATGGCTGATCTTTTCATGGCCTCAGCTCCACTTACCCTACCACTCACCATAACCCTTAATTCCTTTACTGTTCAAAAATTTATCTACACTTGCCTTAAAAAAATTTGACGACATTTAAGAAATTAGCCAATTAATTAGCTACAACATTCAACTTGTGCTGAAATTACAGGGGCCCTGGCAAATATATTTAAAATGTCGGTATCCATGGGTGAAGTGCTGGATGATTGGAGGATAGATCATGTTGTTCCATTGTTTAAAAAAGGTTCAAAAGTAATTTGGGAAATTATAGACCAGTAAGCTTGATGTCAGTAGTAGGTAAGTTACTGGATGATGTACTAAGAGATAGAATCTACAAGCACTTGGATAGACAAGGACTTATTAGGGTGAGTCAGCATGACTTTGTGCATGGTAAGTCATGTTTAAGCAATCTATTAGAGTTTTTCGAGGACGTTACAAGAACATGGATGAAGGAAGGCGGTGGATGTTCTCTATATGGACTTCAGTAAGGCCTCTGACAAGGTCCCACATGGGAAGTTAGGAAGGTTCAGTCACCAGGTATACATGGAGAGGTAGTAAATTGGATTAGACATTGTCTCAATGGAAGAAGCCAGCGAGTGATAGCGGAGGATTGCTTCTGTAAGTGGAGACCTGTGACTAGTGGAGTGCCACAGGGATCGGTGTTGGGTCCATTGTTGTTTATCATCCAAATCATTGATATAGATGACAATGTGGTAAATTGGATCAGCAAATTTGCTGATGATACAAAGATTGGATGTGTAGTGGACAGTGAGGAGGGTTTTCAAAGCTTGGACCAACTGGAAAAATGGGCTGAAAAATGGCAGATGGAATTTAACGCAGACAAGTGTGAGGAAGGACAAATCAAGGTAGAACATACACGGTAAACGGTAGGACATTAAAGAATGAAGTAGAACAGAGGGATCTGGGAATACAGATACATAATTCCCTAAAAGTGGTGTCACAGGTAGAAAGGGTTGTAAACAGTGCTTTTAGAACATTGACCTTTATAAATCAAAGTATTCAATATAAGAATTGGAATGTTATGGTGAGGTTGTGTAAGACATTGGTGAGGCCAAATTTAGAGTATTGTGTGCATTTTTAGTCACCTAATTATAAGAAGGATATAAATAAGGTTGAAAGAGTGCAGAGAAGTTTCCAAGGATGTTGCCGGGACGTGAGACACTAAGTTATGGAGAAAGGTTGAATAGGTTAGAATTTTATTCCCTGGAGCATAGAAGAATGAGGGGAGATTTGACAGAGGCATTTAAAATTGTAATGGGTATAAGTACAATGAATGCAAACAGGCTTTTTCCACTGAGGCTAGGGGAGAAAAGAACCGGAGGACATGGGTTAAGGGTGAAGGGGACAAAGTTTAAGGGGAATATTGGGGGGGGGGGGCTTCATCACACACAGAGTGGTGGAGTGTGGAATGAGCTGCCAGATGAAGTGGTAAATGTGGGCTTACTTTTAACATTTAAGAGAAACTATGACAGGTACATGGCTGAGAGGGTGCAGAAGGATATGGTCCAGGTGCAGGTCAGTGGGACTGGGCAGAAAAGTTGTTTGGCAAAGACAAGAAGGGTCAAAGAATCTGTTTTTGTGCTGCAACGTTCCATGGTTCTATATTCTAACATCGTAAATCTATACTTCCAAGAGAGTCAAAAGAAATCGAACCATATAATACTTTACCTTTGGAATTATTGGACACTTACCATTTTTTTCCTGAAGTGTGAGTGTGTGTGCATGTGCGTGTGTGTGTGTGTGTGTGCGTGTGCGTGCGTGTGTGCGTGTGCATGCATGTGCGTGCGTGCTGTGTGCGTGTGTGTGTGTGTGTGTGTGTGTGTGTGTGTGCGTGTGTGCGTGCGTGTGCGTGCGTGTTGTGTGCATGTGCGTGTGTATGTGTGTGTGTGTGTGTGCGTGTGCGCACGTGTGTGTGTGTGTCATTAGCTCTGTCCACTCTGTTTTCAGGTGTTGTGCGTGGGGTCAGGATTTAAGTCCCTTAAATAGATGAATAAGGGCCTGAGCTCTGATGAAAGCTGCCTGCACCAAATGAAAAGCCCAGCTATTGAACCATTTTGCTTACAATTATTCAGCAGACTTGGACTACCAATGTGGTTTGAATAAGTTGATTGATGAGGGAAAGGCCGTGGATGTCGCCTATATGGATTTTAGTAAAGCATTTGACAAAGTCCCTCATGGCAGGTTGGTGCAAAAGGTTAAATCTCATGGGATAAAAGGAGAGCTAATTGGATGGGTGGAGAACTGGCTTGGCAGAGGGCAGCAGTGGAGGGGTCTTTCTTCCGGTTGGACGTCTGTGACCAGTGGTGTTCCACAGGGCTCTGTATTGGGACCTCTGCTGTTTGTGATATATATAAATGATCTGGAAGAAGGTGTAGCTAATATGATCAGTAAGTTTGAGGATGACACAAAGATAACTTGATTTGTGGATAGTGATGAACATTGTCAGAGAATACAGCAGGATATAGATAGGCTGGAAAATTAGGTGGAGGAATGGCAGATGGAATTTAACCAAATAAATGCAAAGTGATGCATTTTGGTAGATCTAAAGCAGGGGGGATCTATACAATAAATGGCAGAACTATCAGGAGTATAGACACACAGAGGGACTTGGGTAGCAGCACAAGTGGAAAGTGTAGTGGAGAAGACATATGGTATGCTTGCCTTTATAAGACAGGGCATAGAGTATAAAAGTTGGCATGAACATTCGCTAGGCCACATTTGGGATACTGCGTCCAGTTCTGGTCGCCACACTATCAGAAGCACATGGAGGCTTTGGAGAGAGTGCAGAAAATGTTTACCAGGATGTTGCCTGGTATGGAAGGTCTTAGCTATGAAGAAAGCTAGGGAAAACTGGGTTTGTTCTCCTTGAAAGATGGAGGATGAGGGGTGACCTAATAGAGGTTTATAAAATTGTGAAGGGCATAGATAGGGTGAACAGTGGGAAAAGCTTTTTCCCAGGGCAGAGGTGACAAACACAAGGGGTTACAAGTTCAAGGTTAAGGGGGCAATGTTCAACACAGATGTCAGGGAGATGTATTTTACACAGAGAGTGGTGGGGGCCTGGAATGCGCTGCCAAGCAAGGTGGTTGAGCTGGACACATTGGGACCATTTAAGACTTATCTAGAAAGCCACATGAACAGACTGGGAATAGAGGGATACAAACAAATGGTTTAGGTGGGCAGCATGGTCTGTGCAGGCTTGGAGGGCCGGAAGCCTGTTCCTGTGCTGTTTTGTTCTTTGTTGTTCTTCATTGTTCTTTGAGTCTCTGTGTCCAATCAATAGCAGGGTAGAAAAAGCGTATTACACTTTACATTTTGTGTTCTGCTGTTTCTATCCCAGAACATTTGGTATTGTCAGCTAATTCTTGGCTATGTCACCAGGATAGATTGGATTATCAGTGAATTGAATATATATATTGAAAAAAATCAGGCCATTCGCATGAGCCTGTAAAAACAAATGCCACTTTAAATTGGAGGTCAAGTAGGCCGATTCTATACAGGCTGATGTTGTAAGCCAATACTCTCACTATTCTCCAAATTGTTCTAACTCAGAATGTTTTGGGATTTTTGATGGACAATAACAATAATCTCACATCAATAATTCCTTCTCAGTTAGAGCAATTCTTAAGCAAAGTTCTGCTGCTCAGTATGAATATTCAATGTTTCTGTGTTCTTATGAGTGGAACCCTGAATGGGGTGGTACGATCTTTAAACCAGTAGACATTAAGACACCGACAGGGATAACAGTTAACTGATTCAGTTAACTGACTTTTAAAATAAGTTTATTAAAATAACAAGAAGCAGTTCACACATATGTGATGCAATGAGTGATTATGTTTGTAAAATGTTAACACGGGTATTTTCAATGTATTATAATTGATTTTAAGGAATATTGTCCACTTTGGCCAAAAGCAGTTTATTGCTTGGCACAATGAGAAAAAGACATGAAAATGAAGCCATGTTGCGAGTGAATAGTTGAAACTTGGAAATATGCAAAACTTAACAGTTAAAACTGCAGTTTGAAACAACGTTTAGGATACTCAATCATATTTCATGATGCGATGGACTGGTGTCCCAGATATGGTGTCATGAGTTAGTCTGTTTAGACAGTGACATTTAAGGAAACCGATGAAAGCATTTTTTTGAACTCTGGGCTGAGATCTTAGGCTATGAGGAAACCAGAGATGGGTCAGCCAAAACAGGAGTCAGCTTCTAGATTTCACGGACTAATAAGATACCATCATGCTGTGAAATAGGTTGTGATTGGCTAAAATATTTGACTGGCATTATTGTTTGATTCAAAGTTACTGAAAGTCAGGAATAATTGATATGAAAATCTATAACTGGTCTGTTTCAACCAACCAAATTCCAGGATCTCCAATGAAACAGAACTAAATCAAACCATATCAATTTATTGTATTTAATTTGGAATAAAATCTGGTGTAGAAAATGAAACAAAGTTAGAGAAAGATCGATGGGAACGAGAGAGATAAAAAAAACATTTTAAAAAATTAAAATTTCCAATGATCACAATCTGAATGGGGCTCAAGTTTGTAAACATCCATTCACTGGCTGCGATATTGTTTGGCAGTAATTAAAATGTATCAGTCTGTTAAAAATGCACTTATATCTGGACCAGCCTAACTGTTACTAGTGCTGCCTATTGAGCTAGTGTACACTGTTCCCGTATCAAATTTCCTAACAAAGTAAAGCACAGTTTGTGGAGAAGGAGGACAACTCCTTGATTTCTGTATTTAGCCGTGTGTGTATATAGATTCAGTGAGCATTGATCATCCCATCCTTGCACTGAATATAAAACCTGGCCCAGAACTTCAGGTGAAAGTTGACAAAGTCTTGATGTCGTGTTCGAACACAGTTACTTGTAAATAAATTGAATGGCAGTTTATTATGTTAATACAGTATATAATTACACATTGTTGTTCAATGAAATGCTCATTCTCCTCAAACAAAATTGTTATTTGGAAGGACTGAATTCCCAAAGACCAAGCTGTCCTAATTCAGCCTAGCAAAGTCCTGCACTACACAAATGATCGGAGTTTTTAATGGCCCCTCGAGATGCTATCAACCAAAAGCACTGATGTTATGTCTGCATTGATTTTAATCTCTTAATTGCTAGCATTAATTTCAGTTCAATTACAAAAGGAAAGCATGAAAATTAGAATTATTCTGGCGCCATAGTGATGTATTTTCTTGTAAGCAGGACAGCACATTAAAAAATGTTGGCAATTCAGCACTAATGGCCAACAGATTGGCTGCATTATTCAACGGACAAAGATAGTTGAGCTGAAGGAACAGCTACATTTTAAATAGTTCCTTTAATGTAGAAAAACATCCCAAAGTTAATCCCTGGAGGAAGTGCAAAGATCACACTTGGTGCAAAAGCTCTCACGAGGGATGGATAAAAATGTGTTAGTTGGTGAGAGTATTGACCAGTGATGCTTGAAACTGCTCAAATTGAATATTAAAATGAAAAGTTGCCCATTATTGAGCAGTTGCATCATTTTGATGAGAAACAGAATGCTCTTTAGTGATTGCAACAACCAACTGGCACTTTTGGAATGACAAATCTGATCTTTGGTAATGATTTACTTCGGGGAATTGAATCACTTTATCAACAACCGCACCTCCAATCAGTCCATCTCAGAACTATCTCCACACAGAACCAATCACAAACACTCTTCCACCTCAGGAGAAAATCATTCATTCAAAAAGGAAATAAGTAAACATTAACTCAGAGACTCAATCAACCAATTCACTACCATGTCCTGTCAAGAAAAAGGCTGAGGGCATCGCAAAAGCAAAGCTCATTGGGCACTAATCCCTCTGCTGCAATTTTAATAATTTTGCTCCAGAACCAGCCACACTGAACTGTTTCAGATCAGCTACAACATTGGCATCTAGCTGACAATGCAAAAAATTGTCCAGGTGCGTCCTATCTACAAAAAGCTGGAGATGTTTGGCAATCACCATTCTATCTGTCTATGGAAGCTGATATTAACAGTATGATTAACGACACCTACTCAATAATAACCTACTCAGCTTGAATTCCACCAGGGCCAACAGGCTCCTGACCTCATTACAGATTTGCTCCATTCATGGCCAGCAGTGCTTCAACCAGAATTGAGGTGAAAATTATAATATTCTATACCAGGACAGCATTTGATCTAGTGTAACATCCAGGATCAATAGCAAGACTGCAGTTAACCTGTCCATTGGTTAGAGAGATTACTCACACAAAGAAAAATGGGCTGGAATTTGCTGACCTTGCCTATGGCTGGGATTCTCAGGTCCAGCAGCAGTGAGTGGATATTTGGCAAAGGGCCAAACTCCCTGTCCTTGTTGAGAGCGGGAGGGCAGGACTTCAGAGAATTTCAGCCTCCATGGTTTTTAGGCCTAGGACATCACCGCTGGGGTCCTCTGTGCAGTGTTCGCTGCCTAATCATCTTCAGCTATTTTATCAATGACTTTCTCTCTATTGTAAGATCAGAAATAAGGAGGGCCACTGATAATTGTATAATGCTCAGCACCATTTGCAATTTCTCAGATAACAAAGAGGTCTACACTTGCATCAGCAAGACCTGGACAGCAGACAGTTTTGGTCTGATCAGTTGCAAGGTACACTGACTTCACATAAGTGCCAGGAAATGACCATCACAATCAAGAGAGTTTCTAATCATTTCCCCTTGTCAATCAATGGCATTATCAGTACAATGTCCTCTGAATATCAACATCTTGGGGGTCCAGTGAGCTGGACTAACCATATAAATACTGTGGCTATAAGAACAGATCAGAAGCTAGGAATCCTGTGGAAAGAAATACATCTTCCTGCTCTCTAAAATCATCTAAAGGTGCAAATCAGGAGTATAATGGAATATTCTGAGTGCAGCTCCAACAATACTCAATAAGCTCAATAAAGCCTAGGACAAATCAATCCATTTAATCAGCATTTTAAACATTCAATCCTCCACTACCACCTCACAGTCACATCAGTATATATTACATTCAGAATGCACTGCAGCAATTTGACAAGCCTCCTTTGACACACTCTC
The DNA here is from genome assembly GCA_024679065.1 of Sphyrna mokarran. Taxonomy (NCBI): domain Eukaryota; kingdom Metazoa; phylum Chordata; class Chondrichthyes; order Carcharhiniformes; family Carcharhinidae; genus Sphyrna; species Sphyrna mokarran. Next base: position 148,971,681 of record JAGIQG010000002.1, read on the forward strand.
AAACCCTCAACCTCTAAGCATTAGGACACCATCACCTGGAGGTTTCCTTCCAAGCTATTGGTCAACTTGACTTGGAGACATATCACATTCCTTTAGTGTCTCTCAATTACAATCCTGGAACTCTCTCCCTAACAGACTGTGGGTGTACCTACAACACATGGGCTGCAGTGGGTTCAAGACAGCAGCTCACCACCACCTTCAAGGACAAGTAGGAATGGGCAATAATTCCTGCCTTTGTTAGTAGACCTTCTGTACCAGTAAAAAAATCAAACAGCCATAAATAATATCGCAGAGCTTCAAAAGTCTTTGAAAGAGAATAGTTCTAATTGTATGTTGTGGGAAGAAAAGATGTTGCAATTAATGCTAAATTCCTTAAGATGGTTTTGAAGGGAGGAACTGAGCTAATAAAAGAAGATTAGCAGCTTCTGAATTTAAATGTGTTGTCTAAGCAACAAATAGGTGCAGATAAATTCTATCAACAGAAGGAACAAAAGCCTCTGATATAAATGAAAACATAAATGGTAACTGTACAAGTACCAGAAGCAATTACAGAAATGTGCAAGTCACAATAGCAAATTAATTATGTGCAAATTGAACGATGCTGCTCTTTGTAGTCTTTCTGGAGGGATCATTACCAGATGAACCCTAATCAGTATTATTTATTACAGACTGTTCTACACTTATCTTACAGAGTGTGCAGAGTATCCACTATAGGATCACTGTTTTACGAATGAAACTGATGTCCATCAGAGAACATTTGCACTGAAGCTCTGGACTTTCATCACATTTCATTCATCGTTTTACCACTTAATTTAACAGCAGCATAACAATGCTGACAATTTACATGCCACACCCCGACATATTCAATCACGCTCCAGATTTCAAAGGAATCTAGGATTTTCATTTGTGTATTTCCAGTTCTGTCACTCCAGTGTACACAGTCAGATATATTCATTGTCTGAAATCCACCAGTTCTGAAGTTCGGGTTTATGTTGGCAAGTTAGTTTCAGCATTCCCTGATGTTAACTTGTCATGACATGCATCAGTTTCTGAGATATTACGTTATCTCCAGTTGACACTGTCAGGATGTTGGTTGGAAAGATTTGCCTACATTAAATAGAACATAGAACATGGAACATAGAACATTACAGCACAGAACAGGCCCTTCGGCCTTCGATGTTGCGCCGACCAATATAAAAAGCAATGCCCCTCCAAACTAAACCATTCCCTTCTCTTCCATATACTTATCAACTAACCTCTTAAACGCCACCAAACTTGGCGCATCTACAACTGCTGCAGGCAGGGCATTCCACTCCCGAACCACCCTTTGGGTAAAGAACCTACCTCTGATATCCGTCCTATAACTATCACCCCTTAATTTAAAGCTGTGTCCCCTCGTGCTAGCTTTCTCCATCCTAGGAAAAAGGCTATCACTGTCCACCCTATCTAAACCTCTAATCATCTTATATGTTTCGATAAGGTCCCCTCTCAGCCGCCTCCTTTCTAACGAAAACAACCTCAAATCCCTCAGCCTCTCTTCATAAGACCTGCCCTCCATACCAGGCAACATCCTGGTAAACCTCCTCTGTACCCTAAAAGACAATGATGCCGCAGTTTTAACACAAATTGAACTTGAAATGTTGGCCTCACTGGATTTTCCAGATTATATAAGAACATAAGAAATAGGAGGAGTAGGCCACACAGCCCCTCGAGTCTGCCCCACCATTCAATAAGATCATGGCTGATCTGTTGTGATTCAGTACCACTTTCCCGCTTTCTCTCCATAACCCTTAATTCCCTTGTCTATCAGAAACCTATCTACCCATGACTTAAATATATTCAACAAGGAAGCCTCCACCACTTCAACAGGCGGAGAATTCCAAAGATTCACCATCCTTTGAGTGAAGAAATTCCTCCTCAACTCTGATCTGAACCACCCCCTCCTCCTCACTTTGAGGCTGTACTGCCTAGTCCTGCTATCTTTGCTAAGTAGGAAAAGTCTCTCAACCTCTACCCTATCCATCCCCTTCATTATCTTATACGTCTCTATAAGATCCCCTCTCAGCCTTCTAAACTCCAACGAGTACAAACTTAGCCTATTTAGTCTCTCCTCATAATCTAACACCCTCATCTGTGGTATCAGCCCCTAGTGAACCTTCTAATTGATTTTCCTATATTATGTTGAAAGATAAATCTGCTCTGGATTTTCTTTCTGAGACTGTCTAAACCAATATCCATAAATATCCCAATCCTTAGACAATGGAAAAAACTCTCTGGTCTCATTTGCCTCACCATCTCTGCTAGCAGAAACAGAGAATTTAGAGCTCAGCCAATCTCCTTTCACTGCAGCGGGACCGTCTTGGGGCGAGGTCAGAGAATCCCAGACACAGGTAGGCTGGAGAACCCCTGATGCAGGAAGACTGGAAAATCCCAGATGCAGATGAGGTCAGAGAATTGCAGCCACGGGTGAGGTTGGAGAATCCTAGACATGGGAAAGGTCAGAAGATTCTGGTTATATGCATAATACTTGGAAGAATGATATAGAAATCCGAAACAGGACTTCCCTCTTGTGAACTATTTTTGTCATTAAATTTCAAAACATATATATGTAGAAATAATCAAAGAAACAATGTTATTTGCAAAAAAAGTTTTAATGGCACATAATAAATACACTCTGATGAACTGTTAGAGAGCAGCTTAACCAAGTCGTATAGATGCTACTAAATTGTCAAACCCTGGGTGACCTTGGAACGATTAGATTTTCCCCAAATAACCAGTGAGTCTGGTATTTTGACAACTCCACAAAGATAAATTTCTGTCTGTGCGCTCGGATAAGAGTTGTCACATGGCAAGTGTACTAACCAGAACTCTGAAATGAAATTACTAAATTAAACATCACACTCAAGTTCGCAGATATGTGACACAAGCAGATGAAACTGCAGAGCAGAGACTCAGAGACAAACATACCCTTGAGTGGCCAGAGACACCTGGGAATGTGTCACATTCACACTCCATCAGCTCCAGCAGTTCAGCATTCAATCAGGCCTGAGATTATGGTTCATAAGAGAGATCTCATGCATAACATCACACAGCTGCCACAGAAGAAGAAATATCATTTCAGATTATACTAAAAGGAACAGTATTTTGATTTGGATTAAAATACAATACATCATCAAATGCAATGTCAAATGATAGAAGGATTTGATAGGGTAAAGCCAGAGAAATTATTTCTCTTGCAGGGTACATGAGGATAAAGAAAGGTCTTTTCAGAGTGAAATCAGAAATACTTTTTCACACAACTAAATGTGGAAATATGGGACTTCCTCTCTCCGGGTGGATTATCAATGCAAGGGGTCTGTTGACACTGGGGGCCTATTGATGTGAGGGGTTTGTCGATACTAGGGGGCTCTCGATGCGAGAGGCCTGGAGATGTCAAGGCAATTGAAATTTTCAAGACTGACATCACAACCATGTAAAAGGACCAGCATGGTGGCACAGTGCTTACAGTGCATCACTGCACCAGCGTCCTGGGTTCAATTCCATGCTCGGGTGACTGATTGTGTGAAGTTTATACATTCTTCCCCTGTCTGTGTGGGCTTCTTTCCAGTGCTCTGGTTTCCTCCCACAATGCAAAAAGCTGCTGGTTAGGGGCATTGGTCATGCTAAATTGCCTCTTAGTGCCAGAGGTTTTAGTGGGGTAAGCACGTGGGGTTACAGGGACAGGGCCTGGATATGATTGTGGTCAGTGCATATTTAATGGGCTGAATGGCCTCCTTCTGCACTGTAGAGACTTTATGATACTATGAGATATATACAAATTCGTACACAGATGCATATCCACATGTATACACACACACACACACACACACAGATGCTCAATCAGAGACAGACACACAGAAATGCAGATACATGGATGCAGATACATACATACACACACACACATATATACCAAAACACAAACAGGCTCATGTTAACATACACAGATGCATTTACACTGGTGCTCACATGCACACAGGCAAAGACACAAAAGTACACATGCACATAGACAAATACAGAAATGCCACATACACAGGCAAACACATATAGGTACAGAGTTATACACACTTACAAAGCACAGATATGCACAGATGAATGCACACATAAGTACACACATACACAGATGCGCATACACAATTGCAGGCACATGCAAAGAAACACAGGCACAAATCCTGAGCTTACACAGCACTTTGAGGAAACACCTTGTTAATGTTTATTTATTCATGTCACAAGTAGGCTTACATTAACACTGCATGATGAAGAAGCAGTGCTCCAAAAGCTCATGATTCCAAATAAATCTATTGGACTTTAACCTTCTGTTGCGAGACTTCTTACTGTGATTAACACTGCAATTAAGTCACTATGAAAATCCGCTTGTAGTCACACTCTGGTGAATTTAGCACTGTGCCTTCACACTGCCCCATGTATCTGTATAAGTCACATATTTAAATAGCTGCATGATTGCTTTAAAAGCAGCACACATGATTTGATAGTGATGTCATTAGGGTGTTGCAGAGGATGCTTTTTAGTTTTAGTTTGTACTCTGTACAGACAAGATCTCCAAGGATATATCTGTTGTGTGTTACTTTGAATTTACTTGTATAAACCACACCTTTACCTTTTGTTTAAACGTATAGCCATAACATAGTTGGGGCATTACAAGAAGAAAAATTGGCAATGAGCCAGCAGAGATATTATATATGTAAGTAGTTGCATGATTGTTTTAAGAGCAGGTCTCATAATTTGATGGTGACATCATTAGGGTATCGCACAGGTTGCTGTTTTAGTTTCTCAGCCATTTTGCCGTCACTGGGGTAACATTGCACCGGAGCACGAGAATCATACAGAAGGTTAGGCTCAGAGCAAGTTCACAAATATGGATAATTGATGTGAAGGACTATTAAATGGTTTTGTTTATAAATTTGCTTTGGAATATTTATTTTGTGCTGATATTTATTTTTGCAAAGTAGACACTTTCTGGCTGGGAAGAGCAGAAAGGAGGACTTGGAACTATATTATTTAGTATATTTTTGCACCAACACATTTTTCCCTTTCGGTAATAGTGCACAGAGTGGTGAAAGTATTTCAAAGCTGGTTACTAGCTGTTGAGCTATGTTATGAACATTGTTTCTGAGTCCAGTATCTTTCCTAGTGCGGACTTGACCCTGAAGCTTCTGGTCCAGCGATAATGCAGCTGTACTCTGCCACAAGGTACTCTCTCATCTAGGGATAGACTGGCTAAAAGGGATTGTGCTGTTTCCTCCTCTCTTGTCCTCCATCTTCCTCTTCCTCCTCCAGCTCCTCAGTCACTCACCCCTGCTACACCAGAGACATGTCTGAATCCACGCCAGCTGCTGGCATCATTCTGATCTGCCTGGACCATCCAGCCAACAGTGTCAACCACCTTCCACCCCACCAAGAAATCCACATTGCTGGCATAACCCAGACTGCTGCATGCATGTTGAAGCCTGGGGTTATGGATAATAATGATCAAGGCTCATTACATTGCTGTCCTGGAATGTTTTCCAGTCTCACTGTCTGTCATTGCTATGTGTGTTGGATGGATTTACAGGTTGTTGCTTAACCAGTTTAGTCACGTTATAAATACAGCTTCTTTGGTCGGGATCTGGGTTGGACCTTGAATCTGAAGACTCTGGCTGAGAGGCAGGGACACAACCCACTGCACCACCAGATATTTCTACACTTATGTTTGAAACATGTTTCATTGGTGCGAGAGAAAAACATTACTCAAGGTGGATTTTGTGAAAATTAAAATGTTGAACTTAAGCAACATATTTTACTGAATTTTAGCAAGCATATATTAAATCAATAACAAAATCAACAATTGGAAAGTTACTTCATTAGTTTTAACAGAATTCTTTGAGTTAATGTGCAAGGCTCACAATATAATGATATAAGGTCAGTTATTAATATCAGTGTGAATTCAGTTTTCAATAATAAATATTTGAGAATGAAATATTATTATATAATTCAATGAAAAGAACTGTACAATTCCATAAATCACAATGACAGATTGGAATGTCAGTGAGATTTTGAGATGAATGAAAGCATTAAACAGTTAAATTTCATTTTGGAAACTGCTTTTTGATATCGCTTCATATTTACCTTCCACTGCCTCTGTTCTGTTCAGGGAATTCTGAACACACTGGGGAATAACAGCCGGGCTTATTAAACCCCCACAGCCACATTTTTAACACAACGCGAGTGAGATCCTTTTAGGCGAAAACACAGGGAAGTGGTTTAGCAGCATTTTAATTTCTGATTGACGGTTGCATATTTTTGATGAGATGTTAAAATGAGTTTGACTTTCCAATTCTTCAGTTCAATGTTAAAGTCTTGAAAAACATTAGGGTGACAAAGTGACACGGTCATTAACACTGCTGCTTTACAATTCCAATTCCAGCCTTGGGCGATTCCTCCTCGTTCTCTCACTCCCCCACACATTCCTCCCTTTCCCCATCCCCACGCACACTCACCCTCTGTAGTGGGGAACCTTCCTCCCTAGATCAACGGAGACAGTGTAATCTCCGTTACACTGGAGATTACACTCCAGTGATCTGTAATCTCTGGTGACAGTTACTGCCATATCTCCACTATCACTCTTGGATGGTTCACTCTCTGATCTCCAGAGTCTGTCTGTCCAACATGGAGATGCCTTCACTTCCCTGCTTCCCGATGATGGATTTGCAGATAACGACGAGGACCATCAGAGAATACAGCAGGATAAAGATCAGTCGGAGACTTAGGCAGAGAGATGACAGATGATATTTAATCTGGACAAATGTAAATGAATGCACTTTGGAAGGTCTAATACAAATAGGAAATATACAGTAAATGGCAGAACCCTTAAGAGTATTGATAGGTGGAGGGATCTGGGTGTACAGGTGCTCAGGTCACTGAAAGTGTCAATGCAGATGGAGAAGGTAGTCAAGAAGGTATACGGCATGCTTGCCTTCATTGGCCGGGGTACTGAGTTTAAAAATTGGCAATTCATGGTGCAGCTTTACAGAATCTTAGTAAGGCCGCACTTAGAATATTGTGTTTAATTCTGGCCCCCCACACTACCAGAAGGATGTGAAGGTTTTGAAGGGCATACAGAAAAGATTTACCAGGATGTTGCCCTGGTATGGAAGGCATTAGCTATGAGGAGAGGTTGGAGAAACTTGATTTGTTCTCACTGGAGCGATGGAAGTTGAGGGGCAACTCGATAGAATTCTATAAGATTATGAGAAACATGGCCAGAGTGGATGGTCAGAAGCTTTTTTTTCAGAATGGAAGAGTAAATTACTACAAGACATAGTTTTAAGGTGTGAGGGTCAAGACTTAAAGGAGATGTATGAGGCAGGTTTTTTCACAGATGGTAGTGGGTGCCTGGAACTCCCTGCCATGGAAGATAGTGGAAGATTCAATATGAGTTTTACGGGGTATCTTGACAAATACATGAATGGGATGGGAATAGAGGGATATGGTCCCAGAAGGATAAGAGTGTTTTAGTTCAGTTGAACAGCATGGTCAGTACAGGCTTGGAGGGCCGAAGGGCCTGTTCCTGTGCTGTAATTTTCTTTCTTCTATATTCCAATCGGCAAGCAATAAATAGCCATTGCAATCCCTCTTGTCACTGGTGCAAGCTCAAGTCATATATTTCATTTCAACTATGGCACTTCACTTTTGCTGAGAACTCTTTGATTATAATTATTATAACAGAGAGGATTTGTGTTTCCTGCCTGTCAAACACTGCTGTCCGGTGAGTGAAGATTGAGGACCTGCCATTCCTATTGTTCTGTGTTTGGATCAGCCAATGTCACATCAGATCAATAATCTGAATAGTGGAAAAAGTAGAAGTAGATTGAACTTGGCAAAGATTGTCCACCAGCGCACTCCTTAATAACTTATAGATTTATTATCAGATAATTTATTTAACTTCCGATGTTTGAATATTGTTTGGTCTTTGACAAAGAATTTGTATTTGATTTCTTCCTCTGTTTGTCCATCTTTTGACTAATTCCCCTCCCATAGAGTTTGAAAATATAACTCTGAGCAGAGGTTTGTAGAGAGCTTTTGTCCGACAGAAGGTGGAGAATATTTTTTTCAGCTTTGGCCTTAATTTTATTTATTGGGTAGATAGATAGATGGATGGGTGGATTAGTTAACAATTCACTGATGTCTCCAGAGGGTGTGACTCCCTTGTTCAAGACTGTGTTTAAAGAATGTTCCTAAGAACAGAGCAGTCAATTTATCATCACTGATTGGGGAGGTTTAACAAACAAACATTTGAGGAAAAAAGAATCAAAAGGCACTTGGTGAGGTTTGAGTCAGTTAAGGATTTGTAAAAGCATCTTGTGCTCATTTAATCTAATGGAAATTGTTGCTAAGGTCACAGAAATTTGGTTTTTAATCCATAGATCTATAAACATGGACAGGGATCACGGGTAGAGGTGGGAACATCGGGGTGGCGGCGCGGGCTCGTTGGGCCGAAGGGCCTGTTTCCCGTGCTGTTTTGTTCTTTCTTAGAAGGTGAACAAAAGGAACACAACCATGTCAACATGGTTTCAAAAATGTGTTTGTTAAGATATCACAAAAAACTGGTTAACAAAATTGAGGAACATGAAATTTGGGTATCAGCTTGTATAAAATGAAGGGTGGCATGGTGATAGTGGTTAACACTGCTGCCTCACAGTGTCACAATCTCAGGTTTGATTCCCAGCTTGGATCAGAATATCCTTGTTCTCTCTGTGTCTGCATGGATTTAATTTCTTTGAGTGTTCTGCTTTTATCCCACACTCCATGTGAAGTTAGATGGATTGGCCATGTTAAATAGTGGGGTTACAGGGATAGGGCGGAGAAGAGGGCCAGGGTATGATACTCTGTCATAGAGTCATTTGGCCCATCGAGTTTGCACTATAAGGATTGTACGGTTCTATAAAACAACCAACTTAAAGATGGATAATAGTGAGTGATGGTAAAAGTCAGGCTACATAGTGATGAACAGTAACATTTGCCAAGAGATGTATGATGATTCTGAATGTGTCACTATGAGCTAATATAGAACATAGAACATAGAACATTACAGCACAGAACAGGCCCTTCGGCCTTCGATGTTGTGCCGACCAAAATAAAAAGCAATGCCCCTCCAAACTAAACCATTCCCTTCTCTTCCATATACTTATCAATTAACCTCTTAAACGCCACCAAACTTGGCGCATCTACAACAGCTGCAGGCAGGGCATTCCACTCCCTAATCACTCTTTGAGTAAAGAACCTACCTCTGATATCCGTCCTATAACTCATACCCCTTAATTTAAAGCTGTGTCCCCTCGTGCTAGCTTTCTCCATCCTAGGAAAAAGGCTATCACTCTCCACTGTCCACTGTCCATATAACTCTGGATGATTATTGAATAGAATGGGAATGATTGACAATGAACAGCCTGAGGATCAGCAATGCAGTTAATACCTACCTGTTTCTGAACTTTATGTGAAAAGATACTAAAGTGGCAATTTTTGCACTAATGATGTGCAACTTATGTTAAGAATCCATATTTCCAAGGAATACATATTTTTAAAGAAATGGAAGAACATTGAATTATTTGGACACTCTCATTATACTCTTCCTGCATCTCTGACTGTGTGGCTAAATTCACCTTCAACCAGATTTTCAAATTTGCTGATGACACCACTGTAGTGGGTTGGATCTAAAACAGTGATGAGAGAGTTACAGGAAAGATACAGAGAACCTGATGAACTGGTACAACAACAGTAATCTCTCCCTCAATGTCAACAATCTGTAGTGGGGAAAGTTTTGGAAAGAATTATAAGGGATAGGATTTATAGTCATTTAGAAAGAAATGAATTGATTAGGGATAGTCAACATGGATTTGTGAAGGGAAGGTCGTGCCTCACAAACCTTATTGAGTTTTTTGAAAAGGTGACCAAAGAGGTGGGTAAGGGTAAGGCAGTTGATGTGATGCATATGGATTTTAGCAAGGCGTTTGATAAGGTTCCCCATGGAAGACTACTGCAGAAAATGCAGATGCATGGGAATGAGGGAGATTTAGCAATTTGGATTAGGAATTGGCTAGCTGATAGAAGATAGAGCGTGGTGGTTGATGGGATATATTCAACCTGGAGTTTAGTTACTAGTGGTGTACCTCAGGGATCTGTTTTGGGGCCACTGTTGTTTGTTGTTTTATAAATGACCTGGATGAGGGCGTAAAGGGATGGGTTAGTAAATTTGCTGACGACACCAAAGTCAGAGGAGTTGTAGACAGTGAGGGACAGTTTGCAGAGGGACATAGATAAGTTGCAGAGCTGGGCCAAGAAGTGGCAAATGGAGTTTAATGTGGAAAAGCGTGAGGTGATTCATTTTGGTAAGAGTAATGTGTGTGCAGAATATAGGGCTAATGGTAGGACTTTTAGTAGTGTAGATGAGCAGAGAGATCTCGGTGTACTGGTGCATAGATCTCTGAAAGTTGGTACCAAGTTGATAAGGTTGTTAAGAAGGCGTATGGTGTGTTAGCTTTTATTGGTAGAGGGATTGAATTTCGGAGCCGAGATGTTATGTTGCAACTGTATAAAACTCTGGTGCGGCCGCACTTGAAGTATTGTGTACAGTTTTGGTCGCCACATTATAAGAAAGATGTGGAGGCATTGGAAAGGATGCAGAGGAGGCTTACCAGGATGTTGCCTGGTATGATGGGTAGGTCTTATGAGGAAAGGCTAAGGGACTTGAAGTTATTTTCATTAGAGAGAAGGTGGCTAAGAGGTGACTTAATCTAGACATATAAGATGATCAGAGGGTTAGATAGGTTGGACAGTGAGAGCCCTTTACCTCAGATGGAGATGGATAACATAAGGGGACATAGCTTTAAATTAAGGAGTGGTAGTTGTAGGACAGATGCTAGAGGTGGGTTCTTTACTCAGAGGGTAGTAAGAGCGTGGAATGCCCTGCCTGCAGCAGTTGTGGACTCGTCAAGTTTAAGGGCGTTCAAATGGGCAGTGGATAGGCATATGGATAGCATTGGAAAAGTTTAGGATAGAGGGTCATAAAATTGATTCCATTGGTCGGCGCAACATCGAGGGCCAAAGGGCCTGTACTGCGCTGTAATGTTCTATGTTCTGAAACAAAGGAGATTGTTGTCAACTTCAGAAAGCACATAGGAAAACATGCTCCTGTTTCCATCAATGGAAACGAAGTAGGAAAAACATAAGAACTAGGAGCAGGGATAGGTCATCTGACCCCTCGAGCCTGCACAGCCATTCAATAAGATCATAGCTGATCTCTTTATGGACTCAGTTTCACTTACCCACCCATTTACCATAACCCTTAATTCCTTGTTTAAAAATTTATCTATCCTTGCCTTAAAAACGTTCAATGAAGTAACCCCAACTGTTTCACTGGGCAGGGAATTCCACAGATTCACAACCCTTTGTGTGAAAAAGTTCCTCCTTAACTCAATCCTAAATCCACTTTTCCTTATATTGAGGCCATGCCCCCTAGTTCTAGTTTCACCTGTCAGTGGAAACAACCTCCCTGCTTCTATCTTCTCTATTCCCTTCATAATCTTATATGTTTCTATAAGATCTCCTCTCATTCTTCTGAATTCCAATGAGTATAATTCTAGTCTACTCAATCTCTCCTAATAAGCCAACCTTCAACTCCAGAATCAACCGAGTGAATCTCCTCTGCACCCATTCCAGTGACAGTCTCAAGTAAGGAGACCAAAACTGTACACAATACTCCAGATGTGGCCTCACCAGCACCTTTATACAGTCACAACATAACCTCAATGTTTTTAAACTCCATTCCTCTAGCAATGAAGAACAAAATTCGGTTACAAGTGGTGTACCTCAGGGATCTGTTTTGGGGCCCCTGCTGTTTGTAATTTTTATAAATGATCTGGATGAGGGTATTGAAGGATGGATTGATTAGTAAATTTGCGGATCACACCAAAGTCAGAAGAATGGTAGATAGTGAAGAGGGGTGTTATAGTTTGCAGAGAGACTTGGACAAGTTGCAGAGCTGGGCCGAGAGGTGGCAAATGGAGTTTAATGCGGAAAAGTGTCAGGTAATTCACTTTGGCAGGAAAAACAAATGTGTAGAGTATAGGGCTAATGGTAGGACTCTTAATAGTGTTGAAGAACAGAGGGATCTTGGTGTATATGTGCATAGATCCCTGAAAGTTGACAATCAAGTTGATAAGGTTGTTAAGGCATACGGAGTCTTAGCTTTTATTGGTAGGGGGATTGAATTTCGGAGCCGCAACGTCATGTTGCAACTGTACAGAACCCTAGTGCGGCCGCACTTGGAGAATTGTATACAGTTCTGGTCCCTGCATTATAAGAAAGATGTGGAGGCATTGGAGAGGGTACAGAGGAGGTTTACCAGGATGTTGCCTGGTATGGAGGGCAGGTCTTATGAAGAGAGGCTGAGGGATTTGAGGTTGTTTTCGTTAGAAAGAAGGCGGCTAAGAGGAGACCTTATTGAAACATATAAGATGATTAGAGGTTTAGATAGGGTGGACAGTGATAGCCTTTTTCCTAGGATGGAGAAAGCTAGCACGAGGGGACATAGCTTTAAATTAAGGGGTGGTAGTTATAGGACGGATGTCAGAGGTAGGTTCTTTACCCAGAGGGTGGTAAGGATATGGAATGCCCTGCCTGCTGCAGTTGTAGATGTGTCAAGTTTGGTGGCGTTTAAGAGGTTAGTAGATAAGTTTATGGATGAAAAGGGAATGGTTTAGGTTAGAGGGTCATTGCTTTTTCCTAATTGGTCGGCGCAACATCGAAGGCCGAAGGGCCTGTTCTGCGCTGTAATGTTCTATGTTCTATGTTCTAAAATTCCATTTCCCTTCTTAATTACCTGCTGCACCCGCAAACCAACTCCTTGAGATTCCTGCACAAGGACACCCAGGTCCCTCTACACAACAGCATGCTGCAAAATGGATGACCTCACATTTACCAACATTGTACTCCATTTGCCAGACCCTCTCTCGTTCACTTAGACAATCTATAGCCCTCTGCAGACTTTCAGCGTCCTCTGCACACTTTGCTCTGCCACTCATCTTAGTGTCATCTGGGAATCTTGACACACTATACTTGGTCCCCAACTCCAAATCATCTATGTAAATCATAAACAATTGCAGCCCCAGTACTGATCCCTGAGGCACACCACTAGTCATTGATCGCCAACCAGAAAAACACCCATTTACCCCTACTCTTTGCTTTCTGTTAGTTAACCAATCCTCTGTCCATGCAAATACATTACCAGTAATACCGTGCAATTTTATCTTATGTAGCAGTCTTTGAAGGTACCTTGTCAAATGTCTTCTGAAAATCCAGATATACCACATCCACAGGTTTCCCATTGTCCACTGCAGATGTAATGTTCTCAAAGAATTCCACCAAATTCAAACATGACCTGCCCTTCATGAACCCATCTGCATGTTACCAATGGGTTAGTTTATATCCAAGTATCTCGCCTCCCACATGGAGAAAGAAGAGCAAACCACAACTTTGAGCTCTCTTGCCATGACTAAATCCTTTAAGTTTAAAAGTTTTATAAGATTTTTTTAGAAGAATTCAAGCAAATAATTCCCTACCCTTGCCAAAACAATGAGTTTCAATTTAATATCGTTTGGAAATACCCACCAAGACAAACTCATCAATCGGCTGTGTCCATCGGTCTCACGTCACTTTCTGACCAATGATGTCAGGGGGAGGGATACAGACTGTTAGTAGAATAAGGGCACAGAATCATACAGCAAAACAAACAAGTCAGAGGGAGTGTAGCTGTATTAAGTTTGAAGGAAATAAGGACCAGGCTGGATGACCTCTATTTTAACACCAGGAGTGTTGCAGGTAAAATGGGTGAGTTGAGAGCGATGATTGACGTGTGAAAATGTGATAGAGCCGCCATCACAGAGATGTGGTTAAAGGACGGACATGATTGGCAACTCAACATTCCAGATATAGAATCTTCAGGTGAGGCAGGAAAGGAGGTAAAAAAGGACAAGGGGATTGCATTATGAGTCCAGGAGTCAGTTACTATAGTAAGGAGGGATGATATCTTGCAGGGGGGCATCAAATGACGCTTTGTGGGTAGAACTTGGGAATAAAAAAGGGGCAGCCACATTGTTAGGTGTTTATTATTGACCCCCAGATAGTCTGAGGGATATTGAGGATGAAATCCTGTGCTCAGTTTGTGTTGGTATGTAAAAACAATAAGATAATTATATTTGGTCATTTCAACTTTCCCAACATTAACTGGGATATATATAGTGTGAAGGGCTTGGGTGGAGTAGATTTCTTGAAATGTATACAGGAGAACTTTTTAAATCAAAACATGGAGGGTCCAACAGGGGAGGGGACTGTGCTAGACCTGATTCTGGGGAATGAAGCTGGACAGGTGGCTGAGGTGGTGATGGAGGAGCATTTTAGTGATAGCTATCACAACATGGTATAACTTAAGATAGTTATGGACAAGGAAATAGACAAATGGCAAAAAAGCTTTTGGATTGGAGAGGGCAGATTTTAATAAAACAAGACAAGATCTGGTCAAGGTAGATTGGGAACAGTTACTAATGGAAAATCTACAAAAGAGAGGTGAGAGAATATTCAAAAAGGAAATGGAGAGGATGCAGTTCAGCATATTCCCTCTCGGCTGATAGGTAGGAACAACAAGCCCACAGAATCATGGATGGTCAGAGACATTTGGGATACAATGAGAAGGAAAAGAAAGATTTTTAAACTATTCAAGGGTCGCAAATCAGTGGAGGTATCAGTGGGGTATAGAAAGTGCAAAGAAAGCAATTAGGAATGCAAAGAGGAGTAAGTTCTGATTGGTAAATGTAGGGAAAATCCTAAGATATTCTATAAATATTTTAAATGAGAAGAGAATAATCAGGGAAAGAATAGGGCCCATTTGGAACCACGGGGGAAATATGTTGGTGGAGCCAGAGGACACTGGTAGAGTGTTGAGTGAACACTTCACATCCGTCTTCACCCAAGAGAATGAGGACAATGGTATGGAATTCAGACAGAGAGAGGCAGTGAGGTTTTTTGAGCAAATTGACAAAGAGAAGGATAAGGTATTAGAGGTGTTGGCACCTTTCACAGAGTCACAGAGGTTTACAGCATCCAAACAGGCCCTTTGGCCCAACTTGTCCATGCCGTCCTTTTGTTTTTAAGCCCCTAAGCTAGACCCAATTGTCCACATTTGACCCATATCCCTCTATCCCATCGTACACATAAAACTGTCTTCATGCTTTTTAAAAGACTAAATTGTATCCGCCTCTATTACTACCTCTGGCAGCATGTTCCAGACACTCGCTATCCTCTTCTAGCTGATTTATGCCCCTCATTATTTTAGCGACTTCTATGAGATCACCTCTGAGCCTTCCACACTCCAGAGAAAAAAGTCCCAGTCTATGCAGTCTCTCTTCATAATTCAAACCGTCAAGTCCCGGTAGCATCTTAGTAAATTTTTTCTGCACTCTTTCTAGTTTAATAATATCCTTTCTATAATACGGTGGCCAGAATTGCACACAGTATTCTAAGCGTGGCCTTACCAATGTCTTGTACAATTTCAGCAAGACATCCCAATTCAATGTACTCAGTATTCTGACTGATGAAACCAAGCATGCCAAATGCATTCTTCACCACCCTGCCCACCTGTGACTCTACTTTCAAGGAGCTATGAACATGTACCCCTAAATCTCTTTGTTCTGTAACTTTCTCCAATGTCCTACTTGTAGCTATTACTTTGCCCAGTGACCGTGGGCATTATGGAAAAAAATCTATAAATGTAACAAAATATTATTATGTCTAAATGTTGTCATGGTTGGTATGCATTATATGCAAATATTCTCAAAGTGGTCCATTAAAAAATAAACCGCTATTTCGTTAATACGCAGATAATGTCACATTGAGGCTCATAATTTATTAAACATGGGAAATAAGTCCTGCCCTGGTTCAATTTACCAAAATGTATTACCTCGTATTTGTTATAGGAAGTAAGGGAGAAAATTGCAGGGCCTTTGACCCAAATGTTCAATTTCTCTCTGGTCACAGGGATGACACCAGATGACTGGAGAACAGCTAATGTTGGTCTGCTATTTAAAAAAGGGTCAGTGGTAGGAAAACAATTAGAGAAAAGTTCTGAAGGAGAGCATCTCTCTTTATCTGGAGAGGAAATGCTTGATCAGGGATAGTCAGCCTGGCTTTGGCAGGGGTCATGCCTCATAAATTTGATTGAATTTTTTGAGGAGGTGACCAGATGTGTAGATGCAGGTAGTGCAGTCAATGCAGTTTGTGTGAATTTCAGTAAAGCCTTTGACAAGGTTGCACATGGGAGATTTATAAAGAAGGCAAATACACATGGAATACAGGGTAATTTGATCAAGGGGATTCAAAATTGGCTCAGTTGTAGGAGACAGAGGGTGATGACAGAAGGTTGCTTTAGTGACTGGAAGCCAGTGTCTAGCGGCGTATGAGCCCCTATTATTTGTCATTTATCAAATGACCCTGATGACTATATGGGGGGTAGGATTAGTAAAGAGGGTAAATGGCATGTTGCCTTTCATTGTGAAATGTTTTGAATACAGGATCAGGGATGTGTTGTTGCAATTAGTAAAGTTTCACAACACCAATTTTAAATCCAACCAATTTATTTGGTAGTAAATTCGCAAGATTTCGACACTATGGCCTTCGTCAGGCAAATGCAGTGTTCTGGTCTGAACACTGAACACCAGAACACTGCATTTGCCTTACTGAACACTGGACACCAGAACACTGCATTTGCCTTACTGAACACTGGACACCAGAACACTGCATTTGCCTGACGAAGGCCATAGTGTCGAAATCTTGCGAATTTACTATCAAATAAATTGGTTGGATTTAAAATTGGTGTTGTGAAACTTTACTGAGTTTACCCCAGTCCAACGCCGGCATCTCTACATCATTGTTGCAATTATACAGGGAATTCCACAGATTCACAACCCTTTGCGTGAAGAGAGGCTGAGGGATTTGAGGTTGTTTTCGTTAGAAAGAAGGCGGCTAGGAGGAGACCTTATTGAAACATACAAGATGATTAGAGGTTTAGATAGGGTGGACAGTGATAGCCTTTTACCGAGGATGGAGAAAGTTAGCACGAAGGGACATAGCTTTAAATTAAGTGGTGGTAGTTATAGGACGGATGTCAGAGGTAGGTTCTTTACCCAGAGGGTGGTAAGGGTATGGAATGTCCTGCCTGCTGCAGTTGTAGATGTGCCAAGTTTGGTGGCGTTTAAGAGGTTAGTAGATAGGTTTATGGACGAAAAGGGAATGGTTTAGGTTAGAGGGTCATTGCTTTTTCTTAATTGGTCGGCGCAACATCGAAGGCCGAAGGGCCTGTTCTGCGCTGTAATGTTCTATGTTTTATGTTCTAAGAAGCTCCTCCTCAACACAGTCCTAAATCTTCTATCTCTTATTTTGAGACCATGTCCCCTAGTTCTAGTTTCACCTGCCAGTGGAAACAATCTCCCTGCTTCTATCCTTGTGCAAAACATTGCTACAAATTTTCCTTCAGCCCAAGAAGTAACTATTGACCATTTCCCTGCCTCCTATTATTCAGCCAATGTTGTATCCATATTGCCACTGTCCCTTTATTCAAATGATTTTCTTTACCCCAACATTTCATCAAACTGCTAACAGACTTAAAGTGAACGGATCCATGTCCAACTTAAAATATTATAGAAAGATATCATCAGAAGCTAAATAATGTATTATTTAAGAATAATTTAGATGTAGTGTGATAGATGGGTGATAGTGACAAATCAGCCTTTTCAATCTTGTTACAATCCAAGCTGATGTTAGCACTGAACAAATCAGAACTCAGTTCATAGATCTGAACTTTTAGAAACATAGAGGGCAGCTGTTAAAGTCTCTGGAAACTGCTAAAGAACATCAAACAAAAGAGTAAGAAATTTACAAAACATGAAAAGATTAATTATACTACACTACTCTTTCACCCAACTACACCTAATAAATACAGATTCACAAGGATAAGACAAGTTACAAAATCTATCCGATACTCTAATGTTCACAGTGAGTACACAGTCCATGTGAATCTGTGATCAGACAAACCACACTCTGAAACTGAGTAATAGATACCACCCAAAGCAAACTCTGATTTTTCTCATCACTTCCCCAGATGCTTGTCACATTGTGAGCCAACTGGTCCCGCTGGAACTCATTCCCCCACATGAGGGTTTACAATATTCATTCTTGAAGAACGACCCATAGAATCTTCTCCCAGTGATGCTCTCTCTCGGATGTCTTCATCCAATTCATCTCCAGGGATTTTACCTTCTCTGTTCAATGTTCCTCTGCCCCAGAGTGCCATGTGGATTCAAGCCTTACTTTCTCTCCTAATATCATCTTTTAATCTTAACTTTTCTTAACTTTCTGTAAACTTACTGAAATCTCAAACTCTTCCATAACCTGCCCAAATTTAATGGAAAACCCCAGGGTAGAACATAGAACATAGATCATAGAACATTACAGTGCAGAACAGGCCCTTCGGCCCTCGATGTTGCGCCGACCAATTAGGAAAAAGCAATGACCCTCCAACCTAGACCATTCCCTTTTCGCCCATAAACTTATCTACTAACCTCTTAAACGCCACCAAACTTGGCGCATCTACAACGGCCACAGGCAGGGCATTCCATACCCTTACCACCCTCTGGGTAAAGAACCTACCTCTGATATCCATCCTATAACTACCACCCCTTAATTTAAAGCTATGTCCCCTCATGCTAGCTCTCTCCATCCTAGGAAAAAGGCTATCACTGTCCACCCTATCTAAACCTCTAATCATCTTATATGTTTCAATAAGGTCGCCTCTTAGCCGCCTTCTTTCTAACGAAAACAACCTCAAATCCCTCAGCCTCTCTTCATAAGACCTGCCCTCCATACCAGGCAACATCCTGTAAACCTCCTCTGTACCCTCTCCAATGCCTCCACATCTTTCTTATAATGTGGGGACCAGAACTGCACACAATACTCCAAGTGCAGCAGCACTAGAGTTTTGTACAGTTGCAACATGACGTTGCGGCTCCGAAATTCAATCCCCCTACCAATAAAAGCTAAGACTCCATATGCCTTCTTAACAACCTTATCGACTTGATTTGCCAACTTTCAGGGATCTATGCACATATACACCAAGATCCCTCTGTTCTTCAACACTATTAAGAGTCCTACCATTAGCCCTATACGCTACACATTTGTTATTCCTGCCAAAGTGAATTACCTCACACTTTTCCACATTAAACTCCATTTGCCACCTCTCGGCCCAGCTCTGCAACTTGTCCAAGTCTCTATGCAAACTATAACACCCCTCTTCACTACCTACCACTCCTCCGACTTTGGTGTCATCCGCAAATTTACTAATTTATCCTTCAATACCCTCATCCAGATCATTTATAAAAATTACAAACAGCAGGGGCCCCAAAACAGACCCCTGAGGTACACCACTTGTAACCGAACTCACGATGAATATCTCCCATCAACCACCACCCTCTGTCTTCTATCTGCTAGCCAATTCCTAATCCAATTAGCTAAATCACCCTCAATCCCATACATCTGTATTTTCTGCAGAAGCCTTCCATGGGCCACCTTATCGAACACCTTACTAAAGTCCATATATACCACATCAACTGCCTTACCCCCATCCACCTCTTTTGGTCACTTTTTCATAAAACTCAATAAGGTTAGTAAGGCATGACCTACCCTTCACAAAACCATGCTGACTATCCCCAATCAATTCATTTCTCTCTAAATAACTATAAATCCTATCCCTACTAATTCTCTCCAATACTTTGCCCACAACAGAAGTAAGACTCACTGGCCTATAATTCCCTGGAAAGTCTCTCTTCCCCTTCTTGAACAATGGGACCACATTCGCTATCCTCCAGTCTTCCGGAACTATACCCGTAACCAACGACGACCTGAAGGTCAGAGCCAGAGGCTCTGCAATCGCCTCTCTCGCCTCCCAGAGAATCCTAGGGTAAATCCCGTCCGGCCCAGGGGACTTCTCTAACTTCAAACCCTCAAGAATATCTAGCACATCCTCCTTATCTACTTCAATACTTTCCAGTTTGCAACCCTGTATCCCAGTGTTCTTCACAACTACGTTTACATCCCCCTGCGTGAATGCCAAAGAGAAATATTTATTCAGTGCCTCTCCAATCTCTTCAGGCTCCACGCACAATTTCCCACTGCTGTCTGTGACTGGCCCTAATCTTGCCCTAACCAATCTTCTATTCTTAACATGTCTAAAGAAAGCTTTAGGTGAGCTGGCAATCTACTTTTGTGAACTAGGTTATCAATTCAAATATTATATGAGGCTGCGTGTTTGAAACTCACTGTTGGGATGGGTTTCCCAGGTTTTAACAAATCTCTGAAAGTGAGGACTACCTTCAAGAAAAAAGGGAAGTATCTTGACTGCACAGCTTGTGGGCCAAGAGGAACACGTATGTTTCCCATCAGCCTTCCAAATTATTCTGTCATCTGATCCCTCCACATTCATCTAAAATCTTTTATTCCTGCTGGCATATCTGACCCTCTTTTGGACAACCTCATGTCTGAATCACACAGTGTTATTTCTTTTTGCAAAAATGCACTTAATTCAGATTCAGATATTTTATAAAAAATAAGCATTTCAAAGTGTCATCACACAGACAGCAATAATGTTCATAGTGTCCAGCATACATCCTGTTAGACTCGAGAGGCTTCAATACATTCAAACATCACAGGCATTTCAAAGTGATCATTACAATGTTACAAAAGAACTGAAGTTGTTCTCTGAGGTGCTTAAATATAATTGTGCTCCATGTATTATTGAGTATATACAGTTGATGTGACTCACACAGACCAAGGGAGTTCAATACAATTTCCTTTCTCATCTTAGATAGCGCCCTTCCCTCTTTGTATCTCTGCGGCGGCTGTTCCGAGCTTCAGGGCGTCCCTCAGCATGTTGCCTTTGACCTTGGAATAAGCCAGTCAGCAACACCCTGTCAGAGGCAACTCTTTATGTTGGAAGACCAACAAGTTTTGGGCATGTCAAAGAATATCTTTCACTGAGTTACTGAGCCTCCAGCACAGTTGAATCCCTGCTTCTGAGCTGCAATCTCCTCCAGAGTATTTGCTGTTTGAAAGAAAACTAAACCTGTCTCAATCAACCGGGATCCTGCTCTGGAGTTATCCTGACAAAGATTCCTGTCACCACCGAACCCCCTGTTTCTCTATAATGTATTCCAGTCAATATTGGGTTCTTCAATCTGGTTAAGACACATGTATGTTTGACCTGTTCACATGTTTTCCTATAGAGATTGCCGGTCACTTTTGGTAAGCTAAATATAGTAAGTTTCAGTGAATTCCAGATCCCTCATATTCAAGAGTAAGTGTAATAAATGATGACACTGTCCCATTACCGCTGATAGAAAAATCCAGGACAATATGAGAGCAAAGTGTCCCCTGGAAAACTTGTAGCTATTACTTTGCCCAGTGACCGTGGGCATTATAGAAAAAATCTATAAACATAACAAAATATTATTATGTCTAAATCTTGTCATGGTTGGTATGCATTATATGCAAATATTCTCAAAATGGTCCATTAAAAAATAAACCACTATTTAGTTAATATGCAGATAATGTCACATTGAGGCACGTACTTTATTAAATATGGGAGACTAATTTTCAGTAGATGAACATTTAAACCTTGTACCTGTACTTTGAAAGTAAATGTTTCAGCCACGATCCAGGATCTTAGACATAACTGGATGCAATTGCACATTAATCTGTTAATTGTCTCATTAATATACATCAATTGAGGTTAAATTTTTAATCTGATTTATAGACCATTGTAGTTCTTATTTGCACATTTCAATCCAGTCCAGTAATGAATAGATAAAATAGAGATAATTATACAGAAAATTTACATATTTTAGCTGCTTAAAAACTCATTTTATAAACTGAGTGTGATGAAATCAGATAAAGCACTGGCCTTAAATTCCCTCAGGTTTTCTGTTACTGTGTTGTACTAACTCTAATGGAAGTGCATAAAAGGCTTCCACCGTATATTTGATTGAGTGATGATGGCAATAATCCCAATGAACTTCTGGGTCATTGGCCAAGATATTCAATGGTGCTACACCAGTTTTACCAGGAGGAGACCAGTCACTTGGGTTATGAGTGGACAAACAAAACATGGTAATTACCTAAATTGGCAGTCACCGTTTGGGAATGAGAGTTCCTAGTGGACTTTGGGCACCATTCCCAAGGTGTCAACTTCCATTTCCTCCTGCCTGCCTAACAGAAAATGGCCCCCACATCTTGATCCCTCCCTGCTCTAACGCCCCAGGATTACATTCCTGTGGCAGCCATGTTCCTCTTTGATCTCCTTTCTGCAGTGCCCTCGACCCTGTCATGGCTGCAAGAAACAGGGACACTCCTTGTCACAATGGATGTCTCGGCGCTCTACACCAACATCCCCCACGACGATGGTATTGCTGCAACTGCCTCAGTACTCAATGCCAACAACTGCCAGTTTCCAGATGCAATTTTACAACTCATCCGCTTCATCTTGGACTACAATGTCTTCACCTTCAACAATCAGCTTTTCATCCAGACACATGGAACAGCCATGGGGACCAAATTTGCACCTCAGTATACCAACATCTTCATGCACAGGTTCAAACAAGACTTCTTCACCACACGAGATCTTCAACCAAGGTTATATACTAGATACATT
The DNA here is from genome assembly GCA_024679065.1 of Sphyrna mokarran. Classification (NCBI taxonomy): domain Eukaryota; kingdom Metazoa; phylum Chordata; class Chondrichthyes; order Carcharhiniformes; family Carcharhinidae; genus Sphyrna; species Sphyrna mokarran. The sequence goes on from JAGIQG010000002.1 coordinate 148,994,521, forward strand.
GATGACATCTTTTTCCTTCGGACTCATGGTGAACAATCATTGAAACAACTGTATGATGATATCAACAAGTTCCATCCCGCCATCAGACTCACCATGGACTATTCTCCAGAATCAGTTGCATTCTTGGACACACGAATCTCCATCAAGGACGGTCACCTCAGCACCTCACTGTACCGCAAACCGACAGACAACCTCACAATGCTCCACTTCTCCAGCTTCCACCCTAGACACTTTAAAGAAGCCATTCCCTATGGACAAGCCCTCCGTATACACAGAATTTGCTCAGATGAGGAGGATCGTGACAGACACCTCCAGACACTGAAGGATGCACTCGTGAGAACAGGATATGGCGCTCGACTCATCGATCGACAGTTCCAACGTGCCACAACGATAAACAGCACTGATCTCCTCAGAAGACGAACACGGGACACGGTGGACAGAGTACCCTTTGTTGTCCAGTACTTCCCCGGAGCGGAGGAGCTACGACATCTTCTCCGGAATCTTCAACATATTATTGATGACGATGAACATCTCGCTAGGGCCATCCCCACCCCCCCACTTCTTGCTTTCAGACAACCGCACAACCTCAAACAGATCATTGTTCGCAGCAAAATACCCAACCTTCAGGAGAACAGTGACCACAATACCACACAACCCTGCCACAGCAACCTCTGCAAGACATGCCGGATCATAGACATGGACGACATCATCAAACGTGAGGATACCATTCACCAGATGCACGGTACATACTCTTGCAACTCGGCCAACGTTGTCTACCTAATACGTTGCAAGAAGGGATGTCCCGAAGCATGGTATATTGGGGAGACCATGCAAACACTACGACAGCGGATGAATGAGCATCGCTCAACAATCACCAGGCAAAACAGTTCCCTTCATGTGGGTGAACACTTCAGCAGTCATGGGCATTCGGCCTCCGACCTGCGGGTAAATGTTCTTCAAGGGGGCTTTCGTGATACACGACAGCGCAGAGGCGCTGAACAGAGACTGATAGCCAAGCTCCGCACACATGAGGACGGTCTTAACAGGGATCTTGGCTTCATGACACACTATCTGTAACCCCCGTAACTTGCCTGGGTTAGCAAAAAACCTCACTTACTGTGCTGTCTGGAGAAAATACACAATTCTCTAACAATGCTCAGGATCCCCTTCACACACATTGTTAGCCACTTTAACACTTGAATAGCAGGTTAGATGTAAGGATTCGCATTCTAATCAGCAATCTCTGACTGTCTGTGCTGAAGTGTGCTATTGCAGACCAGAACACTGCACTTGCCTGATGAAGACACGGGAGTGTTGAAAGCGCGCTATTTTACTATCAAATAAATCGGTTGGATTAATAATTGGTGTTGCTAAATTCTTACTGAGTTCTTACCACTCCAATCCAACGCCGGCATCTTTACATCATGACGGCTGCAAGTAACAGAGCTGTGAGGTAAATGGACTAGCCAGACACTCCCAAGAACAGAACTTCCTCCTGAAGTGGGGAATAGAGGTGGCACCCTCCACCAGTTTTGCCCATTCACAGTGTATTATGGCTGCGAGGTTCAAAATGTTCAGAGTCATTTTTATTGTGAGTCCTGTGTTTGATTTTGGGCCTTTTTCTGTGAAATTGATCCACATCAGTTGTTCAAAAACCGCATGATGAATTTGTTCAGCAAATCCCAGCACCAGCAACAACAGGAACCCTGATGTAGAGGCTCACTGTTACACACATTAGTTTGTTTTCTTTTCACTCTGTAGCTCCTGTGTCTTAAAAATATATTCCCTGTCTGTGATTTAGAAAGAACTCTTGAGCTGGACTCTGTGGAATTGATGAGAAAGTCGAGTTGGGGAATTTCCTGCCCACAATATTTTCATCCTGGGGCATTGGGTAGGTTGGAGTGAATCCTACCAACCCTCGCCCCTCTACCCATTTCCTCAGAAATGACAAACTGAAAAAGATGGGTGGCGAGGGAGCTAGGTTGGAACATCCACCCCTGTTTATTGGCATATTGACCCAGTTTTAGTGATGAACATCAGGATCTCAAACTCCTACTCCCATCTGTTCCACATGCCTCATCATATTCATTGTGTCATCTTCTCATCTCATGCCCCATACCCCATCCATGCCCCCATGCATAACAACTCACCCAGTTTTCACTACGGCAGCACAGAGGAACCTTGGTTGGGATGTTACAACTGTTCACGCCAGCAGGATTTTCCCATCCCGTTGCAGTAATTGGAGATTTGGCTGGGTGCCAAATTCCCCAATTTCACTGTAGCAGGAAAGTGGTGTGAGCAATCAGTAAAATCACCCCATTCCCCCATGTTCTTTGAAAGAGATGAAGAAAATTAAACTTGTAACTATAGAACATGCTTTCCATGGAATAGACACAAAACACATTCCAAAATTTAAATTCTTTCGATTGGTCAAGCTGTTCCAAAAAGAAATAAGAATGGTTTCACCAACTACATCAAAGATATTTATTTGCTGAAGGATCTCTCTCTTACATTTAAAAAAGTCCTCAGTATTTAATTACACTCCAGGTCTGAAGTATCATTTTCTTCAATTTTGAAAATACAAAAGTTATTTTTGTCAATGGAAAAGTACTCCATAGCATCATAACACTTACACAAGAACACTGTAATTTATTCACTGTGGTAAATCACCTCTAATTTGCAATGCATCATTTGTTGAAACAAAAACAAAGGAATGAAAACCTATCAAAGAAAGAATTCCACTCATGACTGTGACTGGAGTTCCCCATGAACCCTCTGAGGGGTTGTAAACCACATGCCTGAACAATGAGCCTGATCACATGAACAGAGTGAGGGCAGGGCTCTGAAATGCCCATTCCCCCAATCTAGTGGAAAGTGACATGATTGCAGAGTGTAGATTTGATGCTGGCACCTTTAGCTTGGTTGAAGAAAATCCCTCACAATAGAAATCCATTGACACAGAAGTCTGAGCCCTGCTCTCAATTCCAGTCTTGTTTAGACTGGAAAGTGCCCATAATTTACTAATAATTGACAAATGTATTGTAGCATTTCCAGTTTTGAAAGCTGAACGATTGATATATTTATGCTTGCTTAACATTTTGTGATGGTATATATGATTGCAGTTAATATAATAACTAAACATTGTAACTGACTGATGCTCAGGCCACCATAAGAATCCATTATCTGGATGCCATTGACTATTTCAGACAATTTCACTCTGTACTTTGCAGTTTTTTTTCCTAAGCGGAAAGTCTGGGACTGGAATTTTACTGGCACGGAGAATGGCATTCTCCATTGGCCTTGGGGGGGGGTCTTTGGAGCCTTGGGCGAACGAGGTGGTAAAATTCCTGCAAATGTTTCCATTAGTGAAACTCACAAACATCACAATAGTTCCTCTAACTTCATTCAACTTCCATTCTCTCAGTGATGGCTATTTTGTTGTTATTTTATTCCGATTCGCTCGCTTCACATAAAATGGAAAGAGTTCTTAAAAAAAATCCAATTCAATAGAGGATACAACTCGAATGGGGTGCAGCAGCAAAGAAACCTGGGTGTACATGAGACAAGAGGAAGAAAGTGTTTCCACTCATAAAAGAATTGAGAACAAGAAGTCACAGATTTAAAGTAATTTACAAGACAAACTAAAGTGAGGTGAGGATACTTTTTCAGACAGTGAGTGGTTAGGATTTGGAATGTGCTGACTGAGAATGTGCCAAAGGCCAGTGGAATTGAAAGGGAATTAGACTGGAAAAGAAGAATGTTCAGGGATATAGGGAGAAAGTAGGAGAATGCCATTGGGAGCGACGCTCCAATCTCACAGTGCAGTTAATAGATTCTGCCAATCCTGACCAATCAGTTTCACACTTGATGCCAGTTTGTGATTCTCCCAGCCCCTTCCAAATGGCATCAACTGGTTCACCCAGACAGTGCACAGGTCTCATTACCATATTTAAAGCAGCATTTAGATACAGACAGTCTGTTCAAATCTGGTGCACAGAATTCTCCGGTTTTAGGTGTGGCAGAATAATGGTGAGGATCATTGCTGGCCTCCACTGGCACACATTTGGTGTGATGGTCACATGGAATGGGGGGGTGGGGGGGGGAATGTTTGGAGGCCATTGAAACCCTGGATGGTTGGATCATAGCTGGGCAGTTCCCATTGGACAGTGCCAGCTTTGTGGGGTCCAATTAATACACTGGCAGTGCCCAACATAGTCACTGGTCAGCGCAGCAATGCCAGTTAAGTTTTTGAAATGTGCAGGTACAGTGCTGAGGGGATGAGGCGTGAGCCTGATTAGGGTCTATTTGGGGATGGTTATTCTGGGGGGGTGTCATGCAGGAGTTGATTGTGAATGTGGTGCTGACAAGGTGGGGAGGGATGGGGAATATTGCCATCACAATGCTTGGAATCTTTTGGGGAGAATTCTGCCCATTATTGTTCATTCGCGGAGCAGTGCAGGACAAATGGACTGAATGGCCTCTTATTATGATTCTATTTATTTCTCTCACCAAATATGGATCCCACACACAACTTGCATATTCTGGTATCCCCAGAATATTATTACGATTATATTATTAAGATTATATAGACATAAATAATCTGTCTATTTATCTTTGGACAGATAAATAGACCAAAGATCCCTGCTCAGAAATTACTCCTCAAAAAGCCTGTTTGCTTCGGATAATAGTTGCTGAATATGGAACCCCATTGAAGATTCTTTTCAAGATTCACCCCTGAAATAATTGTGTATCTACATGTTAATGAATTTGATTGTAATTTAAAACTCTGTGCTGTTGAACCTTTCTGTTGGGATTGAATGTAATCTCACACTGCGACCGTTAATGTTACAATACTGGAAGATCATCTTGCTGAGAATTCCTTGGACCTTGAGTTTTTGCTGATTAGTAAACTGTGCAGTTGTGAGCAAATATTCATGCCCAGTTTTTTTAACTTGTTGAGAAGGATGTTTATGCATGTCAAGAATATTAAAAATCCCAACACAATTCCCTGAGACATTCAGGAAAAGACATGTTGGGGAAAGGATGCTCCCCATCACATACCACCCTCTTAGTGAGGAAGTGTGAATCCAATTTAATAATGTGCCTGTTTTGAAATGAAGTTTGGATAAAAGCTTTGAAGATCTCTATCAAGGCTTTTGTGAATTCTTGTACTGTTTTGTCAGTAGTTGTAACTGGGCCAGTAACAGTCTGCAAGAGCTTTGCACTGATAGATCTTTCTGATTGAGAACTTTGCTGACTATCTACTAGCATATTGTGAGCTTTAAAGTTCTTCATGATATGAGAATGTACAATATGTTCAAACAACGGATGACATGTTAGCGCTGCTGTCTCAAAGCTCCAAAGACATGGGTTCAATTCCTGGCTTGGGTCACTATCTGTGTGGAGTTTGCACATTATCCTCGTGTCTGCGTGGGTTTCCTCCGGGTGTTCCAGTTTCCTCCCACACTCCAAAGATGTGCGGGTTAGATAGACTTGCCACGCTAAAAATTGCCCTTAGTGTCCTGACATGTGTAGATTAGAGGGATTATTGGGTAAATATATAGAGATGTGGGGGTAGGATCTGGGTGGGATTGTGGTCAGCACAGACTTGCTGGACTGAATGGCCTCTTTCTGTACCGTAGGATTCTATGATTCAAATCTATGATTCTATGATGTTGGTAAGAGATGCTAATATGTAGTTTCTGGCTAATATTATCTCTTTTGTAAATGTCAAGCTAAGATATTAGCTTGTCCCTGCTAATTTGATAGGTAGGTGGTGTTGAGTGACTCTTGAAAGAGATTGGTCAGTATTGAATGATTTAATGGATTTGCCCTTTTGTTTTGTTTTAATTGGCTGTTAGAATAATCATTGCTTCTGAAATTCTACCTTCCATCCCAGTGCCTGATGTTGGAACATCCAGTCAGGACACAGCTGCTGATCTTAGAAGTGACAGCATTAATCTTCCGTTGGGTTAATCAGGACTTTAGCCGCATGATCGTGTATTTCAAAATGATATTTCTCCCCTGAGTATTGAATGAGATACCACAGAAAACATCATTCTCATTTGTCTTGTAGCGCTCCCCTAATATTAGATGGATTTCTGCTTATTTACTAAATTGGAAAGCAGTGGATTGAAATCTGAACAAAACTCGATCATGTAATAGTCAGCTTTAATGTTACTAATAACTGCAATTTAATCCCGTGTGCTTCTCATAATCAGAATGAATGTCTCTGAGAAGTAATGTTCTCGACTACCTGAACTGATTCACTGGAAAGGAAGCAATATTCCACATCAACAAATGAGCCAGTTCTTTATCCACTTTCCTTCATCTTGTTCTTCAGCAATAATGTTTTTTTCCTGTGACAATTTACCCCACAACCAGGGTCCCTTCATTTGTTTTCACTGAATATTGTCTGTTTATTTCAATGGTATAGTATAAAGTCTGGCACATATTGGGTTAATGTCAGACTGAGTTCAGTTCCACCTACACAGTAGTGTGAGAGGACAGACTCTCATACACACAAGATCAGTCTAGTATTGGACAAATCTGTGTGTACCAGCCAGAATGGAGACAAATCCTAGCTCATCTCCTTTAATGTATATTTGGAAATAGTTCTAGTAATTAATAAAAACTTGTAGTTAACCTGTTAAAGACAAATCTACCAAGATGTAACCAATAACCACAACATGGTTTCAGCTTGTGAAAAAAAAAACAAAACTCACTAATAGGCAGAAACAAAGTGAAATGTTGGAAGACTGAGAAAAATTATAATCTAAACGGATTGATGAAGCTCATGAGACAGAAGAGCAGTGGAAAAAAATCAAGAGAATGTCCAATTAAAGGCTTGAAGCTAATGGCAGAAATTTAAAATTCCTTGCTGCAGTAAAAGGGAAATTCAGCTTCAAATGCCAGAATGTGAAGTCAACAGTGTGAGCTAAAACCTTTGAAATTACAGGCTACAGTAAATGATGAGAAATCTTTATATAGTTCAGAGTCAGGTGGTTGGTTTGAAAAGATCTGTCAGTAAAGCTCAATCCCCAAATCAGCATAGTCTCTGAGCTTATTCCAAAACTGGAAAAATAATTCACCAAATAATCCAGGAGGATCATAACTTTATAAACCCAGTTAGATGCTGGCAAATGCCAGGGTCCAATGAACTTGTGACGTTACTTGTCCCACTTGGAGTACTGTGCGCAGTTCTGGTCGCCTCACTATAGAAGATAGAAGATAGAACATTACAGCGCAGAACAGGCCCTTCGGCCTTCGATGTTGCGCCGAAGGAATTAGGAACAAGCAGTGACCCTCTAACCTAAACCATTCCCTTTTCATCCATAAACTTATCTACTAACCTCTTAAACGCCACCAAACTTGGCGCATCTACAACTGACACAGGCAAGGCATTCCATACCCTTACCACCCTCTGGGTAAAGAACCTACCTCTGACATCTGTCCTAAAACCACCACCCCTTAATTTAAAGCTATGTCCCCTCGTGCTAGCTTTCTCCATCCTAGGAAAAAGGCTATCACTGTCCACCCTATCTAAACCTCCAATCATCTTATAAGTTTCAATAAGGTCTCCTCTTAGCCGCCTTCTTTCTAACGAAAACAACATCAAATCTCTCAGCCTCTCTTCATAAGACCTGCCTTCTATACCAGGCAACATCCTGGTAAACCTCCTATAGGAAGGATGTAGAGGCTATTGAGAGAGTGCAGAGGAGATTTACAAGGATGTTGCCTGGATTGGGAGGCATGCCTTATGAAGATAGGTTGAGGGAGCTGGGACTCTTCTCTCTGGAGAGACGAAGGTTGAGAGCCAACCTGATAGAGGTTTATAAAATCTTGAGAGGAATAGATAGGGTGAATTCTCGGAGGCTATTTCCCTGAGCGGAAATGGTCACAATGAGAGGACACAGATTTAAGGTGCAGGGAAGCAAATACACAGGGGATGTTAGGGGTAAGTTTTTCACTCAGAGGGTGGTGAGTGAATGGAATCGGCTGCTGTCAGAGGTGGTAGAGGCAAACTCGCTGGGATCTTTTAAAAGACTTCTGGATGAGTATATGGGAACTAATGGGATTGGGGGTTATAGATAGGTCTGTGGATTGGTAGGTATAGACGTGATCGGCGCAACTTGTGGGCTGAAGGGCCTGTTTGTGCTGTGGTGTTCTATGTTCTATATTCTATGTTAAACATAAATAGTGAGCAAGACAACTCTGCAGCCAGTCGATTCACTCAACAATTGTTTAATTTTCTTTAACCTTAGGGTGACTGTTATTGCAGTGACACTAACCAAGTCCGGGGAAAAAAACCATCATCACCAAGTGAACAATGACGCCATCTTGAAATTTTGAAAGGTTTTAAGTCAGACCAACATGTTAAAAACATTAAGCATGGATTAGAAATCAATTAGATGGTCCAAGTCTCCTGTTCTAAACCTTTCCTGCAGAGAAATACCTTAAAAAAAACCCATGACCGCAGAAAGATCCAATCAAAACCTATCCAGCAGAAGGATAACAACGATCAAAGAAAAACAGTTACTGCAGAATCCTCCTGAGAAAAACATTGAAGGAATATCCACCCATCATAAAAATTAGCCTTGGAGAATAATTTAAAATTATTAGAATAATTTATACTTATCCAAAAGTCAAATCAGATCTAAAATTGTGTGAAATGGAAAAGAGAAGTATTAAATTCCAGGAGTACATCAGGATTAAGTCATAAATCAGGAAGTGTCCTGATTTCAACTTTATTACACAACCCTAACCCTGATATCTTTTGATATGGTTTGGTGAACTTGCTGATGAAGTGTTGGAGATGGAAGGCATTGATGTATCCCCAACCAGTATAAATGAATTATCGAAAGCTTTTGATCAACATTTCAATTTTCAAATTGAGGAACAAACCCAGATGGTAAAGAGGCATTGAGATTTCCAATAAAGCAACATGCCTGTTTCATCGGTCAGAACATTGAATACAGTAGTTGGGACATCTTGTTGAAGTTGTGCAAGACATTGGTAAGGCTACACTTGGAATACTTGTATATAGTTCTAGTCACCCTATTATAGAAAGGATTTTATTGAACTAGACAGAGTGCAGAAAAGATTTACTAGGATGTTACCGCGACTTGATGGTTTGAGTAAAAAGGAGAGACATTTTTCTCTGGAGCATAGAATGTTTAGGGGTGATCTGATAAAGATCTATAAAGTAATGAGGGTTATAGATAAGATAGATAGTCAATATATTTTCCCAAAGGTAGGGGAATCTAAAACTAGAGGACTAGATTATAGGTAAGAGGAGAGATAGCAGAGTGCTGGAAATGTAGCTGTGGAGAGCACTGAGGTACAGGGTTGCAAATTGGGGAGTATTGTAGTAGATAGGGAGGATGTGTTAGAAATTCTCGAGGGTTTGAAGTTGGATAAGTCCCCTGGGCCGGACGGGATTTACCCTAGGATTCTCTGGGAGGCAAGAGAGGAGATTGCAGAGCCTCTGGCTCTGATCTTCAGGTCCTCGTTGGTTACGGGTGTGGTTCCGGAGGACTGGAGGATAGCGAATGTGGTCCCATTGTTTAAGAAGGGGAAGAGAGACCTTCCTGGGAATTATAGGCCAGTGAGTCTTACTTCTGTGGTGGGCAAGGTATTGGAGAGAATTATTAGGGATAGGATTTATAGTTATTTAGAGAGAAATGAATTGATTGGGGATAGTCAGCATGGTTTCGTGAAGGGTAGGTCATGCCTTACTAACCTCATTGAGTTTTTTGAGAAAGTGACCAGAGAGGTGGATGGGGGTAAGGCGGTTGATGTAGTATATATGGACTTTAGTAAGGCTTTTGATAAGGTGGCCCATGGAAGACTTCTACAGAAAATGCAGATGTGTGGAATAGAGGGTGATTTAGCTAATTGGATTAGAAATTGGCTGGCAGATAGAAGACAGAGGGTGGTGGTTGATGGGAGATATTCATCGTGGAGTTCGGTGACGAGTGGTGTGCCTCAGGGGTCTGTTTTGGGGCCCCTGCTGTTTGTAATTTTTATAAATGATCTGGATGAGGGTATTGAGGGATGGATCAGTAAATTTGCAGATGATACTAAAGTTGGTGGTGTGGTAGATAGTGAAGAGGGGTGTTTTAGTTTACAGAGTGACTTGGACAAGTTGCAGAGCTGGGCCGAGAGGTGGCAAATGGAGTTTAATGTGGAAAAGTGTGAGGTAATGCACTTTGGCAGGAACAATAAATGTGTAGAGTATAGGGCTAATGGTAGGGCTCTTAATAGTGTTGAGGAACAGAAGGATCTTGGTGTATGTGTCAATAGATCCCTGAAAGTAGGCAGTCAAGTGGATAAAGTTGTTAAGAAGGCTTATGGAGTCTTAGCTTTTATTGGTAGGGGGATTGAATTTAGGAGCCGCAGCATCATGTTGCAGCTGTACAAAACTCTAGTGCGGCCGCACTTGGAGTATTGTGTGCAGTTCTGGTCGCCACATTATAAGAAAGATGTGGAGGCATTGGAGAGGGTACAGAGGAGGTTTACCAGGATGTTGCCTGGTATGGAGGGCAGGTCCTATGAAGAGAGGTTGAAGGATTTGAGGTTGTTTTCGTAGAAAGGAGGCGGCTAAGAGGGGATCTTATTGAAACATATAAGATGATTAGAGGTTTAGATAGGGTGGACAGTGATAGCCTTTTTCCTAGGATGGAGAAAGCTAGCACGAGGGGACACAGCTTTAAATTAAGGGGTATAGTTATAGGACGGATATCAGAGGTAGGTTCTTTACTCAAAGAGTGATTAGGGAGTGGAATGCCCTGCCTGCAGCTGTTGTAGATGCGCCAAGTTTGGTGGCGTTTAAGAGGTTAGTTGATAAGTATATGGATGAGAAGGGAATGGTTTAGTTAGGAGGGGCATTGCTTTTTATTTTGGTCGGCACAACATCGAAGGCCGAAGGGCCTGTTCTGTGCTGTATTGTTCTATGTTCTATGTTCTATGTTCTATATAAAGTGTCCAGAGGGGCAACGTTTTCACACAGAGAATGGTGAGTGTCTGGAACAAGCTGCTAGAGACAGTAATAGGGGCAGGTATAATTTTGTCTTTTTAAAAGCATTTAGACTTTTGATTTGATTTATTATTGTCACATTTTTAACATACATTGAAAAGCATTGTTTCTTGTGTGCTATACAGGCAAAACATACCGTTCATAGAGAAGGGAACAAGAGAGTGCAGAATGTAGTGTTACAGTCATAGCTAGGTTGTAGAGAAAGATCAACTCAATGCAAGATAAGTCCATTCAAAAGTCCTGACAGCAGCAGAGAAGAAGCTGTTCTTGAGTTGATCGGTACGTGACCTTCCTTCAGGAAAAAGATACAAAAGTCTGAGAGGGTGGAAAAGAGAATGTCTGGGGTCTGTGGGGCCCTTAATTCTGCTGGCTGCTTTGTCGAGGCAGCGGGAAGTGTGGACAGTATCAATGGATGGGAGTTTGGTTTATGTGATGGATTGGGCTACATTCGCAATCTTTTGTAGTTACTTGCGGTGTTACAGTTACATGGGTAAGGTGAGGAGAGGCATATGGGCCAAATGCAGGCAATTGGGACTAACTCTACAGTAAAAACTGGGTGGCATTGACAAGTTGAGCTGAAGGGCCTTTTTCCATGTGAGAAAACAAATGAAAATATGATAACCAAACAAAACCTAAAGGACAGCATAAAAGCAGAGAACTTTCCAGAAGCCTTAGTTTGAACTTCACTAACCAGTGTTGGATCCAATGAACAAGTATCATTGGATGAGGTGGCATCTCTGCGACAATGGGAATATTATTGGCATAGTTTGTTTTCACTGTGTAAGGGGGTATGACTGGAATACTGTGAATATCACTGGGGCAGTGGAGATATCACTGGGTCAATCCAGTTCTCAACGTCAATCTTAAATCACAACTCTTTTACTTTGCAAATGGGCTGGAATACTGACCCTGTTTAATCTTCTTACAACCTAGGACATGTTAGCTAATATTGAGAGTCAAGGTTCCTTCTATACTGCATAGCCTGAAGCAACTAAAAACACCTGCACAGTCCCATTTAATTTACTCCTGTGGGCAGCACGCAAGACAATAAAAGGGTTAAAGACTTAAAGAAACCACCCAGACTCAACAAGAGTTGGTGGGATGTCTGGTGGGGACATAGATGAAGAGCTGCCATGGAGCTTGATGTTTCTGTTGTGCAGAGGAATGAATTTGATTTCTTTAATGGCTCCATTTCTTGTGGGTAAGTGTGCACTCCTCTGTACTTTGATAATAACAAGAAATCAACTCAAAAATGGAAAGTTACCTCTCAGACTAAATCTTCTCTTGTGCTACTAAGCACAGTTTGTCAAATACTTGAGACAAATACAGACAGGAAGAATAGATGCAAAATTAATCAAAATAATTTTGATAGACTCAGAATAACATCAAGGATATGTGTCTGTTCGGGAGCTTAAGTGGACAAATTGAAATTATATTTACAGCAAGTTTGTCATAAAAACTTCCTGTCTTATTTCATTCAATAAAGGATTAATATAATGTCCAGATATTTGGAAACGTATAACAACAGGAAGGTAAAATCAGTAAAATAAACAGTAATATGAAAACTGTAAACTGGTATTTAGATCTTATTTAATGGGAGTAGAACATTCCAGAGCACTTCATAGGAGGATTGTTATCCAATCAAATTTGACAATAAGCCACATAAAGAGAGGACATTCCAGAATGTAATATTTCAGACAGTGGGAAGTACAACCACCAACGGTGGAGGGATTGAAATTGGGGATTGGAATTAGACGAGGATAGGGTTAAGGTGCTGCAGTCAGTTATAGAGATTGGGTGGGGTAAGACTACGGAGGGATTGAGAAACAAGGACAAAAATTGAGGCATTACTGGATTGGGAGTCATTGTAAATCAGTGTATTCAGACGTTTAGCATAAAACAAAGAAATTAAACTGTTCAGTTAAACTGAAAGAGTGGTACATGCTGTAAAAAGCTAATTGTCCTTTAGTGAGAAAACATGACTATAAAAATTTTATACTCACACAGAAATTAATTAATGTGATTGCATATACAAAACTACAAAGCAGAACGAGCAATAGTCTTTTATTTCAGTGCATCTATTTCTCTGACACATGATTATTTGGAGTGTTGCGTATAGCTCTGCTCTCCACACTACCAGAAGGACGTGGAGGCTTTGGAGAGAATGCAAAAAGGTTCACCAAGATGTTGCCTGGCCTTGAGGGTGAGGTTGGAGATGGAGGCCGAGAGGACACCTAATAGAGACCCACGAAATTGTAAGAAGCATAGACAGGATGCTTTAAGCCAGAGGCTTTACCAGGGTTGATGTGTCAATTACAAGGGGGCATAGGTTCAAGCTGAGAGGGGGAAAGTTTAAGGGAACTGTATAGGGGGAAGTTTTTCATGCAGGAAGTGGTGGGTGCTTGGAATGCATTGCCATTGGAGGTGGTGGAAGCAGACACATTAGCAACATTGAAGAGGTATTCGGTTGTTTTAATGAATAGGAAGGAAATAAAGGGACTGAGGAAGGGCTGAAGATTTTTTTTTAAATTTAATTAGAGCATCATGATTGGTGCTTTACCGGAGCTAGTTGCATATCTGCCAGAATTCGTTCCGTAGGCAGAACACAGACAGGACAGAGAGGATTGTTATGCTGAAACATCTCTGGTCCATTATGACAAGGACTTATTTTAATACTTTGCCAAAAGTATTGAGAAATGACCAACCAGGGTAAACTTTCCATCAATCTGAGGATATGAGGATATTTATCCCTGAAAATTGTCAATCAAGTCGATAAGGTTGTTAAGAAGGCATACAGAGTCTTAGCTTTTATTGGTAGGGGGATTGAATTTCGGAGCCGCAACGTCATGTTGCAACTGTACAAAACTCTAGCGCGGCCGCACTTGGAGTATTGTGTACAGTTCTGGTCCCCACATTATAAGAAAGATGTGGAGGCATTGGAGAGGGTACAGAGGAGGTTTACCAGGATGTTGCCTGGTATGGAGGGCAGGTCTTATGAAGAGAGGCTGAGGGATTTGAGGTTGTTTTCGTTAGAAAGGAGGCGGCTAAGAGGAGACCTTATTGAAACATATAAGATGATTAGAGGTTTAGATAGGGTGGACAGTGATAGCCTTTTTCCTAGGATGGAGAAAGCTAGCACGAGGGGACATAGCTTTAAATTAAGGGGTGGTAGTTATAGGACGGATGTCAGAGGTAGGTTCTTTACCCAGAGGGTGGTAAGGGTATGGAATGCCCTGCCTGCTGCAGTTGTAGATGCGCCAGGTTTGGTGGCGTTTAAGAGGTCAGTAGATAAGTTTATGGATGAAAAGGGAATGGTTTAGGTTAGAGGGTCATTGCTTTTTCTTAATTGGTCGGTGCAACATCGAGGGCCGAAGGGCCTGTTCTGCACTGTAACGTTCTATGTTCTATGTTCTGTGAGGGATGATGGGAATAGAAATCAGAGATCAGATGTCAACCTTTTAGACCATGAATCATCACCTCCCTCTCTCTGTCAGTTTACAGTCTGTCTATTTTTGAGTGCAGTTGCCTTTTTGTAAGAAATGAGTCAGAATCTCATTAAGATGCTGAAAAATATTTGAATATATTCCGAATGTGTGATTTTGTTATTGGGAAAAGACTGTGTGATATTCCTGTTAGGTGGAATTTAATATCTTCCCCCATGGTGAGATTAGGGGTGGGGACTTCCATCCTGGTTAGATCCAGGGCATGATGTAGAGATGTCGGCATTGGACTGGGATAAACACAGTAAGAAGTCTGGCAACACCAAGTTTAAATCCAACCTATTTATTTGATAGTAAACTCGCAAGCCTTCGACTCTATGGCCTTCGTCAGGCGAATGAGGTGTTCTGGTGGAGTTTGCAAGTTTACTTTCAAATAAATTGGTTGGATTTAAACCTGGTGTTGCCAGACTTCTTACAGTGTAGATCCAGGGCAGACAGACCCATTGACAAACTATCCTCCACACTGCCAATTGAGGTCTTTGAGTGGAAATGAATGCTCGAACAGACAGGGCAGAGACCAGCTCCAATTTAAACAGAAAGACTCAGAAACCGGGGAAAGAAAAGAGGAAAATCTTCAAAGACTGAAGAAAGAAATATAAGATAGATTTTATAATTATTTTCTTTACAAATCTGTATATATCTATAAAGATATAGCTGGGTAAAAGAATAGTCTTTTCTTGTTTAATCAATGCATTATTCTGAAAGATTGGAGAACTCATTAAATATTTAGTATTTATTTATTAGTTGCAAGATCTCCCAGTTCGGACCAGCTATCTGAATGTTCCTTTTCGTACTGAATTCTCCTATCTGAATGTCCCTTTTCGTACGTGGTTATTTTTTGAGGGAAATGTTGATGAACTTTGGCTCAGACGAATTAAGTAAATTTAAAATACACAATTTGCTATAAGTCTCATTCTCACTCCAGCCCTTAATGTCAGGGAAAACTGTTTATTGTACAACAGTAGCAGTAACATATAAATGGCTAAGAGTGATGATTATCAGAGTCTTGGAATTAAGGACACTTAAAATTGAGATAAGAGTAAGAGTGAACCATCAAACCTACTGCACCATTCAGTACAATTTTGGCTAATCTTTGGTTTCTACTTGAATTTCCCACCTGCCCCCTGTGTTATTTGATTCCCAAGAAACCAAAAATCCATCATTCCTCCCAGGATATCATTCCAGGGAGTCACATTAGTCACTGCTGTTAAATTTTACGTTCTCAGCCTGTTATCAGCAAGTGTTTGCGTCATTGACCAAATATCGCAAAACTCTGTGAGAAAGTTTCTGATGAATGACGATCAATTAACAACACAAATAAAGGTTGTGGCAAAAAAGATACAACTTCAGTATGAAAAGAATTGAGATCCATATCCTGAAAAATCAAATGTTAAAGTTCAATCTGAAATGGTGAAAATGTTCATGTAAAAAATAACAATACTCCAAGATTCCAGGCATAAACTCATCATCCATTCTCCTTTTATTTTTGTAATATTTCTGTATAATTTCACTGTTTTTGGAGTATTTCTGTGAAAAAATATCATTTTCATTAGACGTGTAGAAGTTCTGACTAATGCATCTCTGCATATAAAGTGAGCACGATTCACTCGAAATGTCAGAATTAATACTGTCTTTTGCAGAATTTCATATCTCTGCCTCCACAAACAGTGAACAGAACGGAACAACATCAAAACAGCTGCACTAACGGCAGCAGAAATATACACACAGGATCAGCAAAACAACAGGAGAAAAATGGTCAACTTCTTTCATACAATAAAGGAATTTGGAATTCCTTGTCCTGAATGCAGCATCAATGGAAATGGCATCAGCAAGATCTCACTGAGGGAAGAGAATAGGAATGTAAGAACATAAATAAAGGCGGTAATAGTGAGCAGACAACACAACACTGTATTACTATACAGTACTATAATACAGAATTAGAAAGAATTGTTCATTAAACTTGAATGAATAATAAAAGCATTATGAAGGAAGATGATGTTCCCATGAGAGTTGTAAAGACAACAATACCCCAACGTGCAGCCATTCTGGAGTCTAATTTTGAGTTTAAGCATCATTAAGCTTCCTATATATAGCACAAGAATATTGAACCAAAAGTACAAACAGGATTATATCATTAACAGAACTAAATTGGGGAATTAGATTTTATATATATCACACTGACTGCAGCAGATTGGTGTGTATTGTGCATCTGCTTGTTACACACCTGCCTGTAAAATGGCCACATGCTACACACCTGTCCACTACACACCCATCATTACATAACTATCTGCTATGGACCTGTCCCATTACACACCTGTATGTTACATTTCGGTCTGTTACATACTCATTTATTATATACCATCCATTACATTCACATCCATTACACATCCATCCATTAGATGCCTATCTGTTATATACCTATCTAATATGCATGTATTAAACACCCCTCCATTACACACCCTTGTATTAAACACCTCTCTATTACACACCCCCGTATTAAACACCTCTCCATTACACACCCCTGTATTAAACACCTCTCCATTACACACCCCTGTATTAAACACCTCTCTATTACACACCCCTGTATTAAACACCCCTCCATTACACACCCTTGTATTAAACACCTCTCTATTACACACCCCTGTATTAAACACCTCTCTATTACCACCCCTGTATTAAACACCTCTCTATTACACACCCCTGTATTAAACACCTCTCTATTACACACCCTTGTATTAAACGCCCCTCTATTACACACCCCTGTATTAAACACCCCTCCATTACACACCCCTGTATTAAACACCCCTCCATTACACACCCCTGTATTAAACACCTCTCCATTACACACCCCTGTATTAAACACCTCTCTATTACACAGCCCTGTATTAAACACCTCTCTATTACACACCCCTGTATTAAACACCCCTCTATTACACACCCCTGTATTAAACACCTCTCTATTACACAGCCCTGTATTAAACACCTCTCCATTACACGCCCCTGTATTAAACACCTCTCTATTACACACCGCTGTATTAAACACCTCTCTATTACACACCCCTGTATTAAACACCTCTCCATTACACACCCCTGTATTAAACACCTCTCTATTAGACACCCCTGTATTAAACACCCCTCCATTACACACCCCTGTATTAAACACCTCTCCATTACACACCCCTGTATTAAACACCTCTCTATTACACACCCCTGTATTAAACACCTCTCCATTACACACCCCTGTATTAAACACCTCTCTATTACACACCCCTGTATTAAACACCTCTCTATTACACACCCCGGTATTAAACACCTCTCTATTACACACTTCTCTCCAATACACACCTATCTCTTGTACATGTGTCCATTTGCAGATTTGCTGAGTCCAAATTTCATGAACTTTCCCACTGCTTTTTACTCTATCACTGCAGCTGTCAGTAAAATACCTTTCACATTTTCAATTGTTAATCTAGAGTTGGCAAGAAATATAAAGTGATACTGCAATGTCATGGCCATTGATTCTTTTTTTGTAACAAAGATGAAATCATGGAATTCAGTCCCTTAAATATTGTCTAAAATGTGGTGGTGATGGAGTCACTGTTACTCTAGAACCTTCTCAAAATGGCTGGAAATCTGTTGTATAATAACAGAAAAATGTTTCTTTTCTGTTATAGAAAGAGTTCTGAGGAAAAATCATCCGGACTCGAAATGTTAACTCTGTTTCTCAGTCCATGGATGCTGCCAGACCTGCTGGGTTTTTCCAGCATTTCCTGTTTTTATGGGAAATCGGTTCTTCTTTTCTTATCTGCTGAAATGATGTCAATGCAGTTGAGGTATTGAAAACAAAGTGAACATTTCATAGAAAAAAACTTAGGGTAAAATCACCAAAGTTATCCTGCCAAGTGAAATAGCATCAAGATTGTCTATTACGGTTAGTGCCCACATCTCCCCTCTTTTCAACAAATCTGTTATCCAGCAGACACAAATCCCAAATTTTGCTCCATTAGTTGATAACAAGAAAAAAATGTTTGAATTTAGTGAAGAAAATGACTACATAAGAACAGAAGGGAGGCCACTTACTCCATCTACCCTCTGATGTCATTCCATTAGATCACAGAAACACAGAATAGAATTTGAAAGTGCAAAAGGAGGCCATGCAGCCTATTGAATCTGTACTGAAGGAGCATCTCATCCAAGCCCCTCCCTCTGCCCTATTCCTGTAACCCTGCACATTCACCTAATCCACCTAACATACACATCTTTGGATGCTAATGGCAATTTATCATGGTCAATCCATACACATCTTTGGAATGTGGGAGGAAACCGGAGCACCTGGAGGAAACTCATATAGATATGAGGAGAATGTACAAACTCAGTTCATTTTAGAGGTGGTATATCTGAGAATATAACTATATCTCAGTCCTTTTTGTGTCCAGGTATCTTTGCTGCCTATCTGCAAGTGATTACCAATTATAAATCATGGTCATTATTATGCTTGAAGATAAATCCCAGGAAATAGAAACAAATCCAATGGAAACTAGAAGCAGGAGGAGGCCATTCGGCCCTGCGAGCCTGCTCCACCATTCATTTTGATCATGGCTGATCATCAAATTCAATATCCTGATCCCACCTTCTTCCATATCTCTTGCTCCCATTAGCTGCAAGAATGAAATCTAATTTCTTCTTGAAATCAGACAACATTTTGGCTCAACTACAATCTCTGGTAGTGAATTTCATACATTCACCTCCCTCTGGATGAAAAAAATTCTCCTCACCTCAGTTCTAAAAGGTTTATCCCTTATCCTCAAACTATGACCTCAGGTTCTGGACTCCCTCACATTTGGGAACATTCTTTCTGAATCTGTTTTGTCTAACCCTGTTAGAATTTAAAGAAGATTTTTAAATGGTCAACTTTCCTCCATGGCCAGATGTGGAACCTGTTCAGCTGTGGAGCCTGGCATAGACGGAAGAAGAAAATACAGGGGCAGAATATTCCTTTCCTAACTTTAAATGCAATAACACTGTCACGTCAGTGGAACTAAGGCATGTTAAATATAACACAGAACACACTCTGCTCCCAGTCTAGTTTTCAGATCAGCATGGACATGATCAGGAAGTCAGAGTGTCCAAAAGGAATTAACTTTTGGAACATACTCTGAAAGTGTTTGATTGGTGGAGACAGAAAGCAACAGAGCAGCTGGTATGTGGGAGTTGAAACTGATTCCATTTACCAAGCTGCAGTTAATTCAATCAGTATTGGCTTCAACAAACAATGTTCCCAGTGCAGTTTATACAGAAATAACTTAAAATCTATTGGCAAGGAAATGTGTTGTCAATAATGTACTCAGGATTTCTGAGGATTTCTTGTGGATCATTTAGCATTCATGTCAAATGCACATTAATTTTCAGAGTCAATCAGCAGTATGGGGTTGAATATTTTCAAATCGCTGTGCTCAGTGTTGTGTGACTACAGATTGATATCTGTAATCCTTCATTGCTGTGAAACATGTTAATAACCGAAATACTTTTACAAACCTCAGTAATCTGGCCAATGCACAAGCACTGAATTGTCCAGTTATTGAAAAATAATAGAATAAATTGAACAGTAGAAGTGTTATCAACATTACCCTGGACAGAGTGTGCCAGTCTCCATTGGGACATGTGGTTGCAGTAATGTGGACATTCTAAGTTTGTGCTTTAATGTTTATAACACAGTTCCAGAGAGCTCTCCTCTTCTTCCATTCCTGCTAATTAAGATGAGAGAGAGAGAGACAAGAGCTATAAGTTATTGGTTGTAACAATTCAATATAGCTCAATGCAGATTGAGAGAATTATGTTGGAATTGAAAGATAAGACAGAATGGCCAAATATGTAATACAGCAAGTTCTGCCAAATGTCTCGACCCCCACCATCTGTCAAGTATACTCGTGGCAGGCACTTCCATTCACATGGAAACCTGTCTTGAAAGTATCAGTTTTTGTATAATGCATTGTGTTGTGAAAGGATATTGTTACAGAACAAAGAGTTGAAGGGTTGGTTTCAGGCATTTTCTCCATCATAAGACCGTAATATATAGGAGCAGAATTAGGATACTTGTCCATCAATCATAAATGATATTTCTGTCATCCCCATTCTCCTATCTTTACTCAGAGGGTAGAAAGGGTGTGAAATGCCCTGCCTGCAGCAGTTGTGGACTTACCAACTTTAAGGGCGTTCGAATGGTCAGTGGCTAGGCATATGGATAACATTGGAATAGTTTAGGTTAGAGGGTCATTAGATTGATTCCACTGGTCAACGCAACATCGAGGGCCAAAGGGCCTGTACTGCGTTGTAATGTTCTATGTTCTATGTACTATGTTCCTACCTTTTCCCCATAACCACTGATCCCCTTATTAACCAATAACATATCTAACTCTGTCTTAAAAACACTGAATGACCAGGCCAACACAGCCTTCTGCAGCAGAGTTCCACAGTTTCATCACTCTCTGGCTGAAGAAATTCCTCCTCATCTCTGTTTAAAAGGATCATTCCTTTACCCTGAGGTTGTGCCCTCTGGCACTAGTTTTTCCTACTAGTGGAAACATCCCCTCCACGTCCACTCTATCTAGTACCTCGCAGTATCCTGTAGGTTTCAGTGAGAATACCCCTCATCCTTCTAAACTCCAATGAGAACACACGCAGAGTCCTCAACCATTCCTCAAATGACAAGCTCTTCATTCCAGGGATCACTCCACCTGATTTATTCTTTAATTATTAAGATCTTGTCAACTTTTGTGGGCAGGGAATTTCTTATATTGTATTTTGAAAGAAGACAATTACTTTTAGAACATAGAACATAGAACATTACAACGCAGAACAGGCCCTTCGGCCTTCGATGTTGCGCCAACCATTATAAAAAAGCAATGACCCTCCAAACTAAACCATTCCCTTCTCTTCCATAAACTTATCAACTAACCTCTTAAACGCCACCAAACTTGGCGCATCTACAACTGCTGCAGGCAGGGCATTCCACTCCCGAACCACCCTTTGGGTAAAGAACCTACCTCTGATATCCGTCCTATAACTATCACCCCTTAATTTAAAGCTGTGTCCCCTCGTGCTAGCTTTTTCCATCCTAGGAAAAAGGCTATCACTGTCCACCCTATCTAAACCTCTAATCATCTTATATGTTTCGATCAGGTCCCCTCTTAGCCTCCTCCTTTCTAACGAAAACAACCTCAAATCCCTCAGCCTCTCCTCATAAGACCTGCCCTCCATACCAGGCAACATCCTGGTAAACCTCCTCTGTACCCTCTCCAATGCCTCCACATCTTTCTTATGATGTGGGGACCAGAACTGCACACAATACTCCAAGTGCGGCCGCACTAGAGTTTTGTACAGTTGCAACATGTCGTTGCGGCTCCGAAATTCAATCCCCCTACCAATAAAAGCTAAGACTCCATATGCCTTCTTAACAACCTTCTCGACTTGACTGCCTACTTTCAGGGATCTATGCACATACACACCAAGATCCCTCTGTTCATCAACACTATTAAGAATCCTACCATTAGCCCTATACTCTACATATTTATTATTCCTGCCAAAGTGCATTACCTCACACTTTTCCACATTAAACTCCATTTGCCACCTCTCGGCCCAGCTCTGCAACTTGCCCAAGTCTCTCTGCAAACTATAACACCCCTCTTCACTATCTACCACTCCACCGACTTTAGTGTCATCTGCAAATTTACTAATCCATCCTTCAATACCCTCATCCAGATCATTTATAAAAATTACAAACAGCAGGGGCCCCAAAACAGACCCCTGAGGTACACCACTTGTCACCGAACTCCACGATGAATATCTCCCATCAACCACCACCCTCTGTCTTCTATCTGCTAGCCAATTCCTAATCCAATTAGCTAAATCACCCTCAATCCCATACATCTGCATTTTCTGCAGAAGCCTTCCATGGACCACCTTATCGAACGCCTTACTAAAGTCCATATATACCACATCAACCGCCTTACCCCCATCCACCTCTTTGGTCACTTTTTCAAAAAACTCAATAAGGTTAGTAAGGCACGACCTACCCTTCACAAAACCATGCTGACTATCCCCAATCAATTCATTTCTCTCTAAATAACTATAAATCCTATCCCTAATAATTCTCTCCAATACTTTGCCCACAACAGAAGTAAGACTCACTGGCCTATAATTCCCTGGAAGGTCTCTCTTCCCCTTCTTGAACAATGGGACCACATTCGCTATCCTCCAGTCTTCTGGAACCACACCCGTAACCAACGACAACCTGAAGATCAGAGCCAGAGGCTCTGCAATCGCCTGTCTTGCCTCCCAGAGAATCCTAGGAGGATTGGTGGTGCCACAGTAATTTACCCTGTGTGTGATAGGATTGTGGAAGTAGGAGTTTAGTTTTCACTCTGCACTTCAATCTCAATCATTCCTGTGGGATGGATTCTGTGTGTGATAGTTTAATTGTCCACATTCTCTACTTTCATCTTTCTTACAACACTGTTGAAATATTGCTGATGAAACTAGAAGTGTTTTGTATTCAGAGTCTAAACCTGAATATTTCACTGATTTTCCAGAAATGAATCTACCTGTGAAGCAGACTAAAAATTTGCTCTGGCAGATTTAAAACTGGAAATGGTATTTTTTAGCCTGCTTAACACATTCTGATATCCTTACTGAAGTGTTCTTCTTCCTGGGTGTCAGCAATTCATTTTCGCAGAAAAATCCTGTTCTGATCGAGATTCTGTCTAAATAATTGGAACACTTGTTGCTATTTTATGTTTCAGTTTTGTATGACCAAATGACTGTCTGAATTAAAGTAATAATTATCAACTTTTAATTTAAACCATTACATGTTTGGCAGGTGAATTGGCACTCTAGCTAAACCTCAGTAGCTTCTCACTGCTAGTTCCCATGACAATTCTCTTCCAAGAGGTGAAACTTGAACAGAGAGCAGCAGCTAAATCAGTCAACAATTTTACTGGCACTCCAAATGTTTCACCCTCTTAAAAAAATAATATTTTAACAGTGACATTATGCTGTAATTGTTGCAGCAATTCAACCCTTCAACAGATCAACTGCTTAATAATGCTCATTAAAGCTTCTCACCATCTATTGTTGCTTGCTGCAATCAATGTTCCAATGGTGCTCATTGCTCCTCATTGCTGTGCAACAGGGAAACACACTGGGGATGTCACACATATATTCAGCAATGCCACAGAATGGAGATTGCTGAGCAGGAAGAGGCTGCACTAGCTGTTGAGTTGTTGAAGAATGAAGAAGATTCAGCATTTTCCAGTTCTGATTTTGTGTAGGGAAGGTTGAAGACAGGAGCTTGATCCATCATTTACATTTGTCAAAGGCCTAACACCTTTTCAAAGGTGGCTATCAAAGATATGAATATAATCACAGTGAAAAATAAATCTACATCTTAGCAAATGATGTAAATTGTTTGTCTTGCTCATCCTCTATGAACAAAAATTGACTCAATTCATTCTTGTCAATTACTCCTCTCTCATTTTAGCTTCACTTGGTGAGTAACATTTTAATGAAGATTTTGAAGTAATTATTGTAATTTTGTCCTCGCAATGCTGAATTAGACTTTAACTTTGCAAAAGGCAGATTTGTTTATCTTCAGCAATCATTTAGAAGGTATTCAATCACCCAGAAGAATAGAACAAGTAATAAGCATGAATAGTTGTGTCTGTATATTTTATTAAGAAGAATTTTGTTCAATTAGAAAATGTTGGAGCATTAATTTGTCACCAATATGAACCATGACATTCTAGAATTGAAGGTAATCCAGAATGATGGTGTTACGTGATGAACACAATGTGTTCTAGATGAAGAATGTGGATAAGATCCTACAACTGTCTGTATGACAAGGTCCCTATGGAGGGTGGGCTGTCAGAAGTTGAGATCAGCAGTTCCCACTGCAGACAGAGGAAAGTAAGTCAGTCTCAGACTTGTCAGGTAATCCAGAGGTATATACACTTCTATTATATTGTATGTCTGCAGTCTTCAGTACAGACAAAGGAGGGAGATGTTGGCATTGTGATATTGTCATTGAGCTAGTAATCCAGGATTCTGTGTCTGGGGTCAAGGTTCAAATCCCACCACAGTAGACGAATAATGTCCAATGGTGACCGTGTGGTCCCAGTACTGAATCTGGAGTGAATCCCATATTCTGACCAGTGGGACAGGTATTGACAGAGCTGCTATCCACAGCACTTAGGCCAGAATTCTTCAAACTTGTCCATGGCTGGGATTCTCCAGTCCTGCTGCACTGAAGGAAGATTTGGCTGAGTGCCACATTCTCACTGATAGTGATAGTGGGGCAGGTAAAACCAGAGAATTCTGACCTGAATCTCAGGATGAGAGAACTTCATCCAATATTTCTGTTCAGATGGATGTAAACGTAATGCTGCAGTGAAATAGAAATCACAGAGAAAATACTGGCCGGAATTCTCTGCTCTCTTACATCCCACCACTGCTGCCAGTGAAAATGAAAAGTTTGCTGCTCAGCCAAATCTCCATTCACTGCAGCAGGACTGGAAAATCCCAGCCGCGAGCAAGGTTGGAGAATCCCAGCCACGAGCAAGGTTGGAGAATCCCAGCCGTGAGTGAAGTCGGAGAATCCCGGCCGTGAGTGAGGTCGGAGAATTCTGGCCCAAGTCTCAATGTGAATATTGAAACGATGAAACCACTGCAATGAAAGTCTAATTTTTATAAATCCTGATTACTGCACAACAGTTCAATGAAGGCAACGTGATCACAAAGTGCAAGAAGAAATCTTACCTCTTAGTTTCTCTCCAACAATCCCTCAAACAAGGAAGGCACTTGTCACAGAGTCCATGATAAGGCTCAGCATTAGAGTCTTTAACATAACAATGTTGTTGAGCTGGAGCTACCATTGGGTTTGATCCATCTGTAACGAAATCATCAAATTTCTACAGTGTAATGGGCCATTCGGCCCATTGAGTCTGCACCAACACATGAAAGGCTCTGATCTGCCCACCTAATCCCACATATCAGCTCTTGGTCCATAGCCTTGAATGTTATGACATGCCATGTAGTTACAAAGATACTTTTTAAAGTATGTGGGGCATTCCCCATCCAGCATTCTCTCAGACAGCACATTCCTGACTGCCACCATTCTCTGGGTAAAAAAGTTTTTCCACAAATCTAAAACTTCTCCTCATAGTACTAGGAGCTGAATAAAGACTAATCTGTTAATGGTTTATTGTCAATGCAGCAACTAATGTGTTACGGGAATGACTTGAATAACAAAGTGTAAAGTATATGTGAAAGGTTTTGCAACTTCCTACTTGCTGTTAAAAAACAATTACAGCTGATAATTTGCAATGCAGTTTGTTTTGAAGCCTCTAACCTCCCTTGGAGACTTTAAATTGACTCAAATTAATACCTTAATGATCCAATATGTTATGTTGCTAACATACAGCAGTTATAGAAAGGAAGATAAATAGGGCATGGTGCCCAAGCTGACATTTGTTGGGCTGAATGAATTAATGATCCAGCAATTTACATGAGGCCCAACAGAAGTTGCCGTTCTGCAGGTGTTGTTGTTGGAGCTAACAGGTCAGAGGAAAGCAGATTGCTTCATGCCCAGTGGCCCGAGTCGAACGAGTAGATCAAAAACAAGTACACAGCTGGTCAGCTGAAGCAATATCGCTGCAGACTGCAGTATTACGTCACTGAACCAAAGAATTGTGCTTCGCTACAACACTGACATGCATGGGGCAATGTTTAAAATTGCCCAGGTAAGTCTTCAAGCAGGAGAAAGCAGGAGAAATCCAGCTCAACTAATTACTGTTCCATCAGTCTACTCTCGATCATCTCCAAAGTAATAGAAGGGATCAAACAGCACTTACTTAGCAATAACCTGCTCACTGCGGCTCCACTTGGGCCCTGGCCACTCAGGTCTTAGTCTCATTACAGCCTTGGTTCAAATAGGGACAGAAGAAAAGAACTCCAGAGATGAGATGACAGTGACTGTCCTTAACATCAAAGGCATCATTTGACCGAGTGTGGTATCAAGGAGCCCTAGCAAAACTGGAATCAATGGAAATGAGGGGGGAACATTCTGCCTGTTCATCCCCGGCAGAAAGGAGGATGGTTGTGGTGGTTGGAGGTCAATCATCTGATTTCCAGGACCTCACAGTAGGAGTTCCTCAGGGCAATGTTTTAGGCCAGCTGTCTTCAACTACTTCATCAGTGACCTTTCGCTCCATCATAAGGTCAGAGTGGGGATGTTCTCTGGCGATTACACCATTCACAACTCCTCAAATACTGAAACAGTCCATGTTAGCCGAACATTAGAAAGACAGCGTCTCCTACAATGCACCGTTCCTTGTTTTCGGCACTGGAGATTCAGCCCAGATGTTGTTCTTGAGCTTGAGCCATGCCCTTCTGCCTCTGAGGTGCCTGTTGCACTTTAAGCCACATATAAGCTAGCACGAGGGGACACAGCTTTAAATTAAGGGGTATGAGTTATAGGACGGATATCAGAGGTAGGTTCTTTACTCAAAGAGTGATTAGGGAGTGGAATGCCCTGCCTGCAGCTGTTGTAGATGCGCCAAGTTTGGTGGCGTTTAAGAGGTTAATTGATAAGTATATGGAAGAGAAGGGAATGGTTTAGTTTGGAGGGGCATTGCTTTTTATTTTGGGCGGCACAACATCGAAGGCCGAAGGGCCTGTTCTGTGCTGTAATGTTCTATGTTCTATGTTCTATATAAGACAATTAAACTCACTCGTCACCATTTCTCCTCAAACCCCACCCGTATCACTCAGGAGAAAACATTGTGAGCAAGCCATGCAGCAAGTATTATTAACGGTTACTACATAGAAAAAATATTTCAATTGGATAATGAGTAATGAAAATCAGGTGACCTCAATCTGAAATAACAATGCTGGACAGAGAAACAGGAATGGATATGGATGAAGCTCCTGTGGGCAAATCTGTGCAGATATTGATTCAATGATTTGAGGACTATAAGTTCCCAAATTGTGTTAAACTCAATGACCTGAGTGTCACAAACTAAATCTCAATGACTGAGGTGAATTGTAAAAGTTAGAATTGTGTAGGTGGACAATAAATTCATTATGAGAAGAGGCAAAGCTTTTGCTACCTGTCACTTTGCAAAATAGGAAAGAGAATTTGAACTCAATCGAATGTCCCGAGTGTAAGTGTGCAGTCGACTGCTTAATTACAGCTTGTATTAGTTTAGGTCCAATAGAGTCCTGTTAACCACCTATTAATATTCTGCCTCATTGAGTTTGCATGGAATTTTTATTAAGAGTAATATGTAAAACTGTTGCTGGATCAGTTAATTGGAAAGAAAAATTAGCAACAAGGAAACTTCTGGAACAAACTATGCAGTAAACTTAGCTTTCAATTCTAACATCACAAGCTATGGGTACAGGAAGGAGGATACGCTCCAGTGAAATAAAAAATGTATGTGTCTTCAGAGAGTGTTCGTAGAGTTTTACAGCACAGAAAGAGGTCCTTCAGCCCATCATGTTTGTGCTGGCAATCCAACATCAACATTTCAAATCTCATTTTCCAGCACTTGGTCCATAGCCTTGTACGCTATAGCTTTTCAAGTGTTTATCTAAATGCCTCATAAATATTGTAAGGGTACCAGCTTCTACCAGCCTTTCAGGCAGTGAGTTTCAGATGTACACCACCCTTTGGGTGAAAAAGCTTTTCCTGAAATCCTCTGATCTCCTACCCATTATTTACATCCCCCCCCAACCTCTCTAAGAATGGGAAAAATTTATTCCTGTCTAGTCTATTCATGTGCTTCATGTATCCTTCAATCAGGTCCGCCCTCAGCCTTTTCTGGTGTAAGGAAACCCCAGTCTAACCAGCCTCTCTTTATAGCTGGAACACTCCAGGCTACACCACATCTCGGTCAATCTCCTCTGCATTCTCTTTAGTACAATCACATCCTTCTTATTGTGCTTTCCTATAGTATCCTCTGAAATTTAGAAGATTAATGGGGTGATGATATTGAGATGTTTCAGATATTAAAGGACACAGATGAAGACTGATTAATTTTGTAGATCAAAGCTACAAAGAGATGTTGTGCAATGGCACATTTGTGAAGTTAGAGTCATCAAGGTTTATAGCATGGAAACAGGCTCTTCAGCCCAGCATGTCCATGCCACCCCCTTTTTTAAACTATTAAGTTAGTTTAAACTGCCTGTGTTTGGCCCATTTCCCTCTCTACCCATCTTACCCATTAACTGTCTAAATTCTTTCTGAAAGACAAAATTGTACCCATCTTTACTACTACATCTGGCAGCTTGTTCCAGATACTCACCATCCTCTGTGTAAAAAAAATTGCCCCTCTGGACCCTTTTGTATCTCTCCCCTCTCACCTTAATCCTATGTCCTCTAGTTTTAGACTCCTCTATCTTTGAGAAAAGATATTGACTATCTCACTGATCTGTGTCCCTGGTATTTGATCAACTTGTCTTGTCACGGATGTGACAAAATGCGATACATGAAGTTATGTCACTGATCAGCCATGATTTCATTGGAGAGTGAGAATAGGACCAAGCAACTTCTCTTCCTTGACAGTTCAGGTGTAAAGGAAGTTAGTACCACCTCTTGTTGGCTGTGAGGGGCTGGTATGTGGTGAGATGCCTGTAAAATGTAACTGTACCTCACAACATATAAGTCATGCCAATATATATGATGACCCCATTTTCCAGCCTTAGACACATATGTTTTCATGAACTCAGTTTATAAGTAAACAAACCTTCTTCAAATACAAACGATAAGCCTCAAAATCTCTCCCCACAAACGTGTGTTTTACTTAAAGAGCAAAGAAAATTACAGCACAGGAACAGGCCCTCCAAACCTGCATTGACCATGCTGCTCCCCTAACCTTCTGGGAACCATATTCATAGAACATAGAACATAGAACATAGAACATTACAGCACAGAACAGGCCCTTCGGCCTTCGATGTTGCGCCAACCAATATAAAAGCAATGCCCCTCCAAACTAAACCATTCCCTTCTCTTCCATATACTTATCAACTAACCTCTTAAACGCCACCAAACTTGGCGCATCTACAACTGCTGCAGGCAGGGCATTCCACTCCCGAACCACCCTTTGGGTAAATAACCTACCTCTGATATCCGTCCTATAACTATCACCCCTTAATTTAAAGCTGTGTCCCCTCGTGCTAGCTTTCTCCATCCTAGGAAAAAGGCTATCACTGTCCACCCTATCTAAACCTCTAATCATCTTATATGTTTCAATAAGGTCCCCTCTTAGCCACCTCCTTTCTAACGAAAACAACCTCAATCCCTCAGCCTCTCCTCATAAGACCTGCCCTCCATACCAGGCAACATCCTGGTAAACCTCCTCTGTACCCTCTCCAATGCCTCCACATCTTTCTTATAATGTGGGGAACAGAACTGCACACAATACTCCAAGTGCAGCCACACTAGAGTTTTGTACAGTTGCAATATGACGTTGCGGCTCCGAAATTCAATCCCTCTACCAATAAAAGCCAAGACTCCATATGCCTTCCTAACAACCTTCTCGACCTGACTGCCTACTTTCAGGATCTATGCACATACACACCAAGATCCCTCTGTTCATCTAGACTACTAAGAATCCTACCATTTGCCCTATACTCTACACATTTATTATTTCTGCCATAGTGCATTAGCTCACACTTTTCCACATTAAACTCCATTTGCCACCTCTCGGCCCAGCTCTGCAACTTGTCCAAATCCCTCTGCAAACTATAGCACCCCTCTTCATTATCTACCACTCCACCGACTTTAGTGTCATCTGCAAATTTACTAATCCATCCTTCAATACCCTCATCCAGATCATTTATAAAAATTACAAACAGCAGGGCCCCCAAAACAGACCCCTGAGGTACACCACTTGTCACCGAACTCCAAGATGAATATCTCCCATCAACCACCACCCTCTGTCTTCTATCTGCTAGCCAATTCCTAACCCAATTAGCTAAATCACCCTCTATCCCATACATCTGCATTTTCTGCAGAAGTCTTCCATGGGCCACCTTATCAAACGCCTTACTAAAGTCCATATATACCACATCAACCGCCTTACCCCCATCCACCTCCTTAGTCACTTTTTAAAAAAACTCAATGAGGTTAGTAAGGCACGACCTACCCTTCACAAAACCTCCATTCCTCCATTCCTATCCTGGTCATGCATTTGCCCAGATAACTCTCACCGACTTTTATAGATGCACCATAGAAAACATTCTTTCTGGTTGATTCACAGCTTGATATGGGCTCCTGCTCTGCTCAGGACTGCAAGGAACTACAAAAGATCGTGAATGTAGCCCAGTCCATCAGGCAAAGCAGCCTCCCATCCATTGATGGTAGAATATTGCTTAGATTGAAAACTTGGCAAGGAGGCAGGACTTCTACACATTGCACAACTGACAGTTTCCAATGCATTTAGTTCTGTTTGCTGGACAGCTTTGGTGAAGCACAGTAACATCAACAGAAAGGAGTTCAATTCCTGTGCCAGCTGAAACCCCATCTTCTCAGCCTTGCTCCTCATCCTCAGGCTAAATCCTTACACTCTGCTCTCCCCTTTGAGGATGGCCTGAAATGATGGTGATTTTACTCGACCTCACTCTTGATCGGTTAACATTGAGAGACAGATTATTGTTGCTGCACCAGTTCACCAGATTCTCTGTTTCTTTCGTATATACTTTATCTCATCATTGCTTGAGACCTGACCCACTTCAAGTTTTGTCATCAGCAAACTTGAAAATCAAGTTGGAAGGGAATTTGGCTGCACAGTTATAGGTGTATAAGGAGTATAGTAGGAGCTGAGGACACAGCCTTGTGGGGTACTGGTGTTAAAGATAAAGGTGGTTAGGAAGCTAAGGACCCAGTCACAGAGAGAGAAGCAGAGCCCCAGACTACAGATTTTGTGGAATAATGGTGCTGAAGGCTGAGCTGTAGTCAATAAATAAGAATCTGAGATAGGTGTCTTTGTTATCTATGTGTTTCAGGGTTTATTGTTGGGCCAGGGATTGGCGTCTGCTATGGACCTGTTGCAGTGATTGGTGAACTGTAATAGATTTAAGCAATTTGTGAACACCCCCACCACTTCAATGGGAGTAGAAATCCTGTCGGTTGAATGAGGTTATAAAATCCCAGCCATTGGAATTGTTAGACAAGAAAGACCAGAATTCAGATTGACCTACTGTCAGGCTGATAGTGCAACAATCAGAAGATGCCCAGGACAATTAGCATCAATTAAAAACATGGCTCCCATAGCATTGTAGTGCTGGTAAGTATATCCTGTTACAGTTTCTGCACCACATACTTCTGGAACTTGCAATCACTGCACTCAAACTCTATGTTAAACTTATCATTAAATCTTGGGAGACGGGCAGCATACATTACAACCTAAACTTTTACCTGGAACTGTTCCTTCACCAATCTCATACTGACTACACCAACCAAATCATTGATCGCTGTATATCACACAACTCCTGAATGGGCTTAAAGCCATCAATATCAGCCCAGAAAACAGCCCATTTTACCTCAGATTCCTTGGAAGAGTAAGGTATCTCAGAAATGGGAGCTGTTTCACACTGTTATTGTGCATTATCAGCACTAGAAGACTCATCACTAACTAGAGGCTGCCCTGAAGCCAGAAAGATGTTCTGCTTATCACACAAATGAGCAATATGAATATGAATTTCAATGCCAGTATGATGCTGGGTACGTGGTCATACATCCCAGCGTGTCCCTTCCACTGGACATTGGAACTCTCTTCTGTAAACAACAATTGATGTAAGAGCAATTACCACTGTTAAATTTAAGATTAAGAGGTTTGGGGGGAAGGCAGATACATGGAGTTTGATTATAAGTCAACCATGATTTCACTGAATGGCAAAACAGACTCAGGAAGTGAATTGGCCTCCTCCCATTCTAATGTTCTGACCAGAATTTGGAAATACTTACCTAACCAGCTGGTACTTGCAGGTTCAGAATGTGGCACCACTGCATAGACTCAAAGTTATATTTATTAATACATAGGACTTTGTCCTTTGCAGACAGAAATAAATTAAACATACATTGCACCTGTTTCATCTTAACAAAATAAGGGATAGCTAATTGCTGGTTCTTTCTTTAAGGTAATTCCCTGACCAATGAGAGTCAAGCTGTGTAGTTTAAATTTTTAAACAATGCTTGGCAGTTAACTGTCAGTCACCACTAACTTATGCATTATCCATGGCAATGTCTCCACCAATAAGAGTACACTTGCCAACCAATCAGTACTGTCTTCCCGTTCAGTATAAAGTTGTTGTCTCCCCTGATGTTGAGATCTTTGTGATTATCCTGATGGCTGCAAAATGTAACATTTGGACAAAATGATATTTTCACAGTATTTCTGAATTCTGAAGTCAGAACATTGGAATGAGAAGAGGCCAATTCACTTTTTGAGTCTGTTTTTCCATTCAGTGAAATCATGATTGATTTAGGGGACTAGTTAGAATAAATGCATGGAAAATTTGAGAGTAGTACCTGGGTCAGATTGTAGTTGTGTGGATTTGATGGGTTGAATGGCCTCCTTTTGCACTGTAGGGATTTTATGGATTCTGTGGATAATGCAGGCTAACAAAGAGGAAGCCTCATGTTTACCCTCAGCTGGCAATATAATTTCTCATTTCAAAACTGGTACAGTTAGAGTAGGAAAAAGTGCTAATTTATTAAAGATCCTCTTGAAAATTAAACCCCCTTGGCCAGAGAGACATTGGGTCAATCTGTCATTGGGATAATGGGTTGACAGGTGAAGCATTTCGAAAGGTCCCTGGAGCTGAACGAGTGTAGACAGCATCACATTCTCCATTTCATCACCTACATTCACTCACAGACAACCTATTTCTGTCTCGACAGGAAGGAAGGGAAAGGCATGCAGAAATACTGATAGATTGAGGTATTTCCCAGCATGGAAATGTCAATTACAAAGAGGCATAAAGAAGCTGAGAAAGTTTAAGGGAAATGTACGGGGCAAGTTTTTTATGCAGAGAATAGTGGGTGCCTGGAACCCGCTGCCAGAGGAGGGGTTTTCAAGGCACATTGGCAACATTTAAGAGGCATCTGGATGAGTCTGGGGCATCGCAGTTAGTAAGGGCAACATGATCAGCATGGGTTTGGGGGGCCAAACGGCCTGTTCCTGTGCTATACTTTCCTTTGTTCTTTAATATTATTGAGGTTGGAATGCCAAACTAACACCAATCCTCTCCCGTTCAGTCTGATAATGTGACGACCTGCCAGAATACTCCATCTGTCCAGCTGCTGTTCTGTCTTCTGATCAGATGATGAAATCATAGAGGATGGAAACGAGGAACATTCCTGCTCATATACAATGTAATATCACACCCAAGCCTGCCCCAAACACACTGACCCATCGATGTAACCTGGAGAACCAGGAAACCTTTCTTGTATTGTGCTGAGGTGGAGGGGAAGGGAGAACTGAGGGTGTGCATGGGTAACAAAGTGTGGAGACCTGAACTAAGAGCTCACTGAACCCTGCTTCCTCTTTGCTGAGTACTGTCCAGGTGCTGTGATCAAAACCTTCTGCTCTCCCTGTAAGTGTTTCACCTCAATCAATGCTGGTTTCAATCACCCACTTGTGGACTCAGTTAAAACATTATCACTAAAAGTACAGTGAATCTCAATTTCATGTCCTGTACTTGCCTATGTCGCTATGCTAAACATGTAAAGGAAGGAGAGAGGTTAACAGATGATGCAAAAGCTTGATCTTGATTTTCAACCGTGTCACAAATCAAAAGGATTGTAAATTTTTGATGATTGTTGGAGAGGAACAAGCAACTGTTTAGATTATTTTTCTCAGAGTGAAATTTATCTGTGAGGTTACACTGTCAAAAGAAATCTTTCATTAAAATGTGCTTAAAGTGCAAAACACCAATTCTCCTCTGGCTCACAATAACCCCATGGCAATACTTACTGGCAAATCACAGCAACTCATTGACTCGATAAGGTTTTGTGCAGGTCACGCTATCGCTTGAAGGAAAATGATGAAAACAGCGATGTTTTGTTCTCCGTAATGTTTATGTGAAGTGATGTTTCAGACAAATGATTACGTCTGAGGTCATATGAGGTCATGTCACTTCTGGAAACAGGGCCTGAACTTAATGTTTGCAATTTGTTTCTTTAGACCATAAACCAGTGGTAATGAGGGTGAATTCACACTGATGATCTCTCACTCATCTGTTACACCTTTACTCAACAAGGAAATTAAATCCTTGAAAGTAATCTGCACCACGGCAAGTGTAATGAAAGTTTGTGCAGAGATTCATAAAGGTTTGTGAAAGTATAAAGAATATTTACTAAAGATTACAAATATAGATTGGTGGACAGAGGGAAAATGGCCGTTTTCAGATTCTGGGCAATAAGAATAGCTACTGCCAATAACCAGCTGAACACTGAAGTTAAGAACATCTCCAGCTTCCAATCACATCACTGCATTCCTGAGCAGAAACAGATTTTGAGTTTCCTGTCTCACCAGCTGTGGATAAAGCAGAATAATACATGGTTGGAAATGTGGTGAAGGAGAAAGAGCTTTGGAGTGCTGGGACACTGGAACATTGCTTCACACAAAGTCAGTCAGGTTCATTTGACTCATTGCAGAGTTGAAAGGCTTATCTAATGAAGAAAGGCTGAACAGTTTGAGCCTATAACTATCAGAGTTCAGACAAATGGTGATCTTACAGAAATATCAGATCCTGAGGAGATTTAATATGATGAACACTAGCAGAATATTTCCTCTTGTGGGAGAGACTAAACCTAGAGAATAAAGTTCAACAATGAGAGCTCTCCCTTTTGAGATGGAAATTAGGAGAATTTGTTCCTCTCAGAGGGGCATTAGTCTATGGAATTCTCTTCCCTAGTAATGTGGCGGGGGGGTGGGCAGGTGGTTTCAAGGCTGTATAAGATAAATTATTGGAAGATACAGGAGTGAGAGATTAAGGGGAACAGATAAAAAGCCAGAGTTGGGACCACAATCAGATCAGACATGATCTTATCGAATGGCAGAGGCTTCACCCTGCTTTTAAACCCTATATTGCTCAGTTAGGAATCCTATACAACAACAGCTTTCACCTCTGAGTTTCAACGATAGGCAAGACACATTTCCAGGAACTCTCTCTCTCTGGGTCATGATAATCCTGATAGTGTAACTTTACTGAATCCCTTTACAACCAGCCAACCTATAATGTTCTGGTTCACAGTTTGACCTCTCTGGGAAAACACCCTGCAGCAGTTTCACAGCTTGCCAGGTTTTAGGCTTTTTTAACCAATGTGCATTCTCATTGATCGGTTTAGAAATCAAAGCCAGGTGATGAGAATAAGGCATGTGACGGATGGTGACAAGTCGCTCCGGGATCTGAACTGATTGTGAATCAACTGCTTGCAATATTGAATCATCCAGGACTTTCATTTTAATGACAGTTTTTTCCCCCTCAGCAGCTGATCCTGAACCCTGACAAATTAATCACAGTAAGCGAATCACATTTTGCCTTTGAGAAGATTTTGAACTACTTGATAAGGAAGTGAGGGACACAATCCACATCTTTCCAACAAGTGTCACTAACTGGAGGCTGCACTAACAACAGCAATATGACATTTGACAAGTGATGGGGTAACCTTTCAACAACAGAAACATATTTTGTGTTGCATTATGCAATGTGACCATAACAGTAATCAAATTGATGATTCGATGAGTCACCTCCTGTGGCATTGTACGTGAGGACTCGAGATAAATCTTACATATCTGAAGCTCGATTAGTAAGCAGAATTTGAACAAGACACAGAGGCATGATCCAAACCAGAATTTAAAGTGATTATTCTGCCCTTGCACTATGTAATATATAGCATATAATACTTTAAACATTTTTTATTACAGTAGAATCCCACCTTGTGTTTGCTTACTTACACTAACTCAGAAACATAGAAACATCAAAAATAGCTGCAAGAGTAGGTCATTCAGCCTTTGAGCCTGCACCACTATTCAATGTGTTCAAGCTGATCACGCACTTTCAGTATCGCACTCTCACTTTCTCTCCATACCCTTTGACTGTAAACACAAGGGCCACATCCAGCTCCCTCTTGAACAGAATGAACTGGTCCAACAGCTTTCTGTGGGAGAGAATTCCACAGATTCACAACTCTCAGAGTGAAAAAGTTCTTCCTCATCTCAATCCTGAATGGCTTACTCCTTATTCTTAGACTGTGAATCCTAGTTCTGAACTTCCCCAACATCTGGAACATTCTTCCCACATCAAGCCTGTCCAGCCCCATCGGAATTTTATACATTTCTATGAAATCCCCTCTCATTTTTCTAAATTCCAGTCAGTACAAGTCCAGTCAAGCCAATCGTTCTTCATATGTCAGTCCTGTCATTCTAGGAATCAGTTTGGTGAACCTTCGCTGGACTCCTTCAATAATAAGAATGTTCTTTCCCAGATTAGGAGACCAAAACTGCACACAATACTCAAGATGTGGTCTCATCAAGGCCCTGTATGACATCCTTACTCTGTACTCAAATCCTCTCGCTGTGAAGGCCAGCATGCCATTAGCTTTCCTCACCCCCTGCTGTTCCTGCATTGCCAACCTTCAGCGACCGTTCCACCATGGTACCCCGGTCATGTTGCTTTTCCCCTTTTCCTAAACTGTCACCATTCAGATAATAATTTTCCTTCCTGTTTTTACCACCAAAGTGGATCACCTCACATTTATCCATACTGAATTTCATTTGCCAAGTATTCATCCAGTCGATCCAACTCACTCTGCAGCCTCTAAGCATCCTTGTCAGAGCACACACTGCCACCTAGCTTAGTGTCCTTTGCAAATTTGGAGATATTGTATTCAATTCCTTCATCCAAATCATTAATGTATATTGTGAATAGCTGGATTCCCAGCACTGAACCCTGTGCTACCCCAGTAGTCACTGCCTGCCACTCTGAAAGGGACCCATTTATTCATGCTCTCTGTTTCCTGTCTGCCAAATAGTTCTCAACCCATGCCAATTCGCAACATCGAAGGCCGAAGGGCCTGTTCTGCGCTGTAATGTTCTATGTTCTAATTCGGGGCAGCAAGTGGCACAGTACCAGAACCTAGGTTCAATTCCCAGCTTGGGTCATTGTCTGTGTGGACTCTGCATATCCTTTCCACGTCTGCACGGGTTTCCTCCGGGTGCCCTGGTTTCCTCCTACAGTCTAAAGATATTCAGCTTAGTTGAATTGGCCATGCTAAATTCTCCATCAGTGTACCGAACAGGTGCTGGAGTATGGTGATTAGGGGATTTCACAGTAGCATCATTGCAGTGAATGTAAGCCTACTTGTGACTAATAAATAAACTTGAAACTTTAAAAAAATGCATTGCCCAAAATATCAGAGTTTTAATTTTGCTCACTAATCTCTTATGTGGGATCTTGTCAAAAGTCTTCTGGAAGTCTAGATACACACCATCCACTGGTTCACCTTTGTCCACTCTACTGGGCACATCCACACAAAATTCCAGATTTCTCAAGAACAATTTCCTTTTAGTGAATCTGTTCTGACTTGGACAGGTCCTGTCACTGCTCATTTATTACATCCTTAATAATTGATTCCAGCATTTTCCCCATGACTGATGTCAGACTAACTGGTCTATAATTCCCCATTTTCTCTCTCCTTTTTTAAAAAGTGGGGTTACATTCGCCATCCTCCAATCCATTGGAACTCATCCAGAGTCTATAGAATCTGGGAAATGATCACCAATGAATCCACTATTTCTCGGGCCACTTCCTTCAGTACTCTGGGATACAGAGCATCAGGCCCTGGGGACTTATCGGGTTTTAGTCCCAGCAATTTCCCCAATTCAATTTCCTGACTAATAAGGATTTCCTTCAGTTCTTCTTTCATGCTAAACGCTCTATCCCCTAGTATTTCTGGAAGATTATTTGTACACATTTGTACATCAGATCACCCATTGTGGGCTCAGTTGCTCACATAATGCAGTTTTAGACATTAAAAAAAGGAGAAGCCAACTTTAGAAAATGGTGGAATAAAATAAAATTCTGATTTACACTGGAAATAAAGATTGTCCTTGTAGTCTTGAAGCTTGCCTTAAAGTTTTTATCCATGCAGTTTTAATCAACTTACTACACTGCACATTTGATAATAATCACAAAAGCTACTATCAAATGAACTTGTTGGACTTTAACCTGGTATTGTGAGACTTCTTACTTGTTTACCCCAGTCCAACACCAGCATCTCCACATTATGTCACTACATATGGACAGGACTTGATCTGCTTCTCATTCACCTTGGATGGAAGATTTTTTAATGTACAGTTTATTGTTTAGAATGAGTGGAGAATGAGTGGTGCTAGTTAATCAAAAATACTCAGCAAGCTAATCTTCCATCGATTGTCACATTTTCAAAAGTTAGAGATTTAAGTTTTATCCTTTCTTCATGAAGACAAGACACCATCAAAGTAACAAACCTTTCCACACTCAAAAAGGGTTTGTTCCTTTAATTTCATTTGATTTATTATTGTCACATGTATTGAGATACATGAAAAGTGTTTCTTGTGTGCTATACAGATAAAGCATAGAGAAGGAAAGGAGAGAGTGCAGGATATAGTGTTACAGTCATAGCTAGAGTGTAGTGAAAGATTAACTTAATGAAAGAAAAGTCCATTCAAAAGTCTGACAGCAGCAGTGAAGAAGCTGTTCTTGAGTTGGTCGGTATGTAATCTCAGACTTTATTTTGTTCCTGACAGAAGAAGGTGGAACAGAGAATGTCCCGGAGCATAGGGCTTTTAATTATGCTGGCTGTTTTCCCAAGGCAGCAGGGTGGATAGGAAGCTGGTTTGTGTGATGGATTGGACGATGCTCACAATCCTTTGCAATTTCTTGCAGTCTTTGGACAGAGCTGGAGTCATACCAAACAGCGATACAATCAGAAAGAATGCTTTCTATGGTGTACCTGAGATTCATAGCGGACATATCAAATTTCCTTCCTTTCCCTTCCTTTCTTTCCTTTCAGATTCCAGCAGCCACAATAATCTTCTTTTATAAAATTTCCTTAGTCTCCTGAGAAAGTGAAGGCATTGGTGGGCTTTCTTAACTATAGCATTAGTGTGGAGGGATACATCTTGAGACATTAAAGGGACTATTTACTGTGGTCAATCAAACTAACCCAAACATTTTTGGAGTGTGGGAGGAAACCAGAACACCCAGAGGAAACCCACGCAGACACGTGGATCACATGCAAACTCCAAACAGACAGTGATCTGGGAATCAAACGGGGTCCCTGATGCTGTGAGGCAGCTGTGCTAACCACTGTGCTACCATGAAACTCTTGAACTGCAATGTAACCTGGACAACATGAAAGAGACATGTGTGGCATTGAAGAGCAAATACAGACTTCGAAAACATATCATAGGGTGATACGATAGCATAGTGATTAAAACTGCTCCCTTCCAGCACCAGGAAGTCAGGTTCGATTCCCGGCATGGGTTACTGTCTGTGTGGAGTTTGCACATTCTTCCCGTGTTTGTGTAGGTTTCTTCCGGGTGCTCCGGTTTCCTCCCACAATCCAAAGATGTGGAGGTTATGTGGATTGGCCATGCTAAATTGCCCCTTAGAATCAGAAGAGCTAGTTACAATAAATGCATGGGGTTACGGGAATAGATCGTGGGTGGGATTATGGTCAGTGCAGGCTTGATGGGCCGAATGTCTCCCTTCTGCACTCTAGGGATTCTATCAGAAAATTTGATGGAGAGTGAAGATCCAGTGAATAAATTGAAAAAGCAGAGGGCGCAGTTAGTACCCTGGAGAAAGATTCCAGAATGAACAGAATATGAAGTTGTTGAGTTGTGTAAAGATTCTATCGATGGCTCCGAAATAGATACCACTGAACTGGCTGAACCTGATGCTAGCTGAATGAAAATATTAATAAACTTGAAAAAGAATTGGAAAATAAGAGACTAAACAAATATTTGGAGCAAATTGTAAAAGAAGCAGAAATCAAGGCTTTTGAAATGTCAGCGTGAAGAACATAAACATGTACATTAACTGTGCATATTTCTTAGATAAACTAGAAAATGACTTGAGTAAATGGAGGAAAACTCTCTCACTGTGGATTTATTCAGCAAACCATAAAATGACAAAGTCTGTTATGGATGAAATGAGTGAAGAAAATAATTTTGGGACTGGTTGTCAATCAGACATACATGGTTTCCATGGTGAACAGAAAGGACCCATTGAATACATGTCTTCATTAGCAGAGGATAATAGGAAACACTCTATATTCTCATGTGTTGGAGTTGAGAAATTGACGCAAAAGTCATTTGTATTCTGTGGTGTGACTAAGACACATCCATACGTGGAGGTGTAAAGATCGTCAGGATTAGATTATTCAACTGCACCAGGAAACCCTTGGTGAGAAATATAAATACAAACTGGTCAAGATATTCTGAAGGAAACTTTTATCTGTCTTTACTCCGAATGATCGGCCAAGAAATGATTATGGGAGGAAATATCGATATCCTGTTGAGAATACAGGTTCTGAGCTCTTTAAGGATTAAATCCTGAAACATGTACTGGCTTTTGTTTCGGTTAAGACTTTATAACGTTATGTTATTTTAAAAGTATATTCCACAAAAATAATCTTATCCACTGGTAGTCAGAGTTCCTCCCCATTCAATCACAGTCTCCTGGGCTGTTGAATCTTACAGCTGAACACTTGTAATTGGATAAGGTGCTGTTTTCAAAATGGTCATGGGGGTTTTGTTGCTGACTCATCAAAAAGACAAAATCAACCCCTGTGTCACAGCCACTATCCACCCCTACCCTGCACCCCCTCCCCCACCCTGCAACCCCCCATCTCCACCCTGCATCCCCCAATCAACTCCCCTCCCCTTCCACTCTGCACCCCCCTCCCCTACCCTGCAACTCCCACCCCCATCCTACCCCCTCACCCCACTCTGCAACCCCCAACCCCCACCTTGCACCTCCCCCAATCCCCACCTCCGCACCCCCATCCCCTGATCCCATCCACAACATTACTGACCAAGGACACCAGTCCTTTGAACAGGATGCTCTTTAAGCAATGGCAATCCAACCTCAGTGCAGCCAGCTTTCCCGCCACGTTTCTGCCCCATCCCTCAACATGAAAAATACACAGCTGCTTTTTTATGTCAGAAAAGCTGGCCTGTTTCTCTGGGGAGAAATGCGTTGGTTTTCAGTCAGACTCTCACACTTTGCCAAATTCTGGTAAGATCACTGTCATAGACCCTTTGAAAATTAATATCACAGCCACTGTTGTGATTGTTGAACTGTCTAAAGGAGGCTGTAAGAAGCTATCCTATGTCAGAGTGTGACAGACACAGCACAATTCAGGAACCTCGGAGAATCAGCAGAGGGATTTTCTCAGCCAATGGGATCCCAAGAGGAAATAATTAAGAAAATAATTGCTGTGTCTACCAGAGAGTGCCGGCTATCTTCAAATGGTGTGACTATCAAATTAGCGAGGAGGAAATCTTTCTCACTTTCCCAGAATCTGTTTGACTTGCAGGTCTACCTCAGGGATTAGTGCTGGGACATTTACTGTTTGTAATATGTATAAATGATTTGGAGGAAAGGTTGGTGGATTTGCTGATAGTGATAAGGACCATTAGAGCATACAGAAGGATATAGAACATAGAACACTACAGCACAAACAGGCCCTTCGGCCCACAAGTTGTGCCGATCATATCTATACCTACCAGGCCATAGAACTATCTGTAACTCCCAATCCCATTAAATCCCATATACTCATCCAGAAGTCTCTTAAAGACTCCAACGAGTTCGCCTCTACCACACTGACGGCAACCAATTCCACTCACTCATCATCCTCTGAGTGAAAAACTTACCTCTAACATCTCCTCTGTACTTGCCCCCCAGCACCTTAAACCTGTGTCCTCTCGTAGTGACTATTTCAGCCCTGGGAAATAGCCTCTGAGAATCCACTCTATCTATTCCTCTCAATATCTTATAAACCTCTATCAGATCGCCTCTCAACCTTTATTTCTCCAGGGAGAAGAGTCCCAGCTCCCTCAACCTATCTTCATAAGGCATGCCCCCCAATCCAGGCAACACCCTTGTAAATCTCCTCTGCACCCTCTCAATAGCTTCCACATCATTCCTATAGTGAGGCGACCAGAACTGCACACAATACTCTAAGTGGGGTCTGACAAGGGTCTTATAAAGTTGCAGCATTACCTCCTGACTCCTAAACTCAATCCCTCTATTAATGAAGATTAGTTGAAGGTTTAGGCAGGGAGTTGGCAAGTGAAATTTAATTCGAACAAATGCATTTTGGAAGGTATAATACAAAAAGGAAATATGCAGTAAATGGCAGAACGTTTAAGAGTATTAATAGACAGAGGGATCTGGGTGTAAGGTACACAAGTAACTGAAAGTGGCAATGCAGATGGAGAAAATAGTCAAGAAGGCATACAGCATGGTTGCCTTCATCGGCCAGGGCATTGAGTTTAAAAATTAGCGAGTCATGTTGAAGTTTTATAGAATCTTAGTTAGGCCCCACTTGGAATATTGTGTTCAATTCTGGTCACCACACTGCCAGAAGGATGTGGAGGCTCTGGAGAGGATACAGAACAGATTTACCAAGATGTTGTCCTGGTATGGAGGGCATTAGCTATGAGGAGATGTTGGAGAAACTTATTGTTTTCACTGGAACGACAGAGGTTGAGGGGAAACCTGATAGAAGTTTACAAGATTATGAGAGGCATGGACAGAGTGGATAGTCAGAAGCTTTTTCCCCAGGGTAGAAGAGTCAATTATTAGGGGCACAGGTTTAAGGGGCTCGGGGCAAGGTTTAAAGAAGATGTACCAATCAAGTTTTTTACACAGAGGGTGGTGGGAGCCTGGAACTCGCTGCCGGGAGAGGTAGTGGAAGCAGATACGATAGTGACTTTTAAGGGTCATTTTAACAAATACATGAATAAAATGGGAATAGAGGGATATGGTCCCTGGATGAGTTGGAGTTTTAGTTAAGTGGGGCAACATAGTTGGTGCAGACTTAGAGGGCCAAAGGGCCTGTTCCTGTGCTGTAATTTTCTTTGATCTTTGTATTTGTATTTTTGTTGATAATTTTATCATGATGGTGTAAATTTCAGCATCATGTTTGTAATGAATGAAACTTTCATCAGGTTAGTGACTAAAGTTTGTCTGCTGGGTTAATATTCAAACTGAACTGAGCCAATTCTCAGCTTGTGAAGTACTTTGAGAAAATGCTTCTACAAAGTTGTGACAATGTCAAGCCTGGGGATGTGATGTTAATTTTGTGGAAATTAAATTCAGAACAGGTTCTAGTATGACCACCTTAACTGAAATGAACAATCCTGAATGTCCCAAATGGATTTGGATGATAGCTTCAGAAAGTTAAGAATTTGAGAAAGAGAGCGAGAGAGAAAAGACCCTGGTGTAACTTGTACAGTTGACAACTTGAGTTCTCTCACAGAAAAATCTAACTCTGGGCATGGAATTCAACCAATCCTGGATTAAGATTAAAAATAATCTATTAACAAAGAAGGAAGATGTTATATTCTACATACACAATAGAGTCTTGACAAAAGGATTTAGCATCCACAGCAGGTATGGTGAAGTAATTCACGGTTATACAAAATATAAAATCCTACAGCTGGAAATCAGAAACAGGAAACTGTTGGAGACACTTCGCAGGGAAAGCAGTTCCTGCAAATTAGCCAGTGTATTCATTTAGGCCAATGATGTTCTTTTTAGAGGTGAGAAGCAGATAAACTGACATGAAATGAGGAAAGAAAGAAGAAGGGAAAAAAAGAGATACAATTCCAAATTGGACAAGACCAATTTTGATGGTATTAGACAAGAGCTTTCAACGGTTAATTGGGGGAGTCTGTGGAAAGACAAAGGGACGGCTGGTATTGTGGGAGGTTTCAAAATGGTGTTAACCAGAGTTCAGGGTAAGCACATTCCTCTTAAAGTGAAGGGTAAGACTGGTAGAAGTAGGGAACCCTGAACGACTTGGAATATTGAGGCCTTGGTCAAGAAGAAAAAGGAGGCACATGACATGCCTAAGCAACTGGGATCAAATGGATCCTTTGAAGAATCTAGAGAGTGTTGGAGTACAGTTAAGAGAGAAATCAGGAGGCCAAAAAGGGGACATGAGATTACTTTGGCAGATAAGGCAAAGGAGAATCCAAAGAGCTTCTACAATACATAAAAGGCAAAAGAACGAAGAGAGT
Source organism: Sphyrna mokarran (assembly GCA_024679065.1). Classification (NCBI taxonomy): domain Eukaryota; kingdom Metazoa; phylum Chordata; class Chondrichthyes; order Carcharhiniformes; family Carcharhinidae; genus Sphyrna; species Sphyrna mokarran. The sequence goes on from JAGIQG010000002.1 coordinate 149,039,415, forward strand.
AGAACCTTTTAAGGATCAACAAGATCATTTATATGCTGATCTGCAGAGATGGGTGAAGTCCTAAATAAATATTTCTCATCAGTATTTATTATTGAGGGAAGCATGCATGGTAGGGAATATAGGGGAATAAATAGTGATGTTTTGAGGAGTGTACATATTACAGAGAAGGAGATGCTGGAAGTCTTAAAAGTATCAGGAAAGATAAATCCCCAGGACTTGATGAAGTGCAACCCTGGAAAATGTGGGACGCTAGGGAAGAAATTATGGATCCCTTGGCAAGAGATATTTGAATCATCAGTAGTCACAGGTGAAATGTCTGGAGATTGAAGATGACAAATGTTGTGACTTTGTTTAAAAAGGGCTGCAGGGAAAAGTCTAGGATTGACAGATCGGTGGGCATCACATCTGTGGTGGGTAAATTGTTGGAAAATATTTTGAGAGACAAAATCTAGAGGCATTTAAAGACACAAGGACTGATTAGGAACAGTCAGCATTGCTCTGTGAGTAGAAAATCATGTCTCACAAATTTGATTGAGTTTTTTGAAGGGGTAACCAAAAAGGTAGATAAGGGCAGTGCAGTTGATGTTGTCTACATGGACTTTAGCAAGGCCTTTGACAGCGTGCCACAGGGTAGATTGTTGTATAAAGTTAAATCTCACAGGATAGAGGGTGAGATAGCCAATTGGATAAAATATTGCCTTGATGACAGTAGCCAGAAGGTGGTTGTACAGAGTTGTGTTTCAAACTGGAGGCCTGTGATCAGTGATGTGCCTCAGGGATCAGTGCTGGGCTGACTGTTATTTACCATTTATATTAATGATATGGATGCAAATTTTGGAGGCATGGTTAGTAAGTTTGCAGATGACACCAAGATTAGTGGCATAGTGAACAGTGAAGAAGGTTATCTTGGATTGCAACGGGATCTTGATCAATTGGGCCAGTGGGCTGACGAATAGCAGATGGAGTTTAATTTAGATAAATGCAAAGTCATGCATTTGGTAAATTGAACCAGGACAAGAATTACTCAGTTAATGATAGGGAGTTGGGGAGAGTTATAAAACAAAAAGATCTTGGGGTAAACGTTTGTAGGTCCTTGAAAGTGGAGTCACAGGTGGACAGGGTGATGAAGAAGGCATTTGGCATGCTTGGTTTCACTAGTCAGAACATTGAATACTGGAGTTGGAACATCCTTTGAAGTTAGGACATAATACATAGAACACAGAACATTACAGTGTAGTACAATTCGAGCCCCAATGTTGTGCCGATCTGTGAAACCAATCTAAAGCCCATCTAACCTACACTATTCCAATATCATCCATATCATCTAGGGCTAATGGTAGGACTCTTAATAGTGTTGATGAACAGAGGGATCTTGGTGTATGTATGCATAGATCCCTGAAAGTTGGCAATCAAGTCGATAAGGTTGTTAAGAAGGCATACGGAGTCTTAGCTTTTATTGGTAGGGGGATTGAATTTCGGAGCCGCAACGTCATGTTGCAACTGTACAAAACTCTAGTGCGGCCGCACTTGGAGTATTGTGTACAGTTCTGGTCCCCACATTATAAGAAAGATGTGGAGGCATTGGAGAGGGTACAGAGGATGTTTACCAGGATGTTGCCTGGTATGGAGGGCAGGTCTTATGAAGAGAGGCTGAGGGATTTGAGGTTGTTTTCGTTAGAAAGGAGGCGGCTAAGAGGGGACCTTATTGAAACATATAAGATGATTAGAGGTTTAGATAGGGTGGACAGTGATAGCCTTTTTCCTAGGATGGAGAAAGCTAGCACGAGGGGACATAGCTTTAAATTAAGGGGTGGTGGTTTTAGGACAGATATCAGAGGTAGGTTCTTTACCCAGAGGGTGGTAAGGGTATGGAATGCCCTGCCTGCGTCAGTTGTAGATGCGCCAAGTTTGGTAGCGTTTAAGAGGTTAGTAGATAAGTTTATGGATGAAAAAGGAATGGTTTAGGTTAGAGGGTCACTGCTTGTTCCTAATTGGTCGGCGCAACATCGAGGGCCGAAGGGCCTGTTCTGCGCTGTAATGTTCTATGTTCTATGTTGTATGTTCTATACGTTTATCCAATGACCATTTAAATGCTCTTAAAGTTGTGCAAAACGTTGGTAAGGCCACAGTTGAAATACTGTGTACAGTTCTGGCCCTCCTATTATTGAATGGATTTTATTAAAAAAGAAAGAGTGCAGAAGATATCTACTAGGATGTTACTGGGACTTGAGTTTGAGTTATAAAGAGAGGCTGGATGGAGTGGGATATATTTCCCTGGAGTGTAGGAGGCTTAGAGATGATTTTTTGAAGGAGATAAAATAATGAGGGGCGTAGATCAGCTGGATAGTCAACATCTTTTCCCAAAGGTAGAGGAGTCTAAAACTAGAGGAGATAGGTTTAAAATGAGAGGGGAGAGATACAAAAGTGTCCGGAGGGGCAGCGTTTTTTCACACAGAGGCTGATGAGTGTCGGGAACAAGCTGCCACAAGTAGTAGTAGAAATGGGTACAATTTTGTCTTTCAAAAAGAATTTAGACAGTTACATGGATAAGATGGGTATCGAGGGATATGAGCCAAATGTGGGGATTGGGACTAGCTTAGTGGCTAAAAAAAGAAGTGGTATAGTTGGGCCAAAGGATGTGTTTCCATGCTGTAAACATCTATAACTCTAAGATTAGTTGGAAGATAGGAAATGAATAAGTTGGATTAATGACGATGTATTATACACCCTAGCTGATTTCCTGTTCTCTTTCTCTGTAACTGGGACTGCTAAAATAGATGTTAATTTAATGTCACCCATTTACATCATTACTCACTATTAAAATTAACCCAGCTAAGTGATAAGATATCTAACCTTATTTCAACATTATGCTTAAAGTTGTGTTTATTGGAGTATTTTCCCACTGGTTTTAATAATTATTTATTTTGTTGTGGTTCAATGTGGAAAAGTGCAAGAACCCTCCCGCTCACCCCCCCTCCCCCCCCTCCATCCCAAACACACACCCCCCCCCCCCCAAAACCTCCGCCAACGTCCCCACTCTTTGAGTGGGATTTTCCAGCCATGCCCAGCCAAGAAGCAGAAAATCCCACCCGAGGCCAATGGACCTTTGTACAGTCTCACCGCAATCTACCCTGCACACACCACCCCCCCCTCCCCCATCCATTATATTTCCCGTGGGAGACGGAACAGGTAAATTCCCCCCATTATCACAGTTAAAATCAAAATGCCAGGGATAAGCTGCCATTTAGAGAATGTACTTTACTGTTTACCTGCTAGTTGCAAAAAACCCAGTTAGGCAGATTTTTCTGAGTTTAAACACTAAACGAGTTTTTATTGTGCTAAAAATTCCCCCAGGTAAAGATATTAAAAAGACACATAGATTCATGATTCAGCGATATCAGGCAACAATATAAGAGTTCATTGAGTCCTTTATTGCTGTTCCTGAATGAAGCCATTCTCAAAGCAATCATCATTGTTCTTTATTTCTGTAGAAACGCTGCTTCGGAATTTGAAATCTTTTGAAAGTTGCTGCTTGTTCTCCGCAATACGATATAAGTGACCCAGAGATGAAAGGGACAAAAGGTGAGAAGCTATTTTGTAGTTTTCAGATGTTCCTTTTGCAGGCAGCTTTTAACAATCAGGATATTGCAATAAAAATAATTTCCTAATCGCATGATTTTTCTCTCCCTAATGATTGAGTATTACATGGAAGGTAATTGATTAGCTAAAGTTTATTTATTCATCACAGGTAGGCTTAATTAACACTGCAATCAAGTTACTGTGAAATCATGTTTTCCTTAGAAACAAGTAGACTTAGAGGAGATCTAATAGAGGTGTACAAGATTATGAGGGATATAGATAGAGTAAACAGGGTTAAGCTTTTTCCTAGGATGGACTTGAATAGCACAAGGGGTCACGGGCTTAGGGTGAGAGGGGGTAAGGTATAATTTGGATGCTAGAGGGAGTTTTTTCACACAGAGGGCGGTGGAGGTTTGGAATGCGCTGCCAAGTAAAATGGTGGAGGCAGGTACTCTGGAGTTATTTAAGAAATACTTAGATGGGCACATGAACAGAATGGGAATGGAGGGATATAGCAAACTGATTTAAAATAGGGATCATGAGCCTTGGGAGTCCCTGGGAAGTGTGTAAATAGATGATGATATTGATGTACTTGTTTTTAATCCTACAGGTGCTTTGGTCCACCTTGTTGTCTAACGAGGGGCATACACGCGATGGGTCGTGAGAGGACTGCTCTTGGATTTTTTTCGAGAGTATCCTACTGCTTCACATCGTTAATGTACGCTTGACCTGGACCATCTGATGGGCAACACGACAGCTCAGTGACTGTCGCTGTGCTGTGCAGATACATGGATTTGGGCCTGTGTCTGTGGGAGTTTGTGCATTCTCCCCGTGCTTGCGTGGGTTTTCTCCGGGTGCTCCGGTTTCCTCCCACATCCCAAAGATGTGCTCTTAGGCTAATTGACAAAACAAATTCTCCCTAAATTGTCTCAAATTTGGTTTTTAATCCATAGATCTATAAACATGGACAGGGATCACGGGTAGAGGTGGGTACATTGGGGTGGCGGCGCGGGCTCATTGGGCCGAAGGGCCTGTTTCTTGTGCTTTTTTTTGTTCTTTGTTCTTTGGATAGAGATTGGCTATTATGTTCTGGTTGAGTTAATTAACTTTTAATGTTCAAGTCATCATTTCTGAACAACTTATTCTTGAAAGTAATGAACTAGGAAGAACATAACAAGATGGACATTCAGCGCTATGTTACAACCTTGCTTGGGCAAACCTCATAAAATCCTACCTGAGACCAAGGTTGAACTCTATTCTGTGAGCTTCACTCGCCTCAATTCTGGGAGGTAAAATTCCAGCCACTGTCTCGAAGACACTGCATTCTCAGCCTGATAAAATTGGTTGTGATTTTTATCGTGATACAAATAATGAGGGACATTTTAAGTTTGAGTTCATTTTTGGAGTAACCCTTAGCATCGTCAGGTGTGAAATTCCACAGGAGGTTTTCTGGACATGTCTAAATTGTAATTCATAAAGGAAACTTCCAGAAACTTGATCAACTGGCAGTTGTGGACAAGTCAGCTGGTCTGTTGCAGCCATTCTTAATTGTGTGGACAGAGTATAAATACAGAATATCTAAAAGATGAATAAGGAGAGGAGTTAAAACCATAGAAAGTTTCTCCAGATATTTAAAAGAAGCAATAACAAAGCGAGTGATGGTCCTATAGAAAGAAAGTCTGGAGAATAAGGAGATGGCAGATTAATTGAATCGATATTTTTGACATTTTCACTTGCGGGAATATAAGTAACATCTCAGCAATAGCTGTAAATCCATAAATAAAAGGTATGATTCCAGCATATGGGCTTGATAATGAGGCATCATGTATTGTAATGAGATTCTGATGTTCAACAGTGGGAAATGTGGCCTCCCATTGTCAGGGAGGATGGAGAGATGGGGAGGGGGAGTCGGCGGAGGGTGGGATAGATGGTGGGTGAGTAAATGGTGGTTGGGGTGGTAGTGAATCATTTTTTGCTTTCATGCTGACATGGAACACGACTTGGATTTCTTGCAATATGTTCTACTCCTGTCACTGAACCAATCCGACACGAACAGGAGTGGAAAACCCTGGCTGAGATTACAATCAAATCTTATCAGCAAATGAAATTGAAATTAATATTTGACATCACACACCTCTGTAACATCCTGATATCAGATTTCACTTTCACTTTGAGATGAACTTCCCACCCCCTATGGCACCATTGTAAACACTGACTACTTACATCACTGCAACATTGACCAACTCCACCATGATGTGGAGATGCCAGTGTTGGACTGGGATAAACACAGTACAAAGTTTCACAACACCAGGTTAAAGTCCAACAGGTTTATTTGGTAGCAAAAGCCACTAACTTTTGGAGTGCTCATTACTCCTTTGTCAAATGAGTGGGATTTCAGTTTACAAACAGGGTATATAAAGACACAAACTCAATTTACAGAATAATGGTTGGAATGTGAGTCTTTACAGATAATCAAATCTTAAAGGTACAGAAAATGTGAGTGGAGAAAGGGTTAAGCACTTCATTAACACAGCTCAACTATTGCTGAAATCAATATCTATGCCTCTCCCTGCTCTGCACTGGTTGATTCCAAAGCCTCTCCTGTTGATCAGCCATTATCTATCCTACAGCAATGGGAGCTCATCCAAAATTCTGCTGCCTATCTAATTTATATCAAGTCCTATTCACCCATTACCCACTTTGTTCATTGACCTACATCAGAAAGCAGTCTGATGATGCGTAACTATTAGAATACTCATTCTCGCTTTCAAATTCCTCCTCCAGCTCTACAATCCTCTAGAGTCTTCATGCTCCTCTAAATCTGGTCTTCCATCTCCAGTTAACTTTGCTGCATCATTGGAGGCGATGCCTTCAGCTGCCTGGGTCTTAAACTCCAAAATTCCCTGAATGAACATCCCAATCTCTCTATCCTCCTCCAAACCTGTCCTCACAAATTTTCCTTTCTGACCAAGCTTTTAGTCATCTGTCCCAACACTTCCTTTTGTGTCCCTGATTTAAACATAAATTGATAATAGGAAATTGGGACATTCAATTATACTTTGGATGCTATATGAATGTAGTTTGTTGTTCTTCTATTCAACACATGAAACTTGAACCAATTTTAATCTTTTCATAATTTCAGGAAATATCTATGAACCAATTAACTAGATGAAGAATAACACATTGACTGATGATAAAGAATGGTTAACTTGACAAAACTAGTCTCTATTTCTTGACTAATTATAGATTTTGGTATCTTAGTGTGTTTTTTCCATTTTGAAGTCAGTTGTTCTGTACTAGAAGGTTCTGCTGAAGATGATAACTGGATTTCACTCAGTGTCAGTGATCATTGATAGATCTTGGTGAGTCAGGTGAACACTAACTGATGATTTTCTCTTTCCAAGTTGCTTGTCTGAAAATTATCACAGATAAGATCACGCTTTTTTTTATTCTGAATGACTAAAGCCTTTTCCCCCTGAGGAGTTACTGATGGTGAATATCATTGTCTTACGTTCAAATTGATTTGTGTCTGATGTTCCATCAGATGTCTGATATTGATGCCTTCATGGGACAGATGTATACATAGAACATAGAACACAGGACATAGAACATAGAACATTACAGCGCAGTACAGGCCCTTCGGCCCTCAATGTTGCGCCAACCAATGGAACCAATTTTATGACCCTCTAACCTAAACTATTCCAATGCTATCCATATGGCTATCCACTGACCATTTGAACACCCTTAAACTTGACAAGTCAAGTATACAGTCTGGCAGAACCTATATTACCTGCTTTGGACACAAATATCTCAGAGCAAAGAATCCTCAATAATGCCATTCGGTAAAATGTGTTTTCCTGGTCTAGAGGTGTGGAAATAGGAGTGATGAGAAAACTGAGTGGATAATATATTACTGAATATTTGCCCCAATAAATGGACAACTCTGCGTGATCAATATCCAACTGTTACTGAATCATGTTTCATTGGCTCTTTGCCATTTCTATTTGATGCTGCTTCCTGTAAACTCAGCCTTTTGGCAGAATTTCCCAATCTTATGTCCAGTCAACTTTCCTGACAGCAACAACCAGAAATTTGCGTATTCATTACAATGTGCAAATTATTTTGAAATTAATTTCTCAACATGCAATCAGAAATCTTCATGGAGAAACCAAACTCCACAAGGATGCAGAATTTTCCAATTCTGCGCTGTCTTTGGCCAATCTGTCAAATTCCATGTCCTTCCTGCGATGCTTGTGGGTGAGTCCAGAAAGGCTATCCATACTCATAAAATACTGCAGATGCTGGAAATCTGAAATAAAAAGAGAAAAGCTGGGAATATTCAAACAGTTGGGAATAATCCATGGAGAGAGAAATAGAATTAACGTTTCAGAACGTTCAATCAAACTCCCATCCATTCCTGCACCATTCTGGCACACTGAAAACATCTTCTGATTGAATAAGAATATAACTAACTTCCACATCAAGATAAAAATATTTGAATGATATGATTGGAAACTGTGATATATCTTCCTGTATTCATTAACAAGTCCCCCACTTCCTGGCCATTGGTTGTATTCCTTTGCATGTGACTCAGTTAAATTTAATCTTCAAACTCATTGTTTTTGAGCAAAAAACCAGATGGTTCTCCACAATATCTGGAACAAACTGTTTCTCTCATGGACTTAAAAACAGGTAGGAATTGTTTGCTAGGCAGATACCTAAAATCTATAACTCCTCTGCTTTCTATAAAAGTGATGTTGTAATACCCCAGCCTTATGAAGAAAACTGTTCCAAGGGTATATCACCCCCTGGTGGATTAGTGTGACTAATATCCCACTACAGGTTCACCTCTGGACAAATTGACTGTAAAATTCACAGACTTCACGTCAGCACGTTTTGAATGTACGGCGGGGGGAGGTCAATATTTAGCTGGCAGAGTGGTGGTGGGGGGAGGCGGTGTTGGTCAAAATGAATGTTTCTGGTTTTATTGTAATTACAATGAGAATATCAGATTATAATTGTGTTAATTTTGAACTGAGTGTGTTCTGATGGGAAGTTACTTCAGTTCTTGGGAACGAGTCATCATTGGATAAAAAGTGCTTTCTGGAATGTTGTTGAAGTGATTCCACTGAATAGAAATACTAACTGACAGGAGCAATATACCTGCTTGTATATTTCCACATTTCATTGTAGTCGGGTGGTATAGACTATAGATTCATATTTCTTCTGCAGATGGTCTCGTTAGGGGATTAGCTAGGAGATAGGAGCAGCGTGGGATTGTTGTCGATGCAGGTTTGATGGGCTGAATGGCCTTTTTCATCCTGTAGGACTTCTATGAAAATGTTCTTCTTTGCTGCTGTAAAGTTTTGAAACATTTGTCTTTTCTCCCTGATCTGATCAAAGATGTAAAATCTGAATAAAGGTAGTTTAAGAAAGGAGAAATGCAATGCCTTGTCAAATATTCAGAATGAGGTAAGTATGGTGCATGACCTGTTGCACTAAGTGAACAGTTCCTGCGCTGTAAATGTGATTTTTTTTAACCTTTGGAGTTTGACAATGTTTGAAAAACAGGAGCTGTAAAGATGCCAAAAAGATTGACTCAGGGAATAAAAATTCAATAATTTACCACAAGTTAATTATGTCTGTTAAAGATGCAAATATAATTTTATTTCCCTCCTGTAACTGCTTAAAGCTAGCAGAATTTTGAAATAACCACCATATGGAGTCATTGGCTTGCATCCAATAAACAAAATTACTATTCATTTCATTTCAATGGAGACTACTTTAATTAAAAATGTTTTTCTCTTGCCTTTCTCTGCCTCTGTCTCCTCCAAATATCATACACGATTTTCCAGCTCCTTACCAATCCTAACTGCAGCTGGTCACAACTGGGTATATACAGGTATATACAAGAGCATCTGACCTGAGTGCACATTGTAAAGTCAGTGGTGTATTTGAAAATGTAAAGCAGGAGTGATCATTTCTTTAGAATTTAGGAACCCTGTTTCAGACTGATCCTAATTACCGGCAAGGTTCAAGTGAGCTTTTGATACCAGAAATTCGGGAACCATTTCTCCCAACATGGAGTTAATGTGATGAAATGAGGGAGAAGAGAGAACAGAAAAGGGTCAGAATGAAATGTTGGAATGATTCCAAATAAGAAGAACTGATTAAATGTATGATTGGATTGGCACAGTGGTTAGCACTGCTGTCTCACAGTGCCAGGAACCTGGTTTCAATTCTGGCCTTGGTCACTGTCGGAGTGGAGTTTGCACGTTCTGCACGTGTCTGCATGGGTTTCCTCCAGGTACTCCGGTTTCCTCCCACAGTCCAAAAAGGTTGATTGGCTAAATTGTTAAATTGACCCTACTATCAGGGGGAATTAGCAGCGTTAATGAAGGTTACGGGAATAGGACCTGGGTAGGATTGTGGTTGATGTAGGTACAAACTCGACGAGCAAAATGGTCTCCTACTGAACTGTAAGAATTCTATGATTCTATGATCTTATTTAACTCTAAATAACAATGGTAGAGGGAAATATTGAATATGATTTATTACAACAATTTCTTGAGGAAAATAACAATAATGGGTTATTAAGGATCTTTATAAAGGTCAAATGCTTCATCCATGTAAAACTGTGAAGTAAAATCCCACAATTGGAGAGCAGAGAATGCTGTTTGAAACAAAGACTACTTACTTGGGTGAGGAACTAGATAAGATGCCTATTGACCTTAGCTCAAAGCTGGCAGTGCAAGACCAAGCCTGGTAACAATGGCAGATTAGAAAGACAGATCATTTTTGGAGCAACAGAGTCCCAACTTCACAGCGTCTGTAAATTGTTTAATGTGGATCAAAATAGGCAAAGCTGGAATTCAAAGCAAAACACTGCTTACGTGATGTTTCACTGGATAGTTGTGTCAGTTCTTAAGCTGGGCAGAGTCTGCTTCAGAGAACTTTCTCTGAGGTCTCGATCTTCCTGCCTATACTTGAAATAAAGTGACCATAAGCTGTTCTGAATCTCCTGTGGTTAGTTCATCAGACATCAGCAATAACAACAAACACACAAAATTCCAAACATAAATTAAAAACTAACCGAGAAACTTGATTGGAGCTTCAGCTGATTTTCAGGTACAAATCAGGCCTTCAGCTGTCCAACTTGTTTAAAAATAAGAGGGTGCTCATTTAAGGCGGAGATAATAAGAAATAGTTATCTCTCAGAGGATCAAGAATCTCTGGCACTCTCTTCTTCAAATGGAGACAGTGAAGAGTGGGGACAGTTAAGAGTGGGGACAGTGAATCATGGGGACAGTGAAGAGTGGGGACAGTGAAGAGTGGGGACAGTAAAGAGTGGGACATAAAATGTGGGGACAGTGAAGCATGGGGACAGTACAGAGTGGGGACAGTAAAGAGTGGGGACAGTGAAGCATGAGGACAGTGAAGAGTGCAGACAGTGAAGAGTGGGGACAGCAAAATTGGAGATAATACATTCAATTCCCTCTTCCAAATCATTAATATATAATATGAACATTTGGGGTCCGAGCACAAATCCCTGTGGAACCCCACTTGTCACTGGCTACCAATCAGAAAATTATCTGTTATGCCAACTTTTTGCTTCCTATCTGCTAACAATTTTCTATCCATCTCAAGACATTACCTGCAATCCTCTGTGCTTTAATTTACATTGTAGTCCGTTATGTGAGACCTTATTGAAAGCCTTCTGAAAATCTAAATAAACCACAGCCATTGGTTCTCTTTGATCAATTTTACTCGTTACATCCTCAAAGCATTCCAAAAGATTTGTCAAGCATGATTTCCCTTTTCTAAATCCATGCTGACTATGTCTGATTATCTCACTGCCTTCCAAATGCTGAATTATGAAATCCTTGATAATGGACTCTAGAAACTTCCCCAACCTCAACATCAGGCTCATTGGTCTAGAATTCCTGGTCCCTGTTTTCTCTCTACCCCTTTTTGGACACTGAGCTCACATTAGCCACCCTCCAAACTGTAGGAACTATTCCGGACACCAAAGAATTTTTAAAATAACCATCAATGGATCGACTATTTCCAAGGCCATTTCCTTCAGTACTCTGGGATGAAGATTATCAGGACCTGGGAATTTATCCACCTTCAATCCCATCAATTTCCCCAAAAACATTTTTCTACTCATGTTGATTTCCTTCAGCTCCTCGCTAAAACATATTTCTTTCAGTACTTGTGATATATTATTCATACCTTCCTTTGTAAAGACAGAAACAAAGTGAAAATTTAATTCCTCGGCCATTTCTCTATTCCCTGTTATGAATTTTCCCATTTCTGACTGTGAGGGGCCTACATTCATTTTTGTCAATCTATTCGTAATGTTATTTCAATATCATTACCAGGCCTGGGATTGAATTCTCCAGGCCTGTAACATCTCCCCACCCCTCCACGAATATATCACTCTGACTGGGTTCAGACTAGCTCCCCACTTTCGGGGTACTAACAGGAGTCTCTGTTGGAGTAAAGGAGGGCAACTGGGGCCCCCATGCGTAGTGCGGAGAGTGCATGGTGTGTCTCCTGGGCACCCTGGCAATATGTAGAGATGCCGGCGTCGGACTGGGGTAAACACAGTAAGAAGTTTGACAACACCAGGTTAAAGTCCAACCGATTTATTTGATAGTAAACTCACAAGCTTTCGAGGTTCCCCTCTTTGTCAGCTGAACTCTGACCCTGACAGTGCCCCCGGCGCTGCCCAAAGGAAAAAGTGCTGATGCCCGGAGCAGGCACCTTGTCACTGCTCATCAGGCATTGCGTAGTGCCAAGGGGGTGGGGCCTAGGGATGACCAGTGGGGGTAGGGGTGTCCCATTGCCACTTTGCATGGGAATTGGTCAGGACTGCAGGGAGACCAGCAATCAGAGCATGCTGGGCCAGGTGGGGTGGTCTGGGAGGGATGGCGTGTCTCCCGTGGGGGTGTCTGCTAGGGTGGAAGGGTCAGCTGAGATGGAGTTATGAGAGTGATCATCACTGCTAGGGTGGCATGGTAGGACAGTGGTTAGCACTGCTACTCACAGTACCAAGGACCTGGGTTCAATTCAGGCCTTCGGTCACAGCCTCTGTGAAGATTGCACATTGTCCCTGTGTCTGTGTGGGTTTCCTCCAGGTGCTCCGGTTTCCTCCCACATTCCAAAAATGTGCGGGTTAGGCTGATTAGCCATGTCCTAATATCAGGGGAACTAGCCAGGAAATGGGGATAAGACCTGGGTGGGATTGAGGTTGGTGTAGACTCAATGGGCTGAATGGACTCCTTCTACATATAGGGAGCACGAGGGGACACAGCTTTAAATTGAGGGGTATGAGTTATAGGACGGATATCAGAGGTAGGTTCTTTACTCAGAGAGTGATTAGGGAGTGCCTGCCTGCAGCTGTTGTAGATGCGCCAAGTTTGGTGGCGTTTAAGAGGTTAATTGATAAGTATATGGAAGAGAAGGGAATGGTTTAGTTTGGAGGGCATTGCTTTTTATTTTGGTCGGCACAACATCGAAGGCCGAAGGGCCTGTTCTGTGCTGTAATGTTCTATGTTCTATGTTCTATGATTCTAATCTGGGAGGGTGGTTCTGGAGATAGAGGTGCTCTGGAACATTGTGGGGGGTGGGTCTGTGCTGACTTAGGATTGATCGTGAGGCTCACCATCAGACTGTAAGGGGACTGGAGGGGCAGCACTGCAGGGGTCCCAGGCTAGCTAGTGATCGAGCTGACCAATAGGCTGAGAGACTGACAGATTGGAGCCACTGCACATGCGCAGAGTTCTGGAACTGTCAGGCTCCTGTGTGAATAGACCCTGACCCCACCCCCCACCCCCACCCCCACGCCTCCGAACTTTCAATGATATTCATGATTGTGACCTCGACATTGCAGAGTGTGGAGACATTCTTGTCTGAACTCCCACTGAGAAACAACCATGAATTATACCAGTTTTCCTGCAAATTCAGCAGTTTGAATTATTTTGGGAGAATTGCCATCAAAGAAAGTGTAAGAGGAGATGACAGAACTGGAGCAGTACAATGCAAAGGAAGGACTATTTTTCTCTAGACTTTAACCAGAATAACATGTGAAAAATGTAGAGAAATTCATCCTTGATAGAATTACCATGTTCTTTCTGAATGTAATCACCCAATTCTTCAACTGTCTCTAACTCATAAAGGTTTTTCTCCATAAAACAAAGGATATTGGCAGCAAACTAACCTACTAAGATATTCTATGAATGATTATTCATGGTTCAAATCATTTTCCCAAGGTTCAGACAGGGCATTTGGAGAAATTTGGATTTTTCTTTAAGTTTCTATGGAAACCACAGAAGAAATGAAGGAATAAATGCCTCCAACTGATATCAGAGGGAGGAATGACATTTTTTTTTTAATTTTTATTCCAATTCAATCAAACCAAAACCAATTCAGACTCTCAACAAGTTGGGACATTCCCGATCCAGGCTGATAAGACAGGGACCGCACCTCCTGTCTTGGGCTTCATCCACATGACCCAAGCTGATTGGAGTAGGCATAACTCTTCCTCCAAGGCTTGATCTCATTTGCAACTTAATCAGAAGGCCGAGAAGAAGCTTTTAAAAAATTGCTTCAAATGAAACTGAAATGTAACCTAATGACTTCAACCAACCACAGTATATCAATACTACACTTGTCCTTAGCCCAAAGACTGAAATTGAGTATGTGTTTTCCAAGTGTCAAACAATCCTGATTCCAGATGCAACGCAAATCACTTTCTAAACCAGTCTGATTGCTACACACAAAGCATCCGACTTTTGTGTTATTCCAGCAAACTGCAGATTTATCAGAAACATGGAAAAAAACAAATGTGTCATTAAATCTTGATTGAAACCAGGTTTTTCATAAAACTTTGGCTCTTGTACTCATCCTGTGTACTGCCCAGTACAAATCAAACTCCTGAATACACAGACTGTGTCTCTGTGGAGTTCAGGGTTCTGTCTCTGCGCAAATTCAATCTCATATCAAGTGTTGAAACTTGTCTTGATATCTGCCACTCCCAACAGTCACCTGCCAGTAAATGGCAAGTGGTCTACATTATCCAACACCTCGTTGTCAAGGTTTTGATAACCAAGGTGTGTGTGTGTATGTGTGTGTGTGTGTGTGTGCGTGTGTGTGTGTGGTGTGGGGGAGGGTGGGGGGGTGCACGGCGAGGGTTGGACAGGGAGAAGTGGGGACAAGTGGGCAGTTCTGAGTGATGGGGCAAGATAGCAGAGGACCTTTGCCTTACTAATGTTTGGTAAACAAGTCACCTTTGATTCCAGGAAATTTGTGGAACAACTGCACACGTAAATACGTAATTGGAATGCACAAACTTAAGGAACTTCAATGCTTTCAATACTCCTACAACATTTTTACACAATGCAAGATAGGAATAATAGAATTATATTTTACACAGTATGCATAGAAAGAAGCAGAAAATGTGAGTATTGTTACATCCAACTTGAGTATACGCAAATGAAAAGAACATGACTGTGTTCTTGTAGAAAATGTTCATTTTTTAAATGTGTGGAATGAAATGAAATAAACCTTCCTGAATTCTGGCGTATGCTAATGATGTGTCTTTGATGCCCTGTATTGATACTTTCTCTCCTGAGTGTTCCTGTTGGTGAACTACATTCCAATATTCACCTCACAGTAATTCTACGCAACTCAGGAATCTGCTTCTGGTCTGTAATAAAATTAAAATGTAATGTTGGGAGGTCAGGGATAGGTCAGTTTCATGTCTCAGTTTCAGTTTCTGTCTTGTTTCAGTCACATTTTAGCTGAACTGATCCATTGTTATTTGAATCATTCATCCTCACCTCCAAAACGTGGGAAGAATTTTCCAGAAGTATGCTGACATTGGGAAAGTCACCATACTGGAATATCCCCATCCCGGAATATCACCATCCTCGAACATTCCCATCCCAGAATATCCCTATCCCATAATATTGCATCCTGGAATACTCCTATCCCAGAGTATCCCCATCCCAGAATACCCCATCGTGGAATATTCTCAACCCGGAACATCCCATCCCAGAATATTCCCATCTTGGAATATCCCCATTCCAGAACATCACTAACTGGAAAATCACAAACCCAGGACTTCAGCATCTCAGAACATGTCCATCCTAGAATATCACTATCCCAATAATGAATTTCAGAATTGTGCGGAATGGTGCAGATATCCTTCTGGAGATTTGGAGATTTTTGGAGATCCTGCTTCCTTTGTTCCTCTCATTCACTTCAGTCTGTCTCCCTCAGAACTCGCTGCATTGTATTCTGTCAGGTCCAACCCTGACTTTGTTACCAAACCTCCTGGGTGCTGTTGTTGTCTAATGTACGAGTGTCAACCTTGTAGAGGCCAGATGCCAACACTCAATTGATATCAATGAAAACAACCTTTTGCTCTAAACTTCTCATTGTTGGTAGGAACATTCTGCTGGATTTAGCCAATGTTTTTTTTGTTGTTATTTAATAAGACGTGCTGGTTAGATGCATTGACCCGAACAGGTGCAGGAGTGTGGTGGCTAAGGAATTTCACAGTAACTTCATTGCAGCGTTAATGTAAGCCTTACTTCTAACTAATAAATAAACTTTAAAGTTCAATCTTAATTGTCATGCATTTTTTGTGTTAATTTCCAGGAGAATGTTTCAAACTTCTGCTCCTATTTTCAAAGTTTCCTCTTGAAGTTAGAACATAGAAGTTGCATTGTTATTGTATGTAGTTGTTCTAAGGAATAATTTTCAGTTATTCCATGCAGCAAACTTAAATATAACTTTGGGTTGTCGAAAGTTCAGCTGTAAAGCTGGAGTGAATGCTTAATGCACACAATGCAATTCTGGTCAGTGAATTTCCTCCTATTCTATGGTATCTGTTGAATTGCAAAGGGCAGAAATAGTTCCTGCCAACATTTTGACGTCCACAATGCAAATTTTTGTTACCTCACCCAAGATCTGGTTTCAAATATATGTGCTGTTGTGTTGGTAATTGGCTGTTCCTTATGCATAAGGATCATAAATTTACATTACATTACACACATTTATGACCTTCATTTCATATGCGTCATTTGCAGCTGGTGTTGGTGTCTCCAACAATCCTGATGTAATAGTTATCAGAACTATTCTTCATTGAACTGGTAGCAAACAAAGATATTTTGATCCCTACTGACAATCTCTTTTAACAAAATTGCTTGCACGTAGGACACAACTGCAGTCTTCATAAATAATGTATCAGCAAAACAGTAAATGTATATCTACTGCACGGTGTAAGAACCACACTCACTGAGAACAATTTCCTGGTTGAGGTAGCACTGATTTTGATTCAATATTGGCCATCGCTCTTTGCCATGACACAACCAGGCACCATTGGCTGTTCCAACAATTGTTTAATCCGCATCCAAATGACCTCTGTTTGATACCTTGAAAGAAAAACAAGCACAAAGTTTGACAGTTGTACATGCCTAATAGGATTGATTTCAAACAGGTGATTATTATCCTGAACTGACATACAAAGAACAAAGAACAAAGAACAAAGAGCAACACAGCACGGGAAACAGGCCCTTCGGCCCAACGAGCCCACGCCGCTGTGCTAACGTCCCAATGACATATCCCAGATATTCATCTGGGCAAAGATGAAACAAACTATATCCAGAGTGAGTGGCTGTTGCATCACTTGCTAAGGAGGGAAACATTGGAAACTTTTCAAAATCTGCTTTGATGAAAGAGATGCTTTTGGTTGGAGGAAAATGGCTGAAATATGTAGGAAGAGGATGAGAATCAAAGTGGACAGGAAAACATAGTTTTATGTTGAAGATGTCCTGCATGTCAAAGACTTCAGGGTAACATTCCGTTTCTGTCTAGGGCAGAAATTGACTTTCCAGTCACCCATTCTCTGGAGGAAAGTGCGCACTAATTTGCATAATTCTGCAATTATCACCAATCTACACAATTACAAAATTAGTAATAATCTGCACAATTCTAAGATTGACAGCACGAACACTGGTAAGACTATCAGTGATGAATTTCTCTGCGTTTTTCACATATTATTCTGGTTAGAGTCTAGAGAGAAATGATCCTCCCTTTGCTCAGTGCTGCTCCAGCTCTGTTATATCCCTCGATCCCTTTAGCTCCAAGACTGTATATAATTTCTTCCTGGAATGAGACAATGTTTAGATGTTAACTACACTCTTGGGGGTGAATTCCACACCTCGCTGGGTGAAGAAATCTCTCCTCACCGCAATTCTAAAAAGTTTACCCCTTATCCTCAAACTCTAACCCCTAGTCCTGGATTCTGCCACTATTAGGAACATTCTTTCTGAACCTTCCCTGTCTAACACTTAGAATTTTATAAGTTTCTGCGAGATCCCCTCTCACTCTTCTAAACACCAATGAATATAATCTGAACTGAATTTGTTTCTTCTCATTTGACAGACCTGCCATCTCAGGAATTAGTCCATAAACCTTTGCTGTACTCCATCTATAGCAAGGACATCCTTCCCCAGATAAGGATATTTCTTATTGGCCACTTTGGCTCTCTGCTTCCTCTGCTTTCTCAGGGCCTGTTTGGAGAATGTTGTCTTTCCCTGAGGGAGGAGAACCTCTCTGCTTCTCCCCATCTTCTGCACCAAGATATCCAGGAATATAAGATGATTAGAGGTTTGGATAGGGTGGACAGTGATAGCCTTTTTCCTAGGATGGAGAAAGCTAGCACGAGGGGACACAGCTTTAAATTAAGGGGTATGAGTTATAGGACGGATATCAGAGGTAGGTTCTTTACTCAAAGAGTGATTAGGGAGTGGAATGCCCTGCCTGCAGCTGTTGTAGATGCGCCAAGTTTGGTGGCGTTTAAGAGGTTAGTTGATAAGTATATGGAAGAGAAGGGAATGGTTTAGTTAGGAGGGGCATTGCTTTTTATTTTGGTCGGCACAACATCGAAGGCCGAAGGGCCTGTTCTGTGCTGTATTGTTCTATGTTCTATGTTCTATGTTCTATGTCAGACAGCATTCCCTTGAACAACAGCTGTCTCAGATATATCTGGGTTTTCAGGTAGGTTCACCATAAGGAATATAGGTTAGCTTTAGTTGGTGCTAAACTCACATGGATGCAGCACTCAGTAATGTTGAAGCTGTACACCTCAACCCTTTAATTCAGCAGCAACATGCAGACTATACACTGCCTACAACACGGTGATCCAGTCTGGGTTAATCCTACATCACCATCTCAGCATTTGATTATCATCTTGTCCAACTTTTCCCTGTGACCTTTGATAACCGATTTTAGCAACTGATTCTGCCATTGTTGATGTTTTGTTCTTAATATTGTCTGAACTGAGAGTTTAAATAACTTTGATTCTGTTACTCCAGATGTATTTCTCTAGAATTCCTGTCCTGATCTTTTTTAACATCACAGATTGTCTTGTTTATGCTGTTTTTTAAAAATTTATCCTGAAAAGCCTGTACATGTGGGTTTTGACGTCAGATTGTTAATGTTGTTTGCTATGGTGACACGTGCTGTTCAGGATGAAGATTCTTCCCAATGACTTTCACTGAACAGCTGAGTGACAAGAATTGCAATGAGAAGTAATTTTGCTTACCACTCTCCGATTGTGCTGTCATCGTTGAAGGGATGATTTGAATAATGTGTAATCTGTTTAATAGCTCACACCTCGATAGCTACAAATATAAAAACAAATTACTCTGGATGCTGGAATCTAAATCAAAAATAAAATGCTGGAAAATCTCAGCAGGTCTGGCAGTGTCTGCAGAGAGAGAATAATTTCAATGCTGGAGGTTCCAGGCTTACAACATTGGCTCTGATCTCTCTCTACGGTATTATCAGACCTGCTGAGATTTTCTGGCCTTTCCTGTTTCCCCTCTTATATACCTCTTCATTAGAAAATTAATTTCTTTTCTGAGAAATGCAAATTAAAGGACCAGATTCTTCACTCTTTCAGATTCTGGACTAGAATTACGATGAAGCATCCAATACAATCTTTTGGCCTGTGCTTTCCTTTAGCAAATTGAATAAAACCATCTGAAACATTGAGTTCAAAGTTGAATTAACAGGTGACAGAACCAAGTGCAAATGTGAAGGTGGAATAATGAGAAAAGTGTCAATTTAAGTTAGGATTTAGTATGCAGTTGTTGGGTAAATATACAAGAAATATCCAATCTTCCGATTCTATCAGATCCAGGCTTTACTGGTAACTCTTCAAACTGCTTACATTGGATTCATTCACCTCTGAAAAAAATTAATCTTGTTTTTATTTCATTGAAATGTGCACGGCACCAGAATCAGCCATCGAAACAAATTGTTTTTAAGTTTTAAGTGAACTAAATATCAGTGAGTGTGGAGATGTTTAATCCACTTCCTGTCACCATGGACCAGTTTGCAGTTATTTTAAATTTCAGATCTGCACTTGACATCTACCTGAGATCAACATCTCCAATCCTATCAACAAAGTAAGCCGTACCCCCCACACCGGCCTTTCCCATTCACTGAGCTAGAACACGGAGCAACCCAAACCCATCACTGTGGCAACAAAATGCTGGAACTTCCCAGCTGGGAAGCTGCTGTTCAATGAGATTGGGCCAATTGAAAGCAGACATGTGTTATTTTGTATGTTAATATAAATGAGCTGAATAATGACAATGGCTGATTCCATTTCATAACATTTCCCTTAACACAGCAATGAACCATAGCAGCGGCTTGATTGCTGGAAAGGATTCCCAATCAGTTTGTCTGATTGCTGGAAAGGATTCCCAATCAGTTTGTCTGATTGCTGGAAAGGATTCCCAATCAGTTTGTCTGATTGCTGGAAAGGATTCCCAATCAGTTTGTTTTCTCAGGCTAGCCTGTGCGATGTTTAAGCCGCTGTTAGTGTCAATGTCATTTTGATTGGTCGATACTGATGTGGTTTCTCTTTTGAAAAGACCATGATGCTGTTGAAGATGTGAGACAGCGGCAGCAGCTGAGAGAGTTCCTGTTGGAAAAACTATCACTCAGAGTGGGAGCAGTGTCAGAGTGACTGAGGAGAGGTGAAGAAATAGGGCTGAGGTTGGAATGAGGGTTGGGAGCTTTGAGGGAGTTTTCAAGAGTGATTGAAGAGGAACTTTGAGGCATTTTGCTGGAAAGTTAGAGGCAGTGTTGTGGGGAGGTTGGAGGAAGCAGGGATTGTGGGAAGATTACCGATAGACCGTGATAGTTTTGTAAATATGGAGATCTCTCTGTGGCCATTTCTCTGCATCAGTTGAAAGTTCCGTCATTAATTATCCTGAGAGAACCCATAGGGCATCCTCACCCATCCTCACCACCCCCATCTCCACTCCCACCCACCTTCACCATCCCATCCCCACCCTCATCCACCTTCACCATCCCCATTCCCACCCCCATCCCCATCCACACCCCCATCTACCCCCAGCTATCCTCACCCCTCCCATCTCCACCCCCACCACTGTCACCACCCCCATTCCCACTCCCACCTACCTTCATCCATCCTCACAATCTGCACCTCCACTGAGTTCACCCCGACTAGCCATGGGTATAATGAACATAGAACATAGAACATTACAGTGCAGTACAGGCCCTTCGGCCTTTGATGTTGCGCCGACCAATGGAACCAATTTTATGACCATCTATCCTAAACTATTCCAATGCTATCCATACGCCTATCCACTGACTATTTGAATGCCCTTAGACTTGACGAGTCCACAACTGCTGCAGGCAGGGCATTCCACGCCCTTACTACCCTCTGAGTAAAGAACCCACCTCTAACATCTGTCCTATAACTACCATCCCTTAATTTAAAGCTATGTCCCCTCGTGTTATCCATCTCCATCTGAGGAAAAAGGCTCTCACTATCCACCCTATCTAATCCTTTGATCATCTTATATGTCTCAATTAAGTCACCTCTTAGCTGCCTTCTCTCTAATGAAAATAACTTCAAGTCCCTTAGCCTTTCCTCATAAGACCTACCCATCATACCAGACAACATCCTGGTAAACCTCCTCTGTACCCTCTCCAATGCCTCCACATCTTTCTTATAATGTGGCGACCAAAACTGTACACAATACTCCAAGTGCGGCTGCACCAGAGTTTTGTACAGTTGCAATGTAACATCTCAGCTCCGAATTCAATCCCTCTACCAATAAATGCTAACACACTATACGCCTTCTTAACAACCTTATCAACTTGAGTACCAACTTTCAGAGATCCATGTACCTGTACAATGAGATCTCTCTGTTCATCTACACTACTAAGATTCCTACCATTAGCCCTATATTCTGCACACATATTATTCCTACCAAAGTGAATCACCTCACACTTTTCCACATTAAACTCCATTTGCCACTTCTCGGCCCAACTCTGCAACTTATCTATGTCCTGCTGCAAACTGTAACATCCATCCTCACTGTCTACAACTCCTCCGACTTTGGTGTCATCAGCAAATTTACTAACCCATCCCTCTACACCCTCATCCAGGTCATTTATAAATATAACAAACAACAGTGGTCCCAAAACAGATCCCTGAGGTACACTACTAGTAACTAAACTCCAGGTTGAATATTTCCCATCAACCACCACCCTCTATCTTCTATCAGCTAGCCAATTCCCAATCCAATAAAAAAAAGACTAAACTTACATCTATACAGTACCTTAGAACATAGAACATAGAACACTACAGCACAAACAGGCCCTTCGGCCCACAACTTGTGCCAATCATACCCATACCTACCAGGCCATAGGACTATCTGGAACTCCTAATCCCATTTAATTCCATGTATTCATCCAGAAGTCTTTTAAAAGACCCCAGCGAGTTCGCCTCCACCACCACCGACGGCAGCTGATTCCATTCACTCACCACCCTCTGAGTGAAAAACTTACCTCTAACATCCCCTCTGTACTTGCCCCCCAGCACTTTAAACCTGTGTCCTCTCGTAGTGACTATTTCAGCCCTGGGAAATAGCCTCCAAGAATCCACCCTATCTATTCCTCTCAACATTTTATAAACCTCTATCAGGTCACCTCTCAACCTTCATCTCTCCAGGGGGAAGAGTCCCAGCTCCCTCAACCTATCTTCATAAAGCATGCCTCCCAATCCAGGCAACATCCTTGTAAATTTCTTCTGCACCCTCTCAATAGCTTCCACATCCTTCCTGTAGTGAGGCGACCAGAACTGCACACAATACTCCAAGTGGGGTCTGACAAGGGTCTTATAAATTTGCAGCATTACCTCCCAATTCCTAAACTCAATCCCTCGATTAATGAAAGCCAGTACACCATATACCTTCTTAACCACATCCTCCACCTGTGAGGCCAATTTAAGAGTCCTATGGACCCAAAGCCCAAGCTCCTTCTGCTCCTCAACACTGCTAAGACTCCTACCCTTGATATTGATATAAGACTCCTACCCTTCATCCCATTGGACCTGCCAAAATGGACCACTACACATTTATCCAGGTTGAAGTCCTTCTGCCACTTCTCCGCCCAGTCTTGCATCCTATCTATGTCTTGCTGCAACTTCTGACATCCCTCCAGACTATCCACAACACCACCGACCTTCGTATCGTCGGCAAACTTACTAACCCATCTCTCCACTTCCTCATCCAGGTCATTTATGAAAATGACAAATAGCAAGGGTCCTAGAACAGATCCCTGGGGCACTCCACTGGTGACCGACCTCCATGCAGAAAAAGACCCATCCACGACCACTCTCTGCCTTCTGCAGGCAAGCCAGTTCTGGATCCACAAGGCCAAAGCCCCTTGGATCCCATGCCCTCTCACCTTCTCAAGAAGTCTTGCATGGGGGTCCTTATCAAATGCCTTGCTGAAATCCATATAAACCACATCCACTATTCTTCCTTTGTCAATGTGTTCAGTCACATTTTCGAAGAACTTCACTAGGCTCGTAAGGCATGACCTGCCCTTGACAAAGCTGTGTTAACTATTTCTGACCAAGCTAAACTTCTCTAAATGCTCATAAATCCTGTCCTTCAGGATCCTCTCCATCAACTTATCAACCACTGAGGTCAGACATACCAGTCAGTAATTTCCCAGGCTATCCCTGTTCCCTTTCTTGAAAATAGGAACCACATCCGCAATTCTCCAATCCTCCAGAACCTCTCCTGTCTCCATCGATGACGCAAAGATCATCGCCAGGGGTTCTGCTATCACTTCCTTCACTTCCCACAAAAACCTGGGGAATATCCCATCCGGTCCCGGTGACTTATCTAACTTGATAGAATTTAAAAGTTCTAACACATCCCCTTTCTTAATGTCCACATACTCAATCTTTTCAGTTTGCTGCAAACCTGCAGTACAACCTCCCAGATCACTTTCCATGGTGAATAAGAAAGGCAAAGTACTCATTAAGCACCTCTGCCATTTCTTCCAATTCCACACAGACTTTTCCCCCTTCACCTTTTATAGATCCAATCTCTTCTCTTCTCATCCGTTTACCCTTCACATATTTGTGGAGCGTCTTGGGATTCTCCTTAATCCTACCCGCCAAGGCCTTCTCGTGACCCCTTCTGGCTCTCCTAATTTGCTTTTTAAGCTCCTTTCTGCAAGCCTTATACTCCTGTAGATCCTTAACATCTCCTAGTTCTCTGAAACTTTTGTACACCTTTCTTTTCTTCCTAACTAGGTTCATCACAACTTTTGTGCACCACAGTTCCCATGACCTACCAAAATCTCCTTCTCTCATTGGAACGTTGTCGTGCAGAGCTCCAGACAAACATTCCTTGAAAATCCGCCACCTTCCTTCAATACTTTTCCCCAAGAATACCCCCTTCCAGTTTACTTGTCCAATTTTTTTGCCTGATGATTTCATACTTCCCCCTACTCCAGATAAACACCTTCCTATCCTGCCTGATCCTATCTCTTTCCAATGCTATCATGAAGGAGATAGAAATATGATCATCATTCCCAAGATGCTCTCCTATCGAGAGATCCAACACCTGTCCTGGTTCACTAGCCAGCACCAGGTCAAGTACAGCCTCTCCTCTCCTAGGCTTATCCATGTACTGTATCAGGAAACCCTCCTGAACACACCTAACAAACTCCTCCCCACCCAAACCCCTTACCCTGGGGACATTCCAGTCGATGTTTGGGAAATTAAAGTCTCTCATCACGACAATTCTGTTATTACTACATCTCTGTAGGATCTGTTTTCCTATCTGCACCTCAACATCCCTGTCACTATTGGGCGGCCTATAGAAAACACCCAGCAAAGTTATCGACCCCTTGTTGTTCCTAACTTCCACCTACAGAGACTCTGTAGACAGTCCCTCCAGGGCATCCTCCTTCTCTACAGCTGTGACTCTGTCCCTGATCAACAGTGCCACTCCCCCACTTCTTCTACCTCCCTCCCTGTCCTTCCTGAAGCATCTAAATCCTGGCACCTGAAGTACCCAGTCCTGTCCCTGAGACATCCAAGTCTATGTAATGGCCACCACATCACATTTCCGAGCAGCAATCCAGGCCCTGAGCTCATCCACTTTATTCACTACACTCCTGGCATTAAAATAGACACACCTCAGACCCTCAGTCTGGGCACTTCCCTTCTCCATCACCTGTCTAACCTCCCTCTCATATTGTCTATAATCCTTTTCTACTTGGGAGCTAACCTCCTCGTTCCCAGTCTCCTCATCTCGATTCCCTCCTCTCAACTTTTCTAGTTTAAAGTCCCTTCAGAAGCTCTAATCAGCCTTCCTGCCAGGATATTGGTCCCTCTGGGATTTAAGTGCCACCCGTCTTTATTGTACAGGTCACACCTGCGCCTAAAGAGGTCCCAGTGATCCAGGAACCGGAATCCCTGCCCCCTGCTCCAGTCCCTCAGCCAAGCATTCACCCTCCATCCTTCAATCACATTAAGTGAAATGCTTTGGAACTGTAATTACAAGTATAATTTTGGCAATGTAGAGGGTTTGAATGGCTCACTGCTGCTCCGAATGTTCCTATGGGATTCTGGATGCTGAGATAAGCTGGGCTCAGTGGTGTTTATCTTACCAACAGAGGGTGAAATGATGGCTGGAATTTTGTTACTAAAAAAAGGTTAACTGTGGGTGAGCTCTGTGGGTAGTGTTGTTGGGACAGGATGGGCCAAGAGCTCAAAATGAATCAGTAACCTGTTTTATATAAAATTCCCAGGACTCTAATCCATTGACTTCAATCTTGTCTTTATGTCTACTTACTTCATAAACTTTATGCTATTCTTGGTGATTTTTCTGAGTTTTGAGATATTGAAATATTGTGATACAGTTGTGTTGCAGGATAATTATTGGAAATATATCATAGTGAGAATCAGCAGCAACCGACAGAGTCTCTGAACTTGCAATCGTGAACCATTCAGCTGTTGTTCTCTGGCTCCTTAATGAGTCGATTGCAGTGACACCCTGAGGATAGAAGAGACAGCAAGAGGAACCAGGATTTCTCTCCTGGGCCCAGTGAGTCCCCATCATTGGATGCTAACGTAGAATGCACTCTCCGGTGAGAAACTGGACCATATCTAATAATAATTCCCAATATGAGAGTACTCTGTAGTTCTAATTCCACATGAGATCATTTTAACTTCATGGAGAATTTATTCTAAGTTCCTTCAAGGTGAAATGGTCACAAATCCCAGAATAGACAAATGTATATTGGAAAACTGAACACTGAGAACTTCATTTCCCTAATTAAGTTGAGACAATTCTTGAACAGAATGAAGTTGAATTAATTGGTTCCGACTGTTGAGAATATGAGCTTTTCGATTATTGTGTGAAGGCTTTACAGAAACAAAGTGATGTGTTGTGTTATAGGACTGCCCCATCAGACATTTTGACAATAACAATCAGCTCTTCCTTTCATGAATTAATAAGGGAAAAGATGGGATGGAAAACAAAAATTCTGAATGGTTCAGTAATACAGTTTAAGTTTACAAAATAAGGAAAAAAATCAAGTTTCCTCAGTGGCTCGAGAAGCTTATCTTAAGAGTGGCTGAATATTATAGAACATTGTTCTCCCTTGTTCACTGTGGACAATGCTGACTCAAAGGTGGATAACCCCATCTGGAGCAAACACCATGTGAATATGACATAACATCCCACACCATCTCCCCCTTTCCCACTCATTGTTAGAATCAACTCCAATAGACAAGGAGATAATGTGATGGAAAAGATGTGATCTATTTGGGATTGAGATGAAGAGGAATTTCATGACTCAAACGGTACTGAATCTTTAGAGTTCTCAATGTTGAAGGGTTGTGGAAATTCAAATTCTGAGTATGTTCAAGACATAGAACACAGAACATAGAACATTACAGCACAGAACAGGCCCTTCGGCCTTCGATGTTGTGCCGACCAAAATAAAAAGCAATGCCCCTCCAAACTAAACCATTCCCTTCTCTTCCATATACTTATCAATTAACCTCTTAAACGCCACCAAACTTGGCGCATCTACAACAGCTGCAGGCAGGGCATTCCACTCCCTAATCACTCTTTGAGTAAAGAACCTACCTCTGATATCCGTACTATAACTCATACCCCTTAATTTAAAGCTGTGTCCCCTCGTGCTAGCTTTCTCCATCCTAGGAAAAAGGCTATCACTGTCCACCCTATCTAAACCTCTAATCATCTTATATGCTTCAATAAGATCCCCTCTTAGCCGCCTCCTTTCTAACGAAAACAACCTCAAATCCTTCAACCTCTCCTCATAGGACCTGCCCCCCATACCAGGCAACATCCTGGTAAACCTCCTCTGTACCCTCTCCAATGCCTCCACATCTTTCTTATAAATGTGGGGACCAGAACTGCACACAATACTCCAAGTGCGGCCGCACTAGAGTTTTGTACAGTTGCAACATGATGCTGCGGCTCCTAAATTCAATCCCCCTACCAATAAAAGCTAAGACTCCATATGCATTCTTAACAACTTTATCCACTTGACTGCCTACTTTCAGGGATCTATTGACACATACACCAAGATCCTTCTGTTCCTCACCACTATTAAGAGCCCTACCATTAGCCCTATACTCTACACATTTATTGTTCCTGCCAAAGTGCATACCCTCACACTTTTCCACATTAAACTCCATTTGCCACCTCTCGGCCCAGCTCTGCAACTTGTCCAAGTCACTCTGTAAACTATAATACCCCTCTTCACTATCTACCACTCCACCGACTTTAGTGTCATCTGCAAATTACTGATCCATCCCTCAATACCCTCATCCAGATCATTTATAAAAATTACAAACAGCAGGGGCCCAAAACAGACCCCTGAGGTACACCACTCGTCACCGAACTCCACGATGAATATCTCCCATCAACCACCACCCTCTGTCTTCTATCTGCCAGCCAATTCCTAATCCAATTAGCTAAATCACCCTCTATTCCATCACATCTGCATTTTCTGTAGAAGTCTTCCATGGGCCACCTTATCAAACGCCTTACTAAAGTCCATATATACTACATCAACCGCCTTACCCCCATCCACCTCTCTGGTCACTTTCTCAAAAAAACTCAATGAGGTTAGTAAGGCATGACCTACCCTTCACGAAACCATGCTGACTATACCCAATCAATTCATTTCTCTCTAAATAACTATAAATCCTATCCCTAATAATTCTCTCCAATACCTTGCCCACAACAGAATTAAGACTCACTGGCCTATAATTCCCTGGAAGGTCTCTCTTCCCCTTCTTAAACAATGGGACCACATTCGCTATCCTCCAGTACTCCGGAACCACACCCGTAACCAACGAGGACCTGAAGATCAGAGCCAGAGGCTCTGCAATCTCCTCTCTTGCCTCCCAGAGAATCCTAGGGTAAATCCCGTCCGGCCCAGGGGACTTATCCAACTTCAAACCTCGAGAATTTCTAGCACATCCTCCCTATCTACTACAATACTTCCCAATTTGCAACCCTGTACCTCAGTGTTCTCCATAGCTACATTTCCAGCACTCTACGTGAATACCGAAGAGAAATATTTATTCAGTGCCTCACCAATCTCTTCAGACTCCACGCACAACTTCCCACTGCTGTCTATGACTGGCCCTAGTCTTGCCCTAACCAATCTTCTATTCTTAACATATCGAAAGAAAGCTTTAGGATTCTCCTTAATCCTATCAGCCAACATCTTCTCGTGTCCCCTCTTAGCTCTCCTCAATTCACTTTTTAGCTCCTTCCTGGCTAATCTATAGCTATCCATTGCACTAACTGAGCCTTCAAGCCTCATCCTGACATTAGCCTCCTTTTTCTTCTTAACCAGCAAATCAACTTTTTTCGTACACCAAGGCTCTCTTACTCGACCATTTCCTCCCTGCCTGACAGGCACATACTTATCAAGGACTCGCAGCAGCTGCTCCTTGAATAAGCACCACATTCCAGATGTTCCCAGTCCCTGTAGTTCCCTAGTCCAATCTATGCACCCTAATTCTCTCCTGCTGGCCTCATAATTACCCTTCCCCCAGCTATAACTACAGCCCCCAGCTTCATGCCTATCCCTGTCCATCACTAAGGTGAACGTAACCGAATTGTGGTCACTATCACCAAAATGTTCACTAACTTCCAAGCCTACCACCTGGTCTGGCTCATTGCCCAGCACCAAATCCAATGTAGCCTCACCTCTAGTTGGCCTATCTACATACTGAGTCAAAAAACCTTCCTGCACACTCTGTACGAAAACTGACCCCTCTAACGAGCTAGAGCTATAGCTATTCCAATCAATATTAGCAAAATTAAAGTCCCCCATCACAATTACCCTACTACTTTCACTCCTAATCAGAATTGACTTTGCAATCCTTTCCTCAACCTCTCTAGAACTATTAGGAGGTCGGTAAAAGACTCCCAACAGGGTGACCTCTCCTCTCCTGTTTCTAATCTCAGCCCATACTACCTCAACAGACAACATAGAACATAGAACAATACAGCACAGAACAGGCCCTTCGGCCCTCGATGTTGTGCCGACCAAAATAAAAAGCAATGCCCCTCCTAACTAAACCATTCCCTTCTCATCCATATACTTATCAACTAACCTCTTAAACGCCACCAAACTTGGCGCATCCACAACAGCTGCAGGCAGGGCATTCCACTCCCTAATCACTCTTTGAGTAAAGAACCTACCTCTGATATCCGTCCTATAACTCATACCCCTTAATTTAAAGTTGTGTCCCCTCGTGCTAGCTTTCTCCATCCTAGGAAAAAGGCTATCACTGTCCACCCTATCCAAACCTCTAATTATCTTATATGTTTCAATAAGATCCCCCCTTAGCCGCCTCCTTTCTAACGAAAACAGCCTCAAATCCTTCAACCTCTCTTCATAGGACCTGCCCTCCATACCAGGCAACATCCTGGTAAACCTCCTCTGTACCCTCTCCAATGCCTCCACATCTTTCTTATAATGTGGCGACCAGAACTGCACACAATACTCCAAGTGCGGCCGCACTAGAGTTTTGTACAGCTGCAACATGATGCTGCGGCTCCTAAATTCAATCCCCCTACCAATAAAAGCTAAGACTCCATAAGCCTTCTTAACAACTTTATCCACTTGACTGCCTACTTTCAGGGATCTATTGACACATACACCAAGATCCTTCTGTTCCTCAACACTATTAGAGCCCTACCATTAGCCCTATACTCTACACATTTATTGTTCCTGCCAAAGTGCATTACCTCACACTTTTCCACATTAAACTCCATTTGCCACCTCTCGGCCCAGCTCTGCAACTTGTCCAAGTCACTCTGTAAACTAAAACACCCCTCTTCACTATCTACCACACCACCAACTTTAGTATCATCTGCAAATTTACTGATCCATCCCTCAATACCCTCATCCAGATCATTTATAAAAATTACAAACAGCAGGGGCCCCAAAACAGACCCCTGAGGCACACCACTCGTCACCGAACTCCACGAAGAAAATCTCCCATCAACCACCACCCTCTGTCTTCTATCTGCCAGCCAATTTCTAATCCAATTAGCTAAATCACCCTCTAAATCACAAGTCCTCATCAAACTTCTTTTCTGTCACCGTGATACTGTCTTTGACCAATAATGCCACTCCTCCCCCCCCTTCTACCTCCTTCTCTACTCCGACTAAAGCATTTGTACCCCGGAACCTGCAACATCCATTCCTGTCCCTGCTCTACCCAAGTCTCTGAAATGGCCACAACATCGAAGTTCCAGGTACTGGTCCAAGCTGCAAGTTCCTCCCCCTTATTGCGAATACTCCTTGCATTAAAGTATACGCATTTCAAACTATGCCCCACCCCACCCGTACGTCGCTGTGTTTTACAACTCTCTTCTATAACCCCCTTACTCTCATCCCTCTCAGCACCCCAACTACTTAGGATCCCACCCCCCCCCCGAATCAGTTTAAAGCCCCCATCATAGCCTTAGCAAATTTTCCCCCCAAGATATTAGTCCCCCTCTGGTTCAGGTGTAGACCATCTCTCTTGAAGAGGTCCCACCTATCCCAGAATGAGTCCCAATTGTTAAGGAACCTGAACCCCTCCCTCCTGCACCATCCACGCAGCCATGAGTTCAAACTTTCCCTTTCTCTGTTCTTCTCTAAACTATCCCTTGGCACAGGCAAGAGTCCAGAGATAACCACTCTGCCTGTTATGGACCTAAGCTTCCACCCTAACTCCATAAATTTCTGTTTAATATCCCCTTCCCTTGTCCTACCTACATCATGTGTCCCCACATGAACTATGACTTGGGGCTGACTCCCCTCTCCCTTAAGAATCTTAAAAACCCGATCTGTGACATCCTGGACCCCAGCCCCTGGGAGGCAACACACCAGCCCTGAGTCACTTTTATTACTATTTACTCTCCTATCTGTCCCTCTAACTATGGAGTCTCCTATAACTAGGCCTAATCTCTTATTCCCCCCACCCACCTGAGCATTCTCAGCAGGCTCACCCCCAGAGACCTGCTCCCTTTGGTCAGCTCCAGTTGATTCTTCCTCAACTGTAGCCTCCAAGACAGAAAATTTATTTTGGAGGGGAACAGCCCCAGGGGATTGTCTCCCCGATTGCTTCTTACCCCTCCTCCTAATAGTTACCCAAGAATCACTTTTAGGAGTTACATGGATTGATTATATAGACACACACATACAGTAAAGATACCGGGATGCAGGGATACTGCAGGAAAATAGCATTGAGGTAGATGATTAACCATGGTCTAAGTGAATGACAGGACAGACGCGAGAGGCTGAATGGCCTCATCTTGTCCCTATTGCAGACAGGCATAATTTTATTAATGGTGGAAAAGCTTTAAATAGCCTTCCCCTTCTTCCAATTTCCTAAGTTTCTTCAACAGTTGAGTGGTGGGAGTGTGGAATGAGCTGCCAGATAAGGTGGTAAATGTAGGGTCACTTTTAACATTTAAGAAATACTTGGACGGGTTCATGGATGAGAGAGGTGTGGAGGGATATGGTCCAAGTGCTCGTCAGTGGGACTAGGCAAAAAATGGTTCAGCACAGATAAGAAGGGCCAAAAGGCCTGTTTCTGAGCTTTTTTTTATGGTTCTACGACAGAAAGGACTTTCCATCTACCTTACTGTGTACTTATGATGATGATGGAGCAGCCTGCCATTGGCTGGGGTGCATATCTTCCCGTTCCAATGATATCTATGAGCTCTGTGTGACCCATACCTTCTGCCACCTGGATCATAACAGGTCAGAGGGACTGGAAGATCCCAATGGCAGGAAGAGCTGGAATATTTTGCCCAACATTTGGTCTCAGATGTAAGGTTCGAGAGAATATCTGAAAGAGTTGATTCACTCGATTATTCTTCACACTTGGCTAACCAATCTGAGTTCTGCACAACAGTTTTCCCAAAATGTGACACACATTTGGGGAACATCCTCAATGCTGCTTACCATGGCCTAGAATAGATGGTATAGATCTATCAATGGTATCTTCAAGCAACAGAAACAGCTGCAACAACTGTCAATTGACTTTCTTTACCCAAAGGGTGGTTCGGGAGTGGAATGCCCTGCCTGCAGCAGTTGTAGATGCGCCAAGTTTGGTGGCGTTTAAGAGGTTAGTTGATAAGTATATGGAAGAGAAAGGAATGGTTTAGTTTGGAGGGGTATAGCTTTTTATATTGGTCGGCGCAACATCGAAGGCCAAAGGGCCTGTTCTGTGCTATAATGTTCTATGTTCTATGTTCTATGACTTATTTTCAGCTTCTGGATCTAGCCTCTGTTTGCTTCGGTCTGCCTGTACTGTACCACTGGAGTCATCATCCTTCACTACAGACTTCTGCTGGCTGGGAATCCTGTTATGTTGTTTCAACCAAAGGTTATGATTCCTGAGGGTGTGATTGCCCTAGAGAGGGTGCAGAGGAGATTCATCAGAATGTTGCCTGGACTGGAATATTTCAGTTATAAAGAGAGGCAGGATAGAACTGTTTCCCTGTGAGCAAAGAAAGCTGACAGGGAGACATGTTTGAAGTATACAGAATTATGAAGGACATAGGATAGGTATGAAGAAACTTTTTCCTTTAGTAGAGACTTCAATAACCAAGACGTGCAGATTAAGGGAGCAGGGGACTTAGAGGGGATGTGAGGAAAGACTTTATCATCCAGAGAATGATGGGAATCTGGAACTCACTGTCTGAAAGAATGGCATAAGCAGGAACCCTGATCACATTTAAGAAGCATTTAGATGAACACTTGAATATACATAACATAAAAGGTTGTGGACCAAGTACTGGAAAATGGAATAAGAGTAGGAAGATGTCTGGGGGCTGACGCAGATGTGATGGGCTGAAAGGCCTCTCTTTGTGCTGTAAAACAGCATGAACCCATGAGGACAGTATGGTCGTAGTGTTAGCACTGTTGTCTCACAGCGCCAGGGACTCAGGTTCAAGTCTATCCTTGGTGACTGTGTGGAGTTTGCATGCTCCTCCGAGTGTTCCAATTTTCTCCTACTCTTCAAAGATGTGGAGGTTGGGGGGAATTAGTCATGGTGAATGCATGGATTTATCGGGTTAGGGCAGAGGAGGGACCCTGTGTGAGTGCTTTTTTGGAGAGTTGGTGCAAACTTGATGGGCAAATGGTTTCTTTTGAACTGTACAGATTCTATGATTCTGATCTTGTTTCCAGTCTGAGTTTCTTTAGCACCTTTGAGGTTCAGTTTTTATTTCTGAATAAAACTGAAATAAAATTTCAGTTTAATATTTGCCTTAGAGAGGACAAACTTTACCCACAGATTCTGTCCCAGTTAATAAGGAGATTTTGACAGGACGTGAGGAGTGACCTACAATCAATAGATATTTCTTCCCTTTTAACTCAAAGAAATGTTTCAAATTCTGCCACAGAAAGTTGGGAGCTGAAGAGAGCTCTTTATCAAACCCTGTATACACCAGGAAATTGGCTCTTATTTGTTAAACTTTTTGCTTGGGTTTGCCATGTTTATTGTGCCTTTGTGTGTTCCTGAAAGTTTCCAAATTCTTTGTGTTCTCCATATTTCAGAAAATTACAATAGTTGAATTTAAAAAGAAATTAATCTGAGCCGTTAGCTCTGGTGATCCAATACTATCAGTTCGCTAATTAGATTTGATTCCACAGGATCACAGAATCATTGCAGTTCAAAAGGAAGCCATTCAGCCTACTGTATCTGTACTGACCCTCTGAACAAATTTATATGACTATTCTTCCTGGGTTGTTTGGATAATCATCTAGTCTTCCTGCAGTATGTTCTTCATACCCTGGAATCAGGCAGGCCAGTTCCACACTAACTTTCCGTCAGGGAATGGCGAACAATAATTTCCTTCCCATTCCCATTATATTCAACCAATAGATATGAGACATTCGATGTGAAGAACAAGACATTATCCTCTGAGGGAAGTTGTCAGTATTTTTATAAAATTCTATCAGTACTTTCTGAGCTGTCTCAGCATTGGGGACATCTGGTATTGAATTGTGGGTTAAAACTCTCCCATTCTCAAATATTAGCAAAGATTCCTTTATAAATTGAGTATATTTCCGTCCTGTGAAACTCACTGAACCCCTTCCTCCACTCCAAATTCCACTTCCCTTGTCTCATTCTTTCAGTATCTCTTTCCATTATTTTTTCTCTCATATACTCATTTGGTTTGAAAGTATTTAAGCTGTAGTCTCAATCATTTCCTGTGGGAGTAAGTTTCATATTCAAACCCTACTCTGAGTAAAAACATTTCTCCTCATTTGCTCATTGGGTCAACTTGTGACTATCTTGTCTTTCTGGCTTGGAGTCTTAGATTCACTTCCAAATGGAAACCTCTTCATGTCGCTGTCTAACCCTTCAGAGATTTAAAGACTATCAGAATACCTGTTCCCAAATTAAAAATGCCCCAGTCTGTTCAATCTTTCCTGATGATTTCAATCTTTCAGATCTTGTACTGTCCTTTTAAATCATTTTCCATTTTCTCCAGTACTTCAAAATCCTTTTCATGGAATGGATTTTAAAATCGTGAACATTCTGACCAGAACTGTATGTGTTCTGACTAGAACTGCATTCATTCTCTCTGTGCAGTCTAACCAGGACCCAATATAATTTAAAATAATTTCATAGTGTGTTAATACTACATCCAAGATATTAGTAGCAGGGGGAGTTAGGCAGTGAATTACTGAGTGTAGGGCTCAGGTAGCTGAAGTCATGGCTGCTAATGGTGCAGTGAATACAGTTGGAGTGAGCAAACAGAGGAGTGTAGATCTCTCAGAGACATGCAGGGCTGGAGGTGATTGCAGAGATAGGAAAAGGGGAAAGCCATGGAGGGATAGGAACATTTGAAATTTGTGCCATTATCGCTCTAGGAAACAATGTGGGTCAGTGTGTATATTGATGATGGGTGAACAAGTCTTGATTCAAATTCAGATACTGTGGGCAAGTTTTATTATTATAAGAAATAATGAAATTAGTCTTAAATAAATTGCTGAGTAATGATGGAATGAAAAGAGACAAAGTGCATATTTATTCTTGAATTCACAGCATCAAAAACAACTGTGCTCAGTTCACCGTTCATTTTAATACATCACAACCTGTAAATATATCTGACAATCAGCTGTTTGTTTGGTTGGAATGGAAGCTTACGATTCATGCAAAAAATTCAACATGTCATGCGTTTTGACAGGCCAGTTAATAACATGCAGATCTTGCAGCTGGACTCTACATATGGCTGTTATACTTCAGAAAGAATTTGTGCAGAATAATTTGAGATATTTTGATGAGACAGGCACTATAAAATTCTATGTTCCTTTTATATATTTAATATATAATTCCACCAGGTGGAGACACAGACACCAGATGGCAAAACAGAAAGTCAGAGCCACAGTGGGGAAACTGGAAGGTCTGAGCTTGGTTTCTGGTAAATGAACACACTTACAGACAAAGAACAAGAACAAAGAGCAACACAGCACAGGAAACAGGCCCTTCGGCCCAACGAGCCCGCGCTGCCGTCCTAATGTCCTAATGACATATTCTTGTCTTTAGGCTATGCCTATTGTTGAAGATTCCCATATAGGGACCAATATAGGGACAATTTGTTACCCAAATTGAGAGGAAGTCACAAAAATGCTTTCTTTTTTCTAAAAAAGCGCTATTTTTACCGTTCATGAAGAATTTGTCAAAAATATGTCATTACTAAACGCTGACATCAGGAATGTGACTTTAGGATATTTTGCTGCCTCTAACTTTGGTTCAATCAGTATAAATATTGAAACTGCAAATCCCCCAAGATCATAACAGGAGTACAACATCTACGCAGCGTCTCAATCATCAAGATTCTCACAATCAGACAAAATAGGTCAAAACATCAAAGATCTTTTATTGAATTTTAGTCTCGGATAGAGCGCGTGAATTTGAATGTTGTAGAATAAAATTGATCAATTCATGTTGTTATTTCACAATGTCTGCATCAAGTTCCCTTATACATGTTGTGTTTGAGGATAACTATATGTTCTTGCCACATCGATGCTCCCAGTTATTTTAGATAGCTGTTGTGTTTACAGCATACAGCCAGAACTTCCAACTGAGACTTTCAGATCAGATTAGTCTTTGAGTGAATTGGGGGCCAATAAAATCACACAAGGTCCATTTATTGCAAGTTTGAATTACTGTAGAGTCACTAATGACAACAAGTTCATTAGAGCAATTTAGAACAGAACTCATTAGATTTGATGAATAGGGAATGAATTGCATTGAGGACAACTGTCTGCAATCCCTGATAACTCTATCTTAGAGAAACAGCTTGTTCCTTTCAAAATTTACTTATTGCCAAAACCCATCTGCTGAACACAATGACAGAGATTTACCAAAATAAACTGTCAGGGAGCATTACATTGTTAAAAATTTAATTCTTAACTTGGTGAACCTTCCACAGTAGAGACAAGGTGAGTAAATATGAATTAGGAGCAGGAGTAGGCCAGTAGGCCCCTCGAGCCTGCGCCACTATTCAGTAAGATCATGGCTGGTCTGATCTAACTTCAGACCCACATTCCTGCCTAATCCGATAACCTTACACCTTCTTGTTAATCAAGAATCTGTCTAGCTCTGCCTTAAAACTATTCAAAGACTCTGATTCCTCTGCCTTTTGAGGAAGAGAGTTTCAAAATATCATGGTCCACTGAGAGATATTAGATACTGAACTGGTTCAGTTGCAAAGAGATATATTTTCTAGTAAACTTTGGAATATTCCCAATATATGTCGTTGTACAATTTTCTCTCTTGAGATCTAGAAAACTCACTTTTAACTCACTGCTAGCTTAACATTAAAGCAATACTTTGCACTCTTTAAACTAATTTCTTCAGCAGTCTGGAATCATTTTTAGCTAGAGTGTGTCTTAGATGTTTTTAATCCTCAATCTACGGCATATCTCTACCAACTGAAACTAAAACTCTTACCTTTGTCTCTCTCTTGTGTTTCCCTGTGTGGTCCTGTTCTTTGATCCCCTGTTGATTTGATTACATTTGATTTGGTTTATTAATTTCACATGTATTTGTATACAGTGAAACATATCGTTTCTTGCGCATTGCACAGACAAAACATAACATTCACAGAGAAGGAAAGGAGAGTACTCTATAGGTATTTGAAACAGAAAATAAATAACAAGGTGAATGTTGTTCCTATAGAAAGAGAACTTGGGGAACTAATTAGGGAAAATAATGAAATGGCAGATATTAGAAAGTGTTATCCTGCCAGCCTTTAACTGAGCCTTTAGGTTTGTGAGAGTATGTTTTATATTTAGAGTTTATGCTAAGTATTAATATTCGATACTCCAGTTCCAGCAGAAATGTTCTTGGCATTGTTCACAATGTCAAAAGCTGTAAGTAATTTTGCAAATTGTGAGTCTGTGTTTGTGATTGAGAACCAGCTGAGATTGGGTTTAATTATTGAATTAATGAACTGAGGAGAGCTGGGATGCTGAGTTGTATTTTTTTTTAAAGCAGCAATGTGCATTATACACATGATAAATAAAGATCAAATCAATATGGAATCTACAGAAGTTTAAGGATTCGTTTTATGAATCAGTAATGATCTTTGCATGGAAAAGTGGATGTGGAAAAGTGTGAGGTAATGCACTTTGGCAGGAACAATAAATGTGTAGAGTATAGGGCTAATGGTAGGGCTCTTAATAGTGTTGAGGAACAGAAGGATCTTGGTGTATGTGTCAATAGATCCCTGAAAGTAGGCAGTCAAGTGGATAAAGTTGTTAAGAAGGCATATGGAGTCTTAGCTTTTATTGGTAGGGGGATTGAATTTAGGAGCCGCAGCATCATGTTGCAACTGTACAAAACTCTAGTGCGGCCGCACTTGGAGTATTGTGTGCAGTTCTGGTCCCCACATTATAAGAAAGATGTGGAGGCATTGGAGAGGGTACAGAGGAGGTTTACCAGGATGTTGCCTGGTATGGAGGGCAGGTCCTATGAAGAGAGGTTGAAGGATTTGAGGTTGTTTTCGTTAGAAAGGAGGCGGCTAAGAGGGGATCTTATTGAAGCATATAAGATGATTAGAGGTTTAGATAGGGTGGACAGTGATAGCCTTTTTCCTAGGATGGAGAAAGCTAGCACGAGGGGACACAGCTTTAAATTAAGGGGTATGAGTTATAGGACGGATATCAGAGGTAGGTTCTTTACTCAAAGAGTGATTAGGGAGTGGAATGCCCTGCCTGCAGCTGTTGTAGATGCGCCAAGTTTGGTGGCGTTTAAGAGGTTAATTGATAAGTATATGGAAGAGAAGGGAATGGTTTAGTTTGGAGGGGCATTGCTTTTTATTTTGGTCGGCACAACATCAAAGGCCGAAGGGCCTGTTCTGTGCTGTATTGTTCTATGTTCTATGTTCTATGTTTGCCCCTGGTTTTAAAACATCGACTTCTGTCACATGATACCCTGTGGTAAGAATGTTAAGAGTATCATCTGAAACTCAAAAGCTTATTCTATAGTTCCTGATAACAAGTTTCTTTCTTCTGTCACATATCTGTCCTTTGATCCTTTACTTGTACAGATACATTCTGGATCTGTCTGTCTCAGGGAATAGAGGTAAAGAGGAGATCCACTTCAGACTCTCATTCTCCATAACAAATCCCTCTCAGTTCTTCACATTCTTAAATAATCATTTCCTTCTCCTTTACAATGTTTCAAACTCTATGACTCTCTCGATAATTCATTTTCTCACATTTTCACCATAAACAGCTGAATCTAAATTCTTTTATTTCTCCCAACTCTGAACCTGAGGGTTCCCAGTTTGATAGTTTGGGGTAATTATAAATATATTCTCTGCAACCACTATATTAGCTCCTGACTCGAGTCTCAAGTTGGATTCTTACATTGTTTTCTATTGAAGAGCCGTTGTATTATAGTCACTCCCACCCTCAAGGCTCTTGGTTGGAATCTTATCACTGTTCACACCTATGGGGCATTCCCATTCCGCTGCAGCAAATGGAGATTTGGTTGCCTGCAAAATACTCCAACTTATCCGCAGTGGAAACATGACGCAAATGACATGTGAGATCGTGCTCTTTATCTTTCGAGTTAACTTCTGTGAGATGGATTGTAGCCAAAGATAAAGAAGCCAGAGTAGATTACACAGGCCCTCAATCCCTACGTACTTTTTACAATGGAGTGGGGGAGAAAATTACTCTCATTAAATTCAAATAATTATATTAGATATCAATTCAATATTGAGTTTCAGGCCTCATCCTCACTTCCGTGCTTAGAATGGTTGTTATCGTATATTTTATATATGTTAGAACAATGCAGTGGTGACACTTGTTTATTTGTGTTTAACAGACTTTATTCACTGTGCTTTGAAATGTCTGCTCCAAGCTTTCAGCTCTTTGTACAGTTTGTTCACTTTTCTCTAAGTTGACGCCCAGGTTTAACTAACCAAGGCATGATAAAAATCAATAGCAAACAGATTCACATAATCAAACACAGAGCTATTGAACACATTTCCCAATCTTGACCCTCTGATTTAGGGGTGGATTTTTATTCATAGAAATCA
This sequence comes from Sphyrna mokarran, assembly GCA_024679065.1. Classification (NCBI taxonomy): domain Eukaryota; kingdom Metazoa; phylum Chordata; class Chondrichthyes; order Carcharhiniformes; family Carcharhinidae; genus Sphyrna; species Sphyrna mokarran. Next base: position 149,079,488 of record JAGIQG010000002.1, read on the forward strand.
TAGAAACATTACAGTACAGAAAGAAGCCATTTGGCCCATTGAGTCTGCACCGACCAAAATCCCACCCAGGCCCTACCCCGATATTCCTACGTACATTTAAGTACGTACGTACTTAAAAAGTGTGAGGTAATGCACTTTGGCAGGAACAATAAATGTGTAGAGTATAGGGCTAATGGTAGGGCTCTTAATAGTGTTGAGGAACAGAAGGATCTTGGTGTATGTGTCAATAGATCCCTGAAAGTAGGCAGTCAAGTGGATAAAGTTGTTAAGAAGGCATATGGAGTCTTAGCTTTTATTGGTAGGGGGATTGAATTTAGGAGCCGCAGCATCATGTTGCAACTGTACAAAACTCTAGTGCGGCCGCACTTGGAGTATTGTGTGCAGTTCTGGTCCCCACATTATAAGAAAGATGTGGAGGCATTGGAGAGGGTACAGAGGAGGTTTACCAGGATGTTGCCTGGTATGGAGGGCAGGTCCTATGAAGAGAGGTTGAAGGATTTGAGGTTGTTTTCGTTAGAAAGGAGGCGGCTAAGAGGGGATCTTATTGAAGCATATAAGATGATTAGAGGTTTAGATAGGGTGGACAGTGATAGCCTTTTTCCTAGGATGGAGAAAGCTAGCACGAGGGGACACAGCTTTAAATTAAGGGGTATGAGTTATAGGACGGATATCAGAGGTAGGTTCTTTACTCAAAGAGTGATTAGGGAGTGGAATGCCCTGCCTGCAGCTGTTGTAGATGCGCCAAGTTTGGTGGCGTTTAAGAGGTTAATTGATAAGTATATGGAAGAGAAGGGAATGGTTTAGTTTGGAGGGGCATTGCTTTTTATTTTGGTCGGCACAACATTGAAGGCCGAAGGGCCTGTTCTGTGCTGTAATGTTCTATGTTCTATGTTCTATGTACTTTACCCACTAATCCCTCTAACATATAATCTCAGGACACTAAGTGTCAATTTTATTAGCACGGCCAATTAACCTAACCCGCACATCTTTGGACTGTGGGAGAAAATCAGAGCAACTGGAGGAAACCCACACAGACACGAGGAGAATGTGCAAACTCCACACAGACAGTGACCCAAACTGGGAATTGAACGCAGGTCCCTGAAGCGGCGAAGCAGCAGTGCTAACCATTGTGCTACCGTGTTGCTCAATGGGTTCCTGAGCCAGTTGATATATCACATGGGTGTCAACCAAGGCCTCAGCCCAGTTATATTGTTTATTCGCACAATACACCAAAATGTGAGAAACTGGTAAAAAATATCAGGGGAAATTTAACTACAAATGTCATCCAGTAAAAGCAAAGTTTCTGCATTTTTGAGCTCCTTTAAAAGTGTGAGCAGATACATTTTGGGAGGGCTAACAAGGCAAGAGAGTACAAAATGAACAGATAGGACTCGAGCAAGTGAGGGACCTGGGGTGGGTGAGAGATTCCAGAAGGCAGCAGGATAGGTAGATAAGTTGGTTAAGAAGGTATATGTGATCCTTGCCTTTATTAGCGGAGGCATCCTCATGTCTGTGTGGAGTTTGCACATTCTCCTCGTGTCTGTGTGAGTTTGCACATTCTCCTCGTGTCTGTGTGGGTTTCCTCCAGTTGCTCTGATTTTCTCCCACAGTCCAAAGATGTGCGGGTTAGGTTAATTGGCCATGCTAATAAAATTGTCACTTAGTGTCCTGAGATTATATGTTAGAGGGATTAGTGGGTAAAGTGCGTAGGGATATCAGGGTAGGGCCTGGGTGGGATTTTGGTCAGGCGAGTGAAGAAATATTTATTCACAATAAAAGTTATTTTTTAAATTAGATGTTCTAACATTAAAATTGTGAACTGAAAACATTGAGATGCTTAAATATCTTTCTAACTAATGCAGCCGTTTACTAGTGCTATCTCAGTGTAACTAGAACTTCCTAATCCCACATGGCCGAGCACTACATGTCAGTGACTCCCAGAGTGTACATCAGGCATGGAGGGGACCTGCTGCCTACCCTGCCCCACGGTCTGTGATGCGTGTGGTGGGTGTCCTCTGGAGCACCCTGGATATTGAGGACCCTGACCTGATTCCAGATGTCTGGGATGTTTCCATGACACCTTCCTGGTCCTGCTGTCCCTGGTATCAGGAAGTAAGGAGTCAGAAGGTGTAGCCACAGCCACAGTTTCCTGGCTGGAAAGCCCCAACATGCGTTTGAGTCCTCCCTTAGATTTCCTGCGGTCCTGAGTCACTCCATGGGGCTTTAAGTTTAAGATCCGTGGGGTTATGCTGCAACTGTACAGGACCTCAAGTCACAAGTGAGACCACTTGTGGAATATTGTGTGCAATTCTGGTCACTTCACTATATGAAGGATGTGGAAGCGTTGGAGAGAGTACAGAGGAGATTTACCAGGATGCTGCCTGGTTTGGAGGGTAGGTCTCATGAGGAAAGCTTGAGAGAGCTGGGGCTTTTCTCTTTAAAGAGGATGAGAATGAGAGGCGATTTAATAGACGTTTATAAGATAATGAGGGGGATAGATAGAGTGGACGTGCAGAGACTATTTCCTCAGGTGGATATAGCTGTCACTAGGCTGCATAACTATAAGGTTCATGGTGGGAGATATAGGAGGGATGTCCGAGGGAGATTCTTTACTCAGAGAGTGGTTGGGGTGTAGAATGCACTGCCTGCTATGATAGTGGAGTCGGACACTTTAGGAACTTTCAAGCGGTTATTGGATAGGCACATGGAGCACACCAGAATGATAGGGAGTGGGATAGCTTGATTTTGCATTCAGACATAACTCTGAACAGCATCGAGGGCTGAAGGGCCTGTATAGTGCTGTACTGTTCTATGTTCTAGTGCTTCTGCAGTGAGCTTCAGAAGCTCCGGCATCACCTGACACCACCAGTCCTGGAGGACCACCTACGTCCTACTCATAGTGGACGAATCCTGAGCCCCATTCTCAAGGGTTATTGCCATAGCCCAATGTGTCTCCGCACTGTCCCGCTGGATCTCCTGCAAGCTCTGAAGTCCCTCAGCCTTGGGCTGCAAAACGTCAAGGATCCCGTTCAATCCCTCAGCTGTGGCCCGTTTACTTCCCCTTTACTTCTATGGTCACAACAACCAATTACGGCATTGTTATACACGAGATTAATAATACTCTAAACACTGTACGGTGCATCATTAATCATTATACACAGCTAATAGGAAACTCAATCAGGAGGATGTTTGTTGTTGTTTGCTGGTATTTGCTGATTTGAAATTTGGCTGTCCTTGACTCTGGAAGTATAATTTGGATTTTCATAAACAGTTCTTTTCTCGGAGCTAATTCTGCATTATTCTCACAAGGTATAATAAATAGCAAAGGCACAATCATCAGACAACTCAGATTCAACTAAATCTTCCGTAGCAGTGTTCATAACACTTGGGACTAAAGAGCTTTGTACATCTGGAGGTGATTCTGATTAATCATTTTGAGATGGCAACAATTGATAAACATGTTGTTGTCAAACTAATTCATCTTTGAGTTGAACTCTGTAAGAAATTGGGCCTGTTTTTGTTTAAACTGTGTCTGGTACCCTTTTACCACTTGTGACATAGTTATACAAAGGCCGAAGGGCCTGTTCTGTGCTGTATTGTTCTATACCTAAAACCCCACCTCCTTGTTGAAATTAGTATTTTCTTGTCTTTACCTCTCACCTAGCAATATTGACATTTGAGTGCCTCTGAAGTTTCTGAAGGTAATAACAAATCAAAATTAGATCTCAATTTCTTCTTTACAAGAGTAATGCAGGTGAACTTTATGAATCGTGTTTCTATTAGATGCCAAAAAACTATATATTGTACATACTATACTCGACATAATAATGAAACTTGCTCTCTTGAAGCTTTTAAAAAATGTTTCAAGGATTGTTCAAAGCTTTCAGTTAATTGATTGGTTGATATGTTATAAGATGCAGATTTTAAATGCTGAATTCCATTTTTGAGATAATCTTTCTGGTTAATCAAATCATGCTAAATTTTGTCAAGCGTTTCATTGATTTGTTGAGACATTGTAGATCTTATGTTAATAACTCTGGCCACTTTGAGAATATGGACTTTAGTAAGGCGTTCGATAAGGTTCCCCATGGAAGGCTTCTGCAGAAAATGCAGATGTATGGGATTGAGGGTGATTTAGCTAATTGGATTAGGAATTGGCTAGCTGATAGAAGACAGAGGGTGGTGGTTGATGGAAATTATTCATCATGGAGTTCGGTTACAAGTGGTGTACCTCAGGGATCTGTTTGGGGCCCCTGCTGTTTGTAATTTTTATAAATGATCTGGATGAGGGTATTGAAGGATGGATTAGTAAATTTGCGGCTGACACCAAAGTCGGAGGAGTGGTAGATAGTGAAGAGGGGTGTTATAGTTTGCAGAGAGACTTGGACAAGTTGCAGAGCTGGGCTGAGAGGTGGCAAATGGAGTTCAATGCGGAAAAGTGTGAGGTAATTCACTTTGGCAGGAATAACAAATGTGTAGAGTATAGGGCTAATGGTAGGACTATTAATAGTGTTGATGAACAGAGGGATCTTGGTGTATGTGTGCATAGATCCCTGAAAGTTGGCAATCAAGTCGATAAGGTTGTTAAGGCATATGGAGTCTTAGCTTTTATTGGTAGGGGGATTGAATTTAGGAGCCGCAGCATCATGTTGCAACGGTACAAAACTCTAGTGCGGCCGCACTTGGAGTATTGTGTGCAGTTCTGGTCCCCGCATTACAAGAAAGATGTGGAGGCATTGGAGAGGGTACAGAGGAGGTTTACCAGGATGTTGCCTGGTATGGAGGGCAGGTCTTATGAAGAGAGGTTGAGGGATTTGAGGTTGTTTTCGTTAGAAAGAAGGCAGCTAAGAGGAGAGCTTATTGAAACATATAAGATGATTAGAGGTTTAGATAGGATGGATAGTGATAGCCTTTTTCCTAGGATGGAGAAAGCTAGCACGAGGGGACATAGCTTTAAATTAAGGGGTGGTGGTTATAGGACAGATGTCAGAGGTAGGTTCTTTACCCAGAGGGTGGCAAGGGTATGGAATGCCCTTCCTGCTGCAGTTGTAGATGCGCCAAGTTTGGGGGCATTTAAGAGATTAGTAGATAATTTTATGGATGAAAAGGAAATGGTTTAGGTTAGAGGGTTATTGCTTTTTCTTAATTGGTCGGCGCAACATCGAGGGCCGAAGGGCCTGTTCTGCGCTGTAATGTTCTATGTTCTATGTTCTATATCAATAATGACTAAGACCAGATAACTCTCAAACAGACCAGTATAGTCTACATGTAATCATTGCCATGGCATTCCAAATGTGTAAAGGAGAAAACAATAATGTATTTCTTGTTCATGCACAGAATTGATCCGTCACATTTTTTCCTCAATCTGAGGACCCAGATCTGGCACCAAAAATGCTCATTTCTGCATTCAGATTATAATGAGTTTGTTCCACACAGGCCAGGAAAAATGATCACTCAGATTCCCCAAAATAGACACTCAGCTTGGGCAGTCAACTCAAGCCTTCTTGACACATAAATGTCAAATCAGGATGCATACAATATATTCCAATTATTGTTCCTTTCAATAGCAGATCCATCATGCTCCCCATCACAGGATCTTTTTTGGTAGGGTCCCTAAACCTGAGAAACCGCTTCAGGCAAATGAGACCCAGGAAAAAATAAAGAATATTTGGAAAACTAGTTGCTGGCATCTTTTCAATAGAACATAGATCATAGAACATTACAGCGCAGAACAGGCCCTTCGGCCTTCGATGTTGCGCCGACCAATTAAGAAAAAGCAATGACCCTCTAACCTAAACCATTCCCTTTTCATCCATAAACTTATCTACTAACCTCTTAAACGCCACCAAACTTGGCGCATCTACAACTGCATCAGGCAGGGCATTCCATACCCTTACCACCCTCTGGGTAAAGAACCTACCTCTGACATCCGTCCTATAACTACCACCCCTTAATTTAAAGCTATGTCCCCTCGTGCTAGCTTTCTCCATCCTAGGAAAAAGGCTATCACTGTCCACCCTATCTAAACCTCTAATCATCTTATATGTTTCAATAAGCTCTCCTCTTAGCTGCCTTCTTTCTAATGAAAACAACCTCAAACTCCTCAGCCTCTCTTCATAAGACCTGCCTTCCATACCAGGCAACATCCTCCTCTGTACCCTCTCCAATGCCTCCATATCTTTCTTATAATGTGGGGACCAGAACTGTACACAATACTCCAAGTGCGGCCGCACTAGAGTTTTGTACAGTTGCAACATGACATTGCGGCTCCGAAATTCAATCCCCCTACCAATAAAAGCAATAGGTAAAGCTAAGTGGGATAATTCTTTAACATTAGCTTTGGCACCCTGATTAATGATCTATACTATCAAAGGAGACTGCAGATAAGATCAGGGACCATCATTGCAATTGTCTAGCAGGTAAGCAAGCTTTGATTTTATACGACCTAAAAATACTAGTGATGAGTTGATGATCAGTCAATAATATGAAACGACAACCATATAAATAATGATGAAACCTTCATACACCAGATATTATACTCAATGCTTCTTTATTTATCTGAGCATTGTTAGATTCTACCCTAGTTAGATTGTGCACTAAGGTACTCAAAGCAAAAGTTATTGCTTGTTTTTCTCCTGACTGTATGAAACTGTTGCTTCCATTCCACAATCTAAAGGGACATAACTGAGGAGTTATAGCAGTTTCAGATTAAGATAAACCAACATTTCAGATTTCTGCAAAGCATCTTTAACATGTTTTTTTCATATTCCGTTGTTCAGTCCCACGGCTATTTCACACATAGTAAATTATGCAGTAACTTCAGAAGTGTATCTAAATTAGGAATAAATTTATTGTAATAATTTCTTATCCTTGGAAGGACCTCAGTTACATTACATTCATAGGACATGGTACTTCTAAAATAGTTTCCAGCTTTTTAGGTTCTTGATGTCGGTCTTTAATAATAATAACATGACTTAAATACTAAACTGACGTTGAAAAAAATCACCCTTTTCTTTCTTGATACACAAACCAGGTGCCTGAAGATATTTCAATGTTACTTCTAAATCACTCAAGTGTTCTTGTTCATTGGAGCCCATAATTAGAATACCAAGCAGTTAACATTGTACACCAGAGAGACCAATGAAAATGTAATCCATCAATCTTTAAAAATCGACTGGTCCAAATGTTATTTAGAACATAGAACATAACAGCACAAACAGGCCTTTTGGCCCACAAGTTGTGCCAATCATATCAGTACTACTAGGCCATAGAACTATCTGTAGCTCCCAATCCCATTTAATCCCATGTACAAATCCCATTTTAAAAGGCAATTGCTTAAAATGAAAAAGACCTTTCTGAGTAATGATGGTAAGCAATGGTTGAGAGTCAATGGCTACTTTAAATATGTGTAAACCAAATGAGTTTAAATATATGTAGTCATTGAATCTCAGCCATCTCAACACAAAAAAAAATCAATATGGTTGATTTTATGTCCATCTGATAACGCAGCAAAGAAATCATCAATTAAAGGGAAGTAGATATTGATCAGCACACATCACCAGGTTTATGGTCATTTTAAAATCCCATCTATAGATTAGATCATTTGATTTCATTATAGATACAATGGACCTATCATATTGTAAGTTGATCTTTCTCTACACTCCAGCTATGATTTTAATGTTGCATTTTGCACTCTCTCTTTTCCTTCTCCCTTATGTACTCTATGAACAGTATGTTTTGTCTGTATATTGTGCTAAAAACAATACTTTTTACTGTATACTAATACATGTGACAACAGTAAATCAAATCAAGAATCAAGTTGAATCGAAAGTCATTCATTGCAACACCAGTGTTAACAAGTTGTATTAATTTTTCTTTGACTTTGCAGTGATTTGCATCTGGAACTGCTCACGTTTTAAGATTTTTTGGTTGATTACTAGGCTTTATCTTGAGATTCACTTGAACTTCCTTCACTGAGCTAATTCTCCGTTCAAATACACCAGTATTTATCCAGAAGGTGCTGTAGATCTGTTTTGGCATCAACTAATCTATTGCCAGCACTCCAGGTAAACTTTATCTTCTCCAAACCTTGTTCTTTGTCTTCAAACATGATCTCCCAAATAGAACTGGAAATTTATCATGGACTACGCGGAGGAGCAATTCTACTGTTTACCTACTCAACTCTACATTGTCCATGATGTAATCTTTCAATAGTATTATCTGTTCTGTGTACAAAGAACAAAGAACAAAGAACAAAACAGCACAGAAAACAGGCCCTTCGGCCCAACGAGCCCGCGCCGCCACCCCGATGTTCCCACTTCTACCCATGATCCCTGTCTATGTTTATAGGAATCTGCATTGGAACCAAATTTATGAGACAATTTAGGGAGAATTTGTTTTGCCAGTCAGTCTAAGAGCACATCTTTGGGATGTGGGAGGAAACCAGAGCACCCGGAGAAAACCCACACAAGCACGGGGAGAATGTGCAAACTCCCACAAACACAGACCCAAATCCATGTATCTGCACAGCACAGCGATAGTCACTGAGCTGTCATATTGCCCATCAAATGGTCCAGGTCAAGCATACACTAACGACGTGAAGCACTAGGATACTCTAGTAAAAAATCCAAGAGCAGCCCTCTCACGACCCATCGCGTGTATGCCCCTTGTTAGACAACAAGGTGGACTGAAATACCTGTAGGATAAAACAGAAATACATCAATATCATTCACAATTTACACAATTCCCAGGGAACTCCCAAGGCTCATGATCCCTATTTTAAATCAGTTTTCTACATCCCTCCATCCCATTCTGTTCATGTGCCCATCTAATTATCTCTTAAATAACCCCAGCGTGCCTGCCTCCACTACCTTACTTGGCAGCACATTCCAAACCCCCACAATCTTCTGTGTGAAAAAACTCCCTCTAGCATCCAAATTATTCCTTACCCCCTTCACCCTAAGCCCATGACCCCTCGTGCTATTCGAGTCCATCCTAGGAAAAAGTTTAACCCTGTTTACTCTATCTATACACTTCATAATCCTGTACACCTCTATTAGACCTCCTCTCAGTCTATGTCTTTCTAAAGAAAACAGTCCCAGTTTGCCTAACCTCTCCTCGTAACTCAGACCTTCCATACCAGGCAGCATCCTGGTAAACCTCCTCTGCACTCTCTCCAAAGTCTCCACGTCCTTCCGGTAGTAAGGCGACCAGAACTGGACGCAGTATTCCAAATGAGGTCTAACCAACGTTCTATACAACTGCAACATTAAAGGCCAGCTCTTGTTCTCTACACCTCTTCCTATCAAGGCTAGCATATGTATGTTTTTCATACCAGCTGGCTTTAAAAAAAGATGCTCCAGCTTTTGTTGGTATGTACTCTCAGGAATTAAAGATACAGCAACATCTTAATATGTTATCCATGTAGCTTCAGAATCACTAAGAATCGAAATGATTCATCTTGTATGGATAAGACATTCAGTTAGAGCTCTTTATCATATTTTCTGCTTGCACAATTGTAATTCTTTCTTCCATGTTGTAAATTCTTTTTGCAGAATGCAACTTGTTCAAGAGTAAGTTTGCAGGAAACATAACTGACTGCAAATGCTTTTGTAGATATGTGAAGAGAAAAAAACTGATGAAGAGAAATGTAGGTCACTTATAGTTAGAATCAGGTGGACTCATAATGGGCAACAAAGAGATGACAGACCTGCTAAACAAATACTTTGGATCTGTCTTCATTAAGAAGCATAATTAACCTTCCAGGAATGGTAGGGATAGAGGGTTTAGCATGAAAGAAGAACTGAAGGAAATTCTTATTAGTCAGGAAATTGAATTGGGGAAATTGCTGGGACTAAAACCCAATAAGTCCCCAGGGCCTGATGCTCTGTATCCCAGAGTACTGAAGGAAGTGGCCCGAGAAAATGGGATGCATTGGTGATCATTTCCCATCATTCTATAGACTCTGGATGAGTTCCAATGGATTGGAGGATGGCGAATGTAACCCCACTTTTTAAAAAAGGAGAGAGAAAATGGGGAATTATAGACCAGTTAGTCTGACATCAGTCATGGGGAAAATGCTGGAGTCAATTATTAAGGATGTAATAACTGAATATTTGGAAAATGGTGACAGGATCTGTCCAAGTCAGCATGGATTCACTGAAGGAAATTTGTGCTTGACATATCTTTTGGAATTTTTTGAGGATGTGACCAGTAAAGTGGACAAGGGTGAACCAGTGGATGTTACGTACCTGGACTTTCAAAAGGCTTTTGACAAGATTCCGTACAAGAAAATAGTGAGCAATGGAATTGGAGATAATGTATTGATATGCATAAAGAACTGATTGGCAGATAGGAAACAGGGAATGGAAATAAACGGGTCCTTTTCAGATTGGCAGGCAGTGACTAGTGGGGTACCACAGGGTTCAGTGCTGGGAATGCAGCTATTCACAATATACATTAATGATTTGAACAAAGGAATTGAATGCAATCTCTCTAAATTTACAGACAAACTAAGCTGGGTGGCAGTATGCACTTGAAGAAAAGGCAAAGAGGCTGCAGGGTGAGTTGGACATGCTGGCAAATACTTGGCAAATGCAACATAATGTGGATAAATGTGAGGTTATCCATTCTGGTGGCAAAAACAAGAAGGAAGATTATTATCTGAATGGTGGCAGTTTAGGAAAAGGGGAAGAGCAACATGACCTGGGTACCATGGTGGAACGGTCGCTGAAGGTTTACAATGCAGGAACAGCAGGGGGTGAGGAAAGCTAATGGCATGCTGGCCTTCACAGCGAGAGGATTTGAGAATAGGAGTAAGGATGTTTTGTTATACAGGGCCTTGGTGAGGACACACTTTGAGTATTGTGTACAGTTTTGGTCTCCTAGACTGAGGAAATTCATTCTTGCTATGGAGGGAGTTGAGTAAAGGTTCACCAGACTGATTGCTGCAATGACATTTGGAGAGACTGGATTAACTAGGCTTGTACTCACTGGAATGTGGCAGAATCTCACAGGAACATGTAAAATCCTGATGGGACTGGAAGAATATTCCTGATGTTGGCAAAGTGCAGAACTAAGGGTCACAGTCTAAGAATAAAGGGGTAAGCTATTCAGGACTGAGATAGGGAAGAATTTCTTCACTTAGAGATTTGTGAACCTGTGAAAATCTCTAAACAAAAAGCTGTCGAGGGCAGTTTGTCCAAGGAGCTGGATATGGCCCTTGTGGCTAAAGGAATCAAAGGATATGGAGATAAAGTGGGAATGGGTTACTGGAAGTGCACAAACAGCCATAATCATATTGAATGGTGATACAGACTCAAAGGGCCAAATGGCCCATTCTGCACCTATTTACTATTCTTCGATGTAAAAAGGCTTGTTTTATTTGTATTCGAATGTTACAGTTATTTGTTAATTGAATTCTTTGTCATCCAACATTACTCCATATCTTGATTTACTCCTGCCATTATCCAACCAATATGTTCCTTTCCACATTTAGTTTAAATATTTCTCGATTTTATTACCTAAATGCAGATGTAATGTTACATCGCCTGATCCTTAAAATATAAAAAGCAGCTGGTGTCATATTGTTAAATAGAACTTGTTTTTAGTCAAATACTACACATCTTTAAGATTTTTGATTATAAGTGCCCTTTAAATTTAATAGCTTTGCCTCTGAATGTCAGCTGCAATTAAATTCTCCTCAGATAAATTAAAGCTTATCAGTATCGTCCAGCATGGAAATTATTAAAATTAACAACTAATGCACACTCCAGAGCATCAACAACTAATTGCTGATTTTTGGTCATCTCTTATCGCAGATGCCAATTTGCGGAACAAAATGTCACTAAGCAGTTCTTGTGTTGTTGTGACCTTTATTTTGCATCGGTTTCAATCAATCAAAAGGCAGGAAGGTCCATGTAGAGGTCATGCACTTCTTGTGATTACAAAGTGAGAGAATTGCAGGCATGTTCCTTTCTTCCCAAAACAATTAACGAACAGAGATCCATTGGGCTGTTTAAGTGGGGTTTTCTTTTTATTTCCCTTTGGTCTACTCTTCTCTGTAACCTGCTACTCTGAAATAGTCATTTGTTTAAATGTCTACATTGCAGGAAGCAGCGAAGCCCGTTTTGTTCAGAGAAATGCAGCAGTTTAACTTATAACAGATGGGAAATACAAATCAAGAGTAAACCAACTCAAGGTGAAAATACAGTTACTGAGTGAGCAAAATCTGAAGCAGTGAGTCTATTAGTTGGTTGATTTTTATTCAAAGTTTAGTTTGCAGAATATTCACCATCAAATTATAGATGACATTTTGTGAGGCATTAATAATGCTTCTGTTGTATGATTCTGCAATTTCAGGCTCAGTGGAAGATCACAGTGAGAAATTTTCCACTTCAATATTGCTTCCAGAATTGAATTTCTGTCAAAGAACAAAGAACAAAACAGCACAGGAAACAGGCCCTTCGTCCCAACAAGCCCGCGCCGCCACCTCGATGTTCCTAACTCTACCCGTGATCCCTGTTTATATTTATAGATCTATGAATTAAAAACCAAATTTGAGACAATTTAGGGAGAATTTGTTTTGGCAATTAGCCTAAGAGCACATCTTAGGGATGTGGGAGGAAACCGGAGCACCCGGAGAAAACCCACGCAAGCACGGGGAGAATGCGCAAACTCCCACAGACACAGGCCCAAGTCCATTTATCTGCACAGCACAGCGATAGTCACTGCGCTGTCGTGTTGCCCATCAAATGGTCCAGGTCAAGCGTACACTAACTATGTGAAACACTAGTATACTCTCAAAAAATCCAAGAGCAGCCCTCTCACAACCCATCGCGTGTACGCCCGTTGTTAGACAACAAGGTGGACCAAAGCACCTGTAGGATAAAAACAAATACGTCAATGTCATTGTCTATTTACACACTTCCCAGGGACACCCAAGGCTCATGATCCCTATTTTAAATCAGTTTTCTATACCCCTCCATTCCCATTCTGTTCATGTGCCCATCTAAGTATCTCTTAAATAACTCCAGAGTACCTGCCTCCACCACTTTGCTTGGCAGCACGTTCCATACCCCCACCACCCTCTGTGTGAAAAAACTCCCTCTAGCATCCAAATTATACCTTACCCCCCTCACCTTAAGCCCATGACCCCTCATGCTATTCGAGTAGATCCTAGGAAAACGCTTAATCCTGTTTACTCTATCTATACACCTCATAATCCTGTACACCTCTATTAGATCTCCTCTAAGTCTACGTGTTTCTAAGGAAAACAGCCTCAATTTGCTAACCTCTCCTTATAACTCAGACCTTCCATACCAGGCAGCATCCTGGTAAATCTCCTCTGCACTCTCTCCAGAGTCTCCACGTCCTTCCAGTAGTAAGGCGACCAGAACTGGATGCAGTATTCCAAATGAGTTCTAACCAACGTTTTATACAACTGCAACATTAAAGGCCAGCTCTTGTACTCTATACCCCTTTCTATAAAGGCTAGCATACCATATGTTTTCTTCACAACCTTCTCCACCTGCTCTGCCACCTTCAAAGACTTGTTCACCTGCACCCCCAGGTCCCTCTGCGTTTCTATACTCTTAATAGGTTTACCCTTTATCATATACCTCCCCTCTACATTCTTTCTCCAGAAACGCATTACCTCACATTTATCAGGATTGAATTCCATCTGCCATCTATCTGCCCAAGCTACCAGCCTATCTATATCCTGCTATATCACCTGACAATGCTCCTCACTATCCGCAAGTCCAGCCATCTTTGTATCATCTGCAAACTTGCTGATCACTCCACTTACTCCCTCTTCAAGTCACTTATATATATTACAAATAGAAGCAGTCCCAGTACCGAGCCCTGCGGCACACCACTAGTGACCGACCTCCAGCTAGAGAAACACCCTTCCACTATTACTCTCTGTCTCCTACTACCAAGCCAGTTACTTATCCATCTAGCTACCTGTCCTTGTATCCCATGAGCCTTGACCTTTTCAACTAACCTCCCATGAGGGACTTTGTCAAACACCTTACTGAAATCCATATAGACGACATCAACGGCTCGCCGTTCGTCAACCGTTTTCATCACCTGCTCAAAAAATTCTACCAGATTCGTAAGACACGACCTCCTTTTGTCCTAGGATGTGAATTCGCTACATTTCAGTTTATGTAGAATTCACTCTATAATAAAGCATGTCATAATTTCATCTGTTCCTTCCTCTCCTATGAAAATAAGTAGTATATAGCATCACCAAGTAAATACGTGGTGCCACTGGGGAACATTTTAATGCAGTAAGAAGTCTCACAACACCAGATTAAAGTCCAATAAATTTATTTGATTTTAACCCCGCAAGCCTTCAAGGTTTGCCCCTTAGTCAGGTGAGGAGACAGTTCTGGTCTCAAACAGAGCATATAAAGGCACACACAATTTACAGAGAGTATTGATTACTGATCTGGAGCTTCAAAGCAGCCCCCGTGCTTTCATTCCACATACTCCCTGCATTGGAGATCTCTACTGCCTTCCGAAGATACTCAAGGCAAATACACCTGGCCACCTCATTGTATCGGGCAATGGGACCCTGTGTGAGAACCTCTCTTGCTATGTCGAGGCCATCCTGAAACCCATTGTACAAAAAAATCCCAGCTTTTATCATGACACTACAGACTTCTTATAGAAACTCAGCACACATGGAGCAGTTGAACTAGGGGCACTCCTTGTTACAATGGCTATCTCGGCGCCGTACACCAGCATCCCCCATGACAACAGCATTGCTGCAACTGCCTCAGTTCTCAACACCACCAACTTCCAGTCTCCAGATGCAATTTTACAACTCATCCGCTTCATCCTGGACCACAATGTCTTCACCTTCAACAATCAGTTCTTCATCCAGACACATGGAACAGCCATGGGGACCAAATTTGTCCCTCAATATGCCAACGTCTTCATGCATAAGTTTGAATAAAACTTCTTCACTGCACAGGACCTCCAACCAATGCTATACACTAGATACATCAGTGACATTTTCTTCCTTTGGACTCATGGTGAACAATCACTAAAACAACTATATGATGACATCAACAAGTTCCATCCCACCATCAGACTCACCATGAACTATCATCTGGAATCAGTTGCATTCTTGGACACACACGTCTCCACTAAGGACGGTCACCTCAGCACCTCACTGTACCGCAAGCCCACAGATAACCTCACAATGCTCTACTTCTCCAGCTTCCACCCTAAACACATTAAAGAGGCCATCACCTACAGACAAGCCCTCTGTATTCACAGGATCTGCTCAGATGAGAAGGATCACAACAGACACCTTCACACGGTGAAAGATGCCTTCATAAGAACAGGATATGGCGCTCGACTCATCAATCGACAGTTCCAACGTGCCAAGCGAAAAATAGCACCAACCTCCTCAGAAGACAAACATGGGACACGGTGGACACCATCATCTTCATCATCCAGTACTTCCCAGGAGCAGAGAGGCTATGACATCTTTTTGGAGTCTTCAACATATCATTGATGAAGAGGAGCATCTTACCAGGACCATCCCCACCCCCCCACTTCTTGCCTCCAGACAACCACGCAACCTCAAACAGATCATTGTTTGCAGCAAACTACCCAGCCTTTAGGAGAACAGTGACTGCAACACCACACTACCCCGCCACAGCAACCTCTGCAAGACATGCCAGATCATCAACATGGATGCCATCATCTCACGTGAGAACATCTTCCACCAGGTACGCAGTACATATTCTTGCAAATCAGCCAATGTTGTCTACATGATACGCTGCGGGAAAGGATGTCCCAAGGCATGGTACATTGGGGAGACCATGCAAACGCTACGACAATGGATGAATGAACACCGTTTGACAATCAGCAGGTAAGACTGTTCTCTTTCTGTTGGCAAGCACTTCAGTGGTTGCAAGCATTCAAAGACAAAGAACAACACAGCACAGGAAACAGGCCCTTCAACCCTAAAAGCCCACACCACCCTTTTAACACGCAGTGAGTGCCTCATTCCAATTCTTCTTCTACCTACGACTTTTGTCTACACCTCTTGGGCTCCACAATAAAGGGGTGCAAATTTAGAGAATTATACGTGCGCCAGATTAAAGGAGATCTAATTTTGGGACAATTTATTAACACCAATCATCCTAAAAGCACATTTTTGGGGTGTGGGAGGAAACCGGGGCACCCGGAGAAAACCCACGCAAGCACTGAGAGAATGTGCAAACTTCCACAGACACCGACCCAAGTCGGAGATCTGACCCAGGTTCCTGCATCTACACAGCAAACACTGATAGTCACTGAGCTGTCCCTCAGTTGGTCCAATTTAAGCATACAATAACGACATGAAGCACTAGGCAACTCTCAAAGCAACATCTAAGAGTACCCTCGTGCGACCAACACATGTATGCCCCTTGTTGGCCAATAAGGCGGACTGAATTTGGCATCTGACCTTCGGATAAGTGTTCTCAAAGGCGGCTTTCACAACACACAACAGCGCACAGTCACTGAGCAGAAGCTGATTGCCAAATTCCGCATACATGAGGATGGCCTTAACTGGGATCTTGGGCTCATGTCACACTATTTGTAACACCATGACTTGCCGGGGCTTGCAACATCTCACTTACTGTCCTGTCTGGAGACAATACACATTTCTTTAACCTAGGTTTAATGCTATCTCCACTCCCATTGTCTGCACCTTTAAGAATTAATTAGCTGTAAAAACTCACATTCTAATCAGTATTCTGTAAACGGTGTGTGCCTTTATATGCTCTGTTGAGACCAGAACTCACCACTCACCTGATGAAGGGGCAAACCTCAAAAACTTATGGATTTACTACCAAATAAACCTGTTGGACTTTAACCTGGTGTTGTGAGACTTCTTACTGTGTTTATCCCAGCCAACGACAGCATTTCCACATCATGACGAGCATTTCAATGGACATAATTCCTCATCTGTCAGCAAGAGCAATTTGTAACTCCTCCTATCACCTTCAACCTAATCAACCATTGAAAAGGTTGCTTCATATATGTGAAAGGTGGCAATGACCCACACAAGGAGCAAATAGAGCAAATGCTTAAGGGAAAAGATGAGCTTTATCCACTTGCGTGAAAACAGGTAGAATAGGATCAATTCTCTGTTTCTTCTGAAGCATCATCTTAATGATAATGCTACCAATAGTGTATGGCCAGCACCACAAACTCAGGAAGCATATTGGGTTTCCTTACAGGTCTAGTAACAGGTTAGTCTAAGCATTGGTTGAGAAATATCTCTTCTGTGGGATACATAGAACATAGAACAATACAGCACAAACAGGCCCTTCGGCCCACAAGTTGCGCCGATCACATCTACCAATCCACAGACCTATCTACAACCCCCTATCCTATTCTTTTCCATATACTCATCCAGAAGTCTCTTAAAAGACCCCAGTGAGTTTGCCTCAACAACCTCCGACGGCAGTCGGTTCCATTCACTCACCACCCTCTGAGTGAAAAACCTACCCCTGACATCTCCTTTGTATTTGCTTCCCTGCACCTTAAATCTGTGTCCTCTCGTAGTGACCATTTCAGCTCGGGGAAATAGTCTCTGAGAGTCCAACCTATCCATTCCTCTCAACATTTTATAAACCTCTATCAGGTCGCCTCTCAACCTACGTCTCTCCAGTGAGAAGAGTCCCAGCTCCCTCAACCTATCTTCATAAGGCCTGCCTCCCAATAACATCACTTGAATAACATGGGGGAAAATGTTTGACTTGGAGACAGATACCTGAGAGAAATTAGTTTGCGGAGGAAATTGGCCTTAAGGGGAAATAAGTCACAATTCCTTAAAAATTATATTTGAAATAAAACATACAATTTCTCTTTTGCACATTTCTCAAAGTCTCTACCGATCAACTAATTAAACTAAAAGAGAATAGAAACAACCATAAAATGTAACTTGATTGAAATGAAACTCTGTTGGGGAAAGGTCTGAAACTTAATTCAAACACACCAGAGAATACCTGCTGAAGAAAATGATGTGGATTGAAACAGAATGCATTTTGATGCATTGGGAGGAGGTCATTCTTTACCAATAACCATTACAGAATTCTGAAATAAGTTCATAAAATCTTATTGGATCATAAAATTCACCAAGACTCTGACAAAATAAAACAAAATGACTTGGCTCAGAAAATAACAGGTTTGTTTGAATACCTTGGTCAATACACAGGAAATTTAGTTGCTTCAGTTACTATAAAATACCTTCAGGATTAATCGCTTGTCACGAGAGCACAAGGAAACCCCTTGGTCACTGAATGTTGCAGCCATGATGTGAAACTATTCCTGGTACGTTAATGTCACTGAGCACAAATTGGGCTGCTACTAGTTATTCACATTGAATTGAAGCTAAAATATTTATTATGTGAAAGAATAATCCTCAACCATTTATACAGAAAATCAAATTAAAAACCTGACCAATATTAGAGGTAGGTGCAGGTGTTGGATGAAATTAAGAAATGGTATTTATAACAATCTATTATAAAACATCCGGAGAGTGATGTTTCACATGAAGGTGTGTGTTACTCTCATTGCACCATCTGTCATCCAATAGTTCAATTCAACAACAAAACATAATGAAATGATTACAACATGGACTATTCTTCTGACGGTATTGACGCTATCATCAACAACACTTGTACTTGTTTACTGTTTGATACATTTTCTTTAACACAATAAATATCAATGTGTGCTGAATAGTATTTTGAATGGTGGCAAAGATTATGAGAAAAATAAACAGTGAAGCACATTCCAAATCCATGATCTCTATCATCTAGAAGACATGAACACAACCTCCTGGAGTTTCCCCTCCAAGTCACTCACTGCCTTGACTTGGAAACATATCACGATTCTTTCACTCTCCATGAATCAAAATACTGCGACTCCCTCCCTAACAGCACTGTGGCTGTACCTACACCACAGGGACTGCAGCAGTTCAAGAAAGCAGCTCAGCACCACCTTCTCAAGACCAATTACGGATAGGCAATAAAAGCTGGCCTGGCCAGGAATGCCCACATCCTATGAATGAATAGGAAAAATATTAAATCAATACTTAGCATCTTTTGTTTAAATCAAGAAAGAAGATGCAATCCAGGCCCTTGTGAAAAATAAGGTAATTCAGACTCTTTCAAAATTGATAAGGTTTTAAAATTGGTTTTAAAATTGATAAAGAGGAAGTTTTGGACAGGTGTCTGTAGTTATCATTGAGAAGATACTAAAACTTGCTGAGGTGCATCCAAAAATACTGAGGGAAGTGAGAGAAAATTGCAAAGGCACTGGACACCTTTTTTTAAACTTCCTTGGATTTTGGAAATACGCCAGAGAGCTGGAGAATTGGAACAATTCCAGTCTGATTTCATAAAGCTGTAAAGATAAGCAGCTACAGACCAGTCAGTTTAAATTTGATGATGGAGAAGATGCTGGAAACAATAATTTGAGACAAAAGTAATAGTTACATAAGCAAATGTGAATTAATTAAGTAAAGGCAGTGCAGAACTTAAGGGAAAATTGTGTTTAACTAATTTGTTTGATTTTTTTGTAGAGGTAAGAGAGAAAGTTGAGAAGGACATTGCTGTTGATGTGGCGTGAATGGACTTTGATATTGTGCTTAACAGGCCTGTGAGAAAAGTTATAGCTTCTGGAATAAACAGGACAGTAGCAGCATTGTGTGAGAGCACAGAGAAATTAATGGATATACTTGGAATTGGCTGAACGACAGGAAATGGAAAATAATGGCCTGTAAATACTTTTTGAGGAAGGCATGTTCTGCAGCTCCTCAAGAGTCAGTATTGAGTCCTTGCCTCATTTGGATATATATTAATGTATTGATGAAGGTCACACTTTCAAAATTATGGATATGAAATTTGGAAGAAAGAGATAATAATCAAGTTGGTGGAATGGGTTATCAAGTGGCAGATAAAGGTAACTGCTGAGAAGTGTGATTTCATTCATTTTGGTGGAAAGAATTTGGAGAGACAATAGAAAACTGACAATTCTAAAGGGGGTGCAGGAGCAGAGAGAGAGCTGGGTGTACATGTTTATAAGTCATTGAAGGTGGCAAGATAGATTGAGAGCAGCTAATAAAGAATATACAATTTGAACTTTGTTAATACGGGTATATTGTACAAGAGTAAGGAGGTTAAGTGAAAATTGTCTCAGACTCTGATTTGGCCTCAACTATTTCCAGTTCTGAGTGCTGTATTTTGGGAAGGAAGGATCCAGAATTTTCCTGGTCTTTAAAGCTGATTCTGAAGAATTAATTATTGGATTCTTCCTTCTTGGAGTGCCCTCAGTACTGACTTAGAAATCGGATAAGAGTTCTTAAAAAGAAAATGTATGACCACTGAGTATTTAACCATTTCTCAGGACCTAATGTATCCTGAATGTTAAAATCTATAGCTCATCCCCCAGACTTACTGAATCCAGGGATTGATGATGGACCTTCAGATGAGGAATGTTTAATCTCAGCCTTCAGCTTCCAAGTCTTTCTTTTGAACCTTTCCCTGGATATTCTTTTCTGCATGTCTGTTGAGGTTTTTTTCAAGTCAGAGTGTCTTCATTATTTTTTTCTTTAGTTCTGCAGGATTTTACTTTGAATTTTTTATGAGGTTTTTTTTTGTCACTTGCAGCCTTCATGTTGGAAGATGTCTTTGGAGTGCTACAGTTTCAGTGTCCTCACAGTGTGGGGGCTCAGTCTGACTAACATTCAGTAATGAGCCAATAGGAAGGCTGAGCACATCACAAACATTCATCACAAGTGAGGGTGTCAAAGGTGATTAAGCGTATTGCTGGAGGTTTTATCAAGTAACTTCCTCCAAGTTCCAGCCATTTATTGTCTAACACACCCAACCCTGTGACACACTATTTTCTTCAACTGATGTGAAAGCAGAGGTTCAGTGCTCAATTATCAGCCAAACACTGCCTTTTGTCTTGTTTTTAATATGATTGTATCTGAAAAAGAGAAATGTTCCAAGAAAATGAAATACCTTTTTGATATGGCAATGATTTCTTTCCCAAGGTTGCACAAAGCGGCATTGTGGGGATTGACCTTCAGTTCCTGGAGATTCCAGGCCAATCCAGGCCAATTGACTAATTAGTCTTCATTCGCATATTGTTCTTGCTGTAAGAATCTGTCGTAGCCTATTCAGGGCGATATAGAGTGTTGTCAAATCTTGAATCTGTGACTCAGCAGAAAGGATCAAGCTTCAAAAACATCTCACTCTCAGGCACTTCACTATCCCTCTCATCTTATAACCCTTTTATTTTATTAACGTATCAACAAGGCAAATTTCAATGAAAGATTCTCCTTATT
Organism: Sphyrna mokarran; assembly: GCA_024679065.1. Classification (NCBI taxonomy): domain Eukaryota; kingdom Metazoa; phylum Chordata; class Chondrichthyes; order Carcharhiniformes; family Carcharhinidae; genus Sphyrna; species Sphyrna mokarran. The sequence goes on from JAGIQG010000002.1 coordinate 149,100,855, forward strand.
ATAATTGAGTAACAAATTCTAATGGTATCACTGTTAGATATTTCCCCCAAAGAATGTTTGTAGATGCAATGAGAAGCTAAAAAGAGTGATAGAGATAATGGGCTTAATTCAACTGTTTCTGAAACTCAGCAGTCTGCTACTGCTCTCATCGGCTGTGTCAATGAGAAAAAGCAGTGGTTCTTAAGATTGAGGATAACAGTTAATTATATATCAAACACTGGTCAGTTTAAGCTTTATTGGAGAAAACAAATCAGAAAAGCTATGGTGGTAATTAGGGAGAGAACTTCCGCTTTGGCCAGTCTGGTTAATGATTTCACGTTTGCTTGCTGAAGCTTACATTGTAAGATTTGTTTATGGAACATAATTGTCCATTCAAGATGTCACGAAGCAAGTATTCCTCGTTTCATTACCGAGCTCTTTCACAGCGGAAAATCCATCTGATTTCCCTTCAAGTCTCTGTCACCACTATCTACATTTCACACTCATCAAATTATAATACAAGAACTTTCAGAAGCAACATATCTCACTGGACTGAGGGATGCTAATGATTAGAATTGTGGTATGAAGAAGGGAGAGATTCTGGATCCTGGGGAACTGTTTCTGTTTCAGCGGGGGAGGTGAGGGGGGTGAGGGGGGGTGAGAGGGTGCAGGAGGGTGGATGGAGATTCAGATACCACAGAAATACACGAGAGAGCCACAACTACCGCTGTCCCCAGTGTGTTGCCAGGTTAGACTTGCTCAGCAATTAGCCAGGGAGTGGAAACCTTCAAAGGGCAATTACCCTGCACTGGACCTAGCTGATAATGAGATTTAAATCATAAAATATGGATGATTCTGATTGTAACTAGCAACAAGAGACAAAGATAGAAAAATTAAGACCACTTTAGCCTCATGGTAATTATTGTACTGACCTCCCACATACTCCATCTCCATCCCAGCCCCCACAGGACTCCCTCATCCCAATCCCACACCCAACTCCCACCATCACCATCATCACTGCACGACAAACCCCTCCACCCCCTCACTACACCACCGAGATTCATCCACCCCCCCCCTCCCCAACACTTCACTATTCTCCACACACTAGCCATTCCCTAACCTTCCAACGGGACCCAATGCCACTCCCATTCCTGACCCCATTCCCACTTCTCATCCGGCCATGACTCCAGCCACAAGGAAATACTGGAAAAAGAACTGGGAAATCAGGATATTGGTTTGAACAATTTTTTCCCATTGGGAAACCTGTGCAAACTACTTCCCCCGCAAAAGACAAACTCTGATCAGACCCTCCTGACCTCCAACACTGCAGCTCTGGATAGAAGACTGGGGAGAAGTGATTACACTGCAGAAATCTTACCCAGCGCATCAGAACTTTGGACAAGATAGGAGTGTCTGGATTACAAGTTAATTAACAATGAAGAGATTGCAAACTGACTCAGTTGCCACTTCACTGGAAGTTATGGGACAAAGTCTTGGATTCCTATAACATCTTCCACATTCTCAGGCTGCCTTCACGTGATTTACAGTTTATAAGTTCTCTCAAACTGTAATTATTGTAATGCAGAAAGTCTTTCCTTCTCTGGCTTTGCATTGTTGCTGATGATTCTCATTTGTTGTGACTCTTCAAAAGTGAGCAGTCCAATTTCAGGAAGGTTTTGTTGGTTGTAATGTCATCAGTCGAGGAGCTGCTACTGCAGGTTCCTTCCTGTGATGGCACTTTTCAGTCTATAATGTCTCTGTCCACCCTGCAGGACAGAAACCTGAAGATTTTGGCTTTGGTCATTTGCAGACTATTCCAAAATGTTAAATTCATTCTAGCAGTGAAATGGTTTACTTGGATCTTGGACTTGACTGTCCAGTTGATCAGCTGCCATTAGCCAACTCAAGACATCTTCTGGCAATGGCCAACATCCATTCTAATGATATGGCTGAGCCACAGTCAACCTTAACCTCGCTTGAGTGTGGCCTTGATAATCCCCAAGTTAGAAAACTTCAGTATTTCAGTGTCGAGACTTCTATACTGCTAATGGATCCTAAAGATCTTTCTCAAACATAGAATTAGTTCAGTCTGCTTTCCTGCATCTTATAATGTAGCCCAGATTTCAGCCTAGGGAGATATTGACATAGTAATACTGTCACTGGTTAGCTGAGACCCAGGACAATGTTCAGGAGGCATTGGTTTGAATCCCATTTCAGCAGATGATAAAATTTGAATTAAAAATATTTTGAATTTAAAAATCTAATGGTGAAATTATTCACTCTGATTCATTAATGTCCATCAAAGAAGGAAACTGGAAGCTAAATAGTTTTACCGAGAAAAAAACATTTATTAAATATGAAATGTTTATTAAACAATATTCTTTTGTTCCTCCCTTACCTTCACAATTCTTTACAGCTTTCACTCTGAAACCAGATTGCTGATACCACTCAACCACTCTTCCACCAATTTCTCTCAACCCTCCTGATGTTGGTCAAATGAGAGTTTCCAAACTCCACTCCTAAAATGAAGACTTTAAAATGTTATTTCAATCTTTGCTTTCCATCAGCTTCTATTCCAGCTTTCCCACCTGGCCTTCCAAACAGAATGTAGAGATGCTGGCGTTGGACTGGGGTAAACTCAGTAAGAGGTCTGACAACACCAATTTTAAATCCAACCAATTTATTTGATAGCAAATCTGCCAGCTTTCGGCGTGTGTGCCTTCGTCAGGTGAATGAAGTGTTCTGGTCTCCAAAAACACACGCATCAGCACAGGCAGTTTACAGATTGCTGATTAGAATGCGAATCCTAATGATTAGAATGCGATTCGCATTCTAATCAGCAATCTGTAAACTGTCTGTGCTGATGTGTGTGCTTTTGGAGACCAGAACAAATCTTTCAAACATAGCCTCAGCTCCACTTTTAACAAAGAATACAGCTCCAAGTTTATAAGAGCATAAGAACTAGGAGCAGGAGTAGGCCATCTGTCTCCTCGAGTCTGCCCTGCCATTCAATAAGATCATGGTTGATTTTTTGGTGGACTCTCACCATAACCTTTAAGTCCTTTACTCTTCAAAAACTTATCTATCCTTGTCTTAAAAATATTCAATGAGGTTACCTCAACACGGGGCAGGGAATTCCACAGATTCAAACCCTTTTGTGTGAAGAATAATCCTAACAAAACAAAGATAAATGTGCTTCAGACAATTGTAGCAAAGACAAGAACAAATGAAGTCTCGGGAAAAGTGGCAGTGATCATTTTATCATCAAAAAAACCCTGAATTTCTATTTGGTGCTTTATCCAGACATGCATAGCATAATGAGCACTCCACTCTCCATGACAACTTGTGTTGCCTTATTTGTGCAGCTATAGATCATTCCTGACAGCCTATTATGGATAAAACACATCAAAGAAGAAAAAGCAAGAGTCCTTCACATATACTAGTTGTTTTCTCCCTTGCAAGAAATTAGAACAAATATTATTCCAAATATCTGCAAATATTACATTCCTTTTTAAACATTTGATTAAAATTGCTGACATCATGGATGTGGTACCCACATTGGCCTCCAGATCTAATTGAAAAAGGACTTTGAGAAGGTGATTATGAGCCACTTTCTTGAACTCCTGCAGTTCATCACCACAGAATTGTTAGGAAGGGACTTGCAGTATTTTGACCTCATGCAGTAAAGGAATAGATGTTCAGTTCAGGAAGATGAGTGACTTGAGTTGGTGGTATTCCCAACCTTTTGGTGTCCTGGTTCTTTAGAACATAGAACATAGAACAATACAGCACAAACAGGCCCTTCGGCCCACGAGTTGTGCCGATCACATCTACCAATCCACAGACCTATCTAAAACCCCCTATCCTATTCGTTTCCATATACTCATCCAGAAGTCTCTTAAAAGCCCCCAGTGAGTTTGCCTCAACAACCTCCGGCGGCAGCCGATTCCATTCACTCACCACCCTCTGAGTGAAAAACTTACCCCTAACATCCCCTCTTTAGGTTCAGAGTTTTGGGGAATGTTGTCATAGCAATCTTACAGCCTACCTTGTAGATGATACCAGGCAAAGCAGTGAGATTGTGCTGGTGCTGGAGGGAAGGAATGTTTAAGGTTCATTCAGTACAAGCAGTTTTGAGTTGGACAGTGTGGAGGTTCCAGAGTGTTGCTGGAGTTTAGGAACGCAGTAATTGATTGGAACCTCTGGTCTATGGCATTACATGCTGGGACTGACAATTTGTAATTTATCAGCTGCAACTCCTGCCTTCAAAAAAAAACAAACACTCTTAAAAAGCTCCTGTGCAACATTTACAAAATACTGCAAGGTGATGCAGGAGTGGTTAGAGTTTTATAAATGATCTTTCATCTAGTTTTACAGCTGCAGATTCAGATAGACTTTTTTTGGTTTACAAGTATCAGTGAAAGTTTGAAAATAGTTATCTGATGAGGTTGATTAATGTATATGTTATCAGTGCATCAGGAACAAGGTGGATGAATGGGAATGGCTGATGTGTTGATTAGAGTCAAGCACTACACTAATTGATTGGACCTATCAGCTATCCTTTCCCCTTACTCGATAACCCAGGACTGGCTCTGGTACAATGTTGCTCCATAACAGTAGATACATGTATCATTGCTGGTGTAGCATTTTAATGAATCTGTATGAATTTAAAAATTCAGATAAATGGTTGATTCAAATGAAAATCCCAACTGCATTTGACCAATCAATGTGAAGCAGGGAAACTTACGTTTCAAGTGTGAACGTCTTCAGACAAACTAATCATTTGACAAAAAGATGATGCTGAAGTTATTTATGACACATTTCATTTCTAAATCCAAGGCAGATGCTAATTGTAGCCTCCTCTCGCCCTGTCCTGGACAGAGCTCTGTGAGAATACCACACACATGCAAAGCAATGTCAGGCTTTCTTCTTCAGTACAGCTCAAGTTACTGGATAAAATCTTGAGAATTTAACTTCTTTCCCTAGATTATCTTCATCTTGCTTTTAAAATAATGGATAGTTTCCTGATAAACTGCCTCACGCATATATTCACGATGCAGTTGGAGAATTCTGTTTTATGTTGGATTTCTTCAGCATTCCTTGTGTTAGAAAACATTAGTTGTCTGTACTCATGTAAATTAACAAACAAATACACAAGGTCAAGTAATTATGGGATATTAGTTATAGTCAATATCTTTATGATGTAACAAATATTCTCTGTTTCCCACTGTGGAAATTGAGTGTTTTTTGATTTTTTTTTTGCCAAGCAGTCATTTGGAGAATCAATTTAAAAATGTCACATGAATGCATTTTACTAAAGAGTCGAGAAACCAAATGTTATCCTGAAGAAACTCAGCTCTGATATCACAGCTCAGAATGAATTTGTTATTGACCAACCATTTCCACTGTCAACAATCAGCAAACACAACTTCTGCCATTCTGCTCTAGTCCGGACTGTGGGACTCATTGCCATCAGCTTTCTCAGCTCTTTCACAATCATTTCCAGAATGATTTTTCACATTACAAAGAACCAGCCAGTCAGCAAACTCTGAAACAACATCCACTGCTAAAATTGATCAATTTCAGATTAATCAGCTTCAAATAAGATTCAAACAGGCTTGCTAAAGCACCACCTGCTTTCACCTGACATTTAGAGAAGAAAGCGCTCATATTTCAGAAGCAGATCTGAAATGTAATTAGAATACATTTCTGCTCAAAACAAGGTAGAACACTCACTGCAATTCCAAATATAATTTGTATTGATCAATGAAGCATTTGTTCAATTCTACGTGACAGCAGTCATGATTCTACACTACTATAGAATTGCCCAATTACAGAATTGTTCCAGTACAGAGGAGGCCGTTCAGCCCATCATGGGCCAAGTGGAAACTAGAAAGAAACAAAGGAATAATATTTTTTCTGCCTACTGTCATTAATCAATATGTGCCCTGATCAGCAAAAGTAAATCCAAATATCACTGATAGATATTCCTGGGAATAGTCTGATTATCTTCTGTAGAAATAACAGGAGTTGTTCATTCAGAATCTCTGAAATTTCCTGATAAAAGCCTGAGTGAGGACAGCACCGAGTAGGATAGTGAGGGGTACAGTTTTAATGAGAATGAGATCTAAATGAGCTTTCTGTCAAGGATTGTTTGAGTCCTGATTGTCACTGAGTTTCAGAGAGAATGTGTGATAGTTTTATTTTTCAATGTGAGAACTTTCACACTGAATATAAACTACTCTGAGAGCATTTGTGAGATAATTTTATCCGTTTTCCAAATAAAATAATTTCATAGAATAGAATCCCTACTGTTCAAAAGGAGGCCATTTAGCCCATCAAATCTGTATCAAGCATAATCCCAACCAGGCCCTATGCCCCTAACCTCACACATTTATCTAATCCCCCTGACACTAGAGTCAATTTAGCATGGCCAATCAACTTAACTCATACATCTTTGGACTGTGAGAGGAAACTGGAGCATCCAGAGAAAACCCACATGGAGACAGAGAGAACATGCGAACTCCACACAGACAGTGACCCAAGGCTGGAATTGAACCCCAATCCCTGGTGCTATGAGGCAACAATGTTAACCACTGTGCCACTGTTGTAGGTTGCTTCTGCCTAAATTTCAGAAACCTTGGAGGTACATTTGTATTAACTCATTATTACTCCAGGAGTAATAGGTTCAACCTCAGGTATTGTGAAAGGAAATGGGTCCAGTGAACTTCCATGAAGTCAGGCTTCTTACATTGTCAGTTTTGTTTAATAGTTCAGGTGTTACACATATCATAACACAACTGACTTTCACTCGGGTTTAGAAGGTAGAGAACCTGGATTCAGATTTCCTGCTTGTGGTTTTTCTCAAGATTTGAGCTTAGGAACAGTTCCCTCTCATCACAGTGCAGCAATTGTTTGAATTATTGACAGATGTGAAATGCAGTTAGTAAATCGAAAAATTAAATTTTCCATTGAACTGTTTAGAAATGATGTAAATGTTGACAACCAGATTAAAGTAGTTTTAGTGTAATATGCAACGGTACTTCATAAAATAAGTTTGATGATCAGGGTTTGCAGATCCCTATAAGAAATAGTGAGGGATTTCCAGTCAGATACTCTACAAGGAGATAAGTCAGTCTCAAATGGCTGTCACACAATTACCTCACTGATCACCTCGTGTTAGATGAGGAAGTTTGACACTCTGACTGGAGTTGAACTTTCTGTCACCCGAACATAGATTTCACTGACATCGGAAACTATGAACAAACGAGTAACAAATCAGTTCTAGCTTGGTTCTCAAAGCAGCAGTGTGCTGGGAATAAGTGACCAAATCAGGAAAGAGCAACAGAAGGATTCGCACAATGTACAAAATACAAGTTACTGTCGACACAGCACCAGACCATGGCTTTGGGGGAAAATGGACATCACGTTCTATTTCTTTTAAAGAAATGGGTTGGTTTGTTGAGGGGTGTGAACACTGTTTGTTGAGGAGGTGAACACTGTTTGTTGAGGGTGTGAACACTGTTTGTTGAGGGGTGTGAACACTGTTTGTTGAGGGTGTGAACCGTTTGTTGAGAAACTGTTGTGAGTGTGAACTGTTTGGAGAATGTGAACACTGTTTGTTGAGGGTGTGAACACTGTTTGTTGAGGATGTGAACACTGTTTGTTGAGGATGTGAACACTGTTTGTTGAGGGTGTGAACACTGTTTGTTGAGGATGTGAACATGTTTGTTGAGGATGTGAACTGTTTGTTGAGGATGTGAACACTGTTTGTTGAGGATGTGAACACTGTTTGTTGAGGGGTGTGAACACTGTTTGTTGAGGAATGTGAACACTGTTTGTTGAGGGATGTGAACACTGTTTGTTGAGGAATGTGAACACTGTTTGTTGAGGAATGTGAACACTGTTTGTTGAGGAATGTGAACACTGTTTGTTGAGGAATGTGAACACTGTTTGTTGAGGAATGTGAACACTGTTTGTTGAGGGGTGTGAACACTGTTTGTAGGATGTGAACACTGTTGAGGAATGTGAACACTGTTTGTTGAGGAATGTGAACACTGTTTGTTGAGGAATGTGAACACTGTTTGTTGAGGGATGTGAACACTGTTTGTTGAGGGGTGTGAACACTGTTTGTTGAGGGATGTGAACACTGTTTGTTGAGGAATGTGAACACTGTTTGTTGAGGGTGTGAACACTGTTTGTTGAGGAATGTGAACACTGTTTGTTGAGGGGTGTGAACACTGTTTGTTGAGGGATGTGAACACTGTTTGTTGAGGATGTGAACACTGTTTGTTGAGGAATGTGAACACTGTTTGTTGAGGGTGTGAACACTGTTTGTTGAGGGATGTGAACACTGTTTGTTGAGGGATGTGAACACTGTTTGTTGAGGGTTGAGGGATGTGAACACTGTTTGTTGAGGGTGTGAACACTGTTTGTTGAGGGATGTGAACACTGTTTGTTGAGGAGTGTGAACACTGTTTGTTGAGGAATGTGAACACTGTTTGTTGAGGGATGTGAACACTGTTTGTTGAGGAGTGTGAACACTGTTTGTTGAGGAATGTGAACACTGTTTGTTGAGGGATGTGAACACTGTTTGTTGAGGGGTGTGAACACTGTTTGTTGAGGGTGTGAACACTGTTTGTTGAGGGTGTGAACACTGTTTGTTGAGGATGTGAACACTGTTTGTTGAGGAATGTGAACACTGTTTGTTGAGGGATGTGAACATGTTTGTTGAGGATGTGAACATGTTTGTGAGGGTGTGAACACTGTTTGTTGAGGGTGTGAACACTGTTTGTTGAGGAATGTGAACACTGTTTGTTGAGGGATGTGAACACTGTTTGTTGAGGAATGTGAACACTGTTTGTTGAGGGATGTGAACACTGTTTGTTGAGGAATGTGAACACTGTTTGTTGAGGGATGTGAACACTGTTTGTTGAGGGATGTGAACACTGTTTGTTGAGGGGTGTGAACACTGTTTGTTGAGGAATGTGAACACTGTTTGTTGAGGAATGTGAACACTGTTTGTTGAGGGTGTGAACACTGTTTGTTGAGGGTGTGAACACTGTTTGTTGAGGGGTGTGAACACTGTTTGTTGAGGAATGTGAACACTGTTTGTTGAGGATGTGAACACTGTTTGTTGAGGAATGTGAACACTGTTTGTTTAGGAATGTGAACACTGTTTGTTGAGGGATGTGAACACTGTTTGTTGAGGAATGTGAACACTGTTTGTTTAGGAATGTGAACACTGTTTGTTGAGGGATGTGAACACTGTTTGTTGAGGGGTGTGAACACTGTTTGTTTAGGAATGTGAACACTGTTTGTTGAGGGATGTGAACACTGTTTGTTTAGGAATGTGAACACTGTTTGTTGAGGGATGTGAACACTGTTTGTTGAGGGATGTGAACACTGTTTGTTGAGGGATGTGAACACTGTTTGTTGAGGAATGTGAACACTGTTTGTTGAGGAATGTGAACACTGTTTGTTGAGGGATGTGAACACTGTTTGTTGAGGGATGTGAACACTGTTGAGGAATGTGAACACTGTTTGTTTAGGAATGTGAACACTGTTTGTTGAGGGGTGTGAACACTGTTTGTTGAGGAATGTGAACACTGTTTGTTGAGGGGTGTGAACACTGTTTGTTGAGGAATGTGAACACTGTTTGTTGAGGGATGTGAACACTGTTTGTTGAGGGATGTGAACACTGTTTGTTGAGGATGTGAACACTGTTTGTTGAGGGTGTGAACACTGTTGTTGAGGTGTGAACACTGTTTGTTGAGGATGTGAACACTGTTTGTGGAGTTGAACACGTTTGTTGAGGGATGTGAACACTGTTTGTTGAGGGATGTGAACACTGTTTGTTGAGGATGTGAACACTGTTTGTTGAGGAATGTGAACCATGTTTGTTTAGGAATGTGAACACTGTTTGTTGAGGGATGTGAACACTGTTTGTTGAGGAATGTGAACACTGTTTGTTTAGGAATGTGAACACTGTTTGTTGAGGGATGTGAACACTGTTTGTTGAGGGGTGTGAACACTGTTTGTTGAGGAATGTGAACACTGTTTGTTGAGGGATGTGAACACTGTTTGTTGAGGGATGTGAACACTGTTTGTTTTAGGAATGTGAACACTGTTTGTTGAGGGATGTGAACACTGTTTGTTGAGGGATGTGAACACTGTTTGTTGAGGGATGTGAACACTGTTTGTTGAGGGATGTGAACACTGTTTGTTGAGGGATGTGAACACTGTTTGTTGAGGGGTGTGAACACTGTTTGTTGAGGGATGTGAACACTGTTTGTTGAGGAATGTGAACACTGTTTGTTGAGGGTGTGAACACTGTTTGTTGAGGAATGTGAACACTGTTTGTTGAGGGATGTGAACACTGTTTGTTGAGGGGTGTGAACACTGTTTGTTGAGGGTGTGAACACTGTTTGTTGAGGAATGTGAACACTGTTTGTTGAGGGGTGTGAACACTGTTTGTTGAGGGATGTGAACACTGTTTGTTGAGGATGTGAACACTGTTTGTTGAGGAATGTGAACACTGTTTGTTGAGGAATGTGAACACTGTTTGTTGAGGGTGTGAACACTGTTTGTTGAGGGTGTGAACACTGTTTGTTGAGGGTGTGAACACTGTTTGTTGAGGATGTGAACACTGTTTGTTGAGGAATGTGAACACTGTTTGTTGAGGAATGTGAACACTTTTGTTGAGGAATGTGAACACTGTTTGTTGAGGGTGTGAACACTGTTTGTTGAGGGTGTGAACACTGTTTGTTGAGGGGTGTGAACACTGTTTGTTGAGGGTGTGAACACTGTTTGTTGAGGAATGTGAACACTGTTTGTTGAGGGTGTGAACACTGTTTGTTGAGGGTGTGAACAATGTTTGTTGAGGATGTGAACACTGTTTGTTGAGGAATGTGAACACTGTTTGTTGAGGAATGAGAACACTGTTTGTTGAGGGGTGTGAACACTGTTTGTTGAGGAATGTGAACACTGATTGTTGAGGGATGTGAACACTGTTTGTTGAGGGTGTGAACACTGTTTGTTGAGGGGTGTGAACACTGTTTGTTGAGGGATGTGAACACTGTTTGTTGAGGGTGTGAACACTGTTTGTTGTGGAATGTGAATACTGTTTGTTGAGGGTGTGAACACTGTTTGTTGAGGGATGTGAACACTGTTTGTTGAGGAATGTGAACACTGTTTGTTGAGGGTGTGAACACTGTTTGTTGAGGGGTGTGAACACTGTTTGTTGAGGAATGTGAACACTGTTTGTTGAGGGTGTGAACACTGTTTGTTGAGGGATGTGAACACTGTTTGTTGAGGAATGTGAACACTGTTTGTTGAGGGTGTGAACACTGTTTGTTGAGGGATGTGAACACTGTTTGTTGAGGAATGTGAACACTGTTTGTTGAGGAATGTGAACACTGTTTGTTGAGGGTGTGAACACTGTTTGTTGAGGGATGTGAACACTGTTTGTTGAGGGATGTGAACACTGTTTGTTGAGGGGTGTGAACACTGTTTGTTGAGGGGTGTGAACACTGTTTGTTGAGGAATGTGAACACTGTTTGTTGAGGGATGTGAACACTGTTTGTTGAGGGGTGTGAACACTGTTTGTTGAGGAATGTGAACACTGTTTGTTGAGGGGTGTGAACACTGTTTGTTGAGGGGTGTGAACACTGTTTGTTTGGGATGTGAACACTGTTTGTTGAGGGGTGTGAACACTGTTTGTTGAGGGATGTGAACACTGTTTGTTGAGGGGTGTGAACACTGTTTGTTGAGGAGTGTGAACACTGTTTGTGGGGTGACAGTGAACACTGTTTGTTGAGGGTGTGAACACTGTTTGTTGAGGGTGTGAACACTGTTTGTTGAGGAGTGTGAACACTGTTTGTTGAGGGATGTGAACACTGTTTGTTGAGGAAACACTGTTTGTTGAGGGATGTGAACACTGTTTGTTGAGGAATGTGAACACTGTTTGTTGAGGGGTGTGAACACTGTTTGTTGAGGGGTGTGAACACTGTTTGTTGAGGGATGTGAACACTGTTTGTTGAGGAGTGTGAACACTGTTTGTTGAGGGATGTGAACACTGTTTGTTGAGGAGTGTGAACACTGTTTGTTGAGGAATGTGAACACTGTTTGTTGAGGAGTGTGAACACTGTTTGTTGAGGGATGTGAACACTGTTTGTTGAGGGATGTGAACACTGTTTGTTGAGGGATGTGAACACTGTTTGTTGAGGAATGTGAACACAGTTGTTTGAGGGATGTGAACACTGTTTGTTGAGGAGTGTGAACACTGTTTGTTTTAGGAATGTGAACACTGTTTGTTGAGGGGTGTGAACAGTGTTTGTTGAGGGATGTGAACACTGTTTGTTGAGGAGTGTGAACACTGTTTGTTTTAGGAATGTGAACACTGTTTGTTGAGGGATGTGAACACTGTTTGTTGAGGAGTGTGAACACTGTTTGTTGAGGAATGTGAACACTGTTTGTTGAGGGATGTGAACACTGTTTGTTGAGGGGTGTGAACACTGTTGAGGATGTGAACAAGGAATGTGAACACTGTTTGTTGAGGGGTGTGAACACTGTTTTGAGGTGTGAACCTGTTTAGGAAACTGTTTGTGTTGAACATGTTTGTTGAGGAATGTGAACACTGTTTGTTGAGGGAGTGAACACTGTTTGTTGAGGAATGTGAACACTGTTTGTTGAGGGATGGAACCGTTTTTGAGGTGAACACTGTTTGTTGAGGATTGTGAACACTGTTTGTTTAGGAATGTGAACACTGTTTGTTGAGGGTGTGAACACTGTTTGTTGAGGGATGTGAACACTGTTTGTTGAGGGATGTGAACACTGTTTGTTGAGGAATGTGAACACTTTGTTGAGGAACAAACAAAAAAAAAACACAACACTTGAGGAATGTGAACACTGTTTTGAGGGGTGAACACTGTTTGTTGGGGTGTGAACCTGTTGTTAGGATGTGAACACTGTTGTAAGGATGTGAACACTGTTTGTTGAGGGGTGTGAACACTGTTGTTGAGGATGTGAACATGTTTGTGAGGGTGAAGAACACTGTTTGTTGAGGATGTGAACACTGTTTTTGAGGGATGTGAACACTGTTTGTTGAAGGGATGGAACACCTGTTGAGGAATGGAACAATGTTTGTTGAGGGTGTGAACACTGTTTGTTGAGGGTGTGAACACAAAAATGTTTGTTGAGGAATGTGAACACTGTTTGTTGAGGAATGTGAACACTGTTTGTTGAGGGATGTGAACACTGTTTGTTGAGGATGTGAACACTGTTTGTTGAGGAATGTGAACACTGTTTGTTGAGGGTGTGAACACTGTTTGTTGAGGGATGTGAACACTGTTTGTTGAGGATGTGAACACTGTTTGTTGAGGAATGTGAACACTGTTTGTTGAGGAATGTGAACACTGTTTGTTGAGGGTGTGAACACTGTTTGTTGAGGGTGTGAACACTGTTTGTTGAGGGTGTGAACACTGTTTGTTGAGGATGTGAACACTGTTTGTTGAGGAATGTGAACACTGTTTGTTGAGGGATGTGAACACTTTTGTTGAGGAATGTGAACACTGTTTGTTGAGGGTGTGAACACAAACACACCCACCACACACACAAAACACTGTTTGTTGAGGTGTGAACCAATGTTTGTTGAGAGAAGTCGAACACTGTTTGTTGAGGGTGTGAACACTGTTTGTTGAGGGTGTGAACAATGTTTGTTGAGGAATGTGAACACTGTTTGTTGAGAATGTGAACACTGTTTGTTGAGGAATGAGAAACATGTTTGTTGAGGGGTGTGAACAACGTTTGTTGAGGAATGTGAACACTGATTGTTGAGGGATGTGAACACTGTTTGTTGAGGGTGTGAACAATGTTTGTTGAGGGGTGTGAACACTGTTTGTTGAGGGATGTGAACACTGTTTGTTGAGGGTGTGAACACTGTTTGTTGTGGAATGTGAATACTGTTGTTGAGGGTGTGAACACGTTGTTAGGGATGTGAACACTGTTTGTTGAGGAATGTGAATACTGTTTGTTGAGGGTGTGAACACTGTTTGTTGAGGGATGTGAACACTGTTTGTTGAGGAATGTGAACACTGTTTGTTGAGGGTATGTGAACACTGTTTGTTGAGGGAGTGAACACTGTTTGTTGAGGAATGTGAACACTGTTGTTGAGGGTGTGAACACTGTTTGTTGAGGATGTGAACACTGTTAAACACAAACACTGTTGAGGGGTGTGAACACTGTTTGTTTAGGAATGTGAACACTGTTTGTTGAGGAGTGTGAACACTGTTTGTTGAGGGATGTGAACACTGTTTGTTGAGGGGTGTGAACACTGTTTGTTGAGGAATGTGAACACTGTTTGTTGAGGGGTGTGAACACTGTTTGTTGAGGGGTGTGAACACTGTTTGTTTGGGATGTGAACACTGTTTGTTGAGGGGTGTGAACACTGTTTGTTGAGGGATGTGAACACTGTTTGTTGAGGGGTGTGAACACTGTTTGTTGAGGAATGTGAACACTGTTTGTTGAGGGGTGTGAACACTGTTTGTTGAGGGGTGTGAACACTGTTTGTTGAGGAGTGTGAACACTGTTTGTTGAGGGATGTGAACACTGTTTGTTGAGGAGTGTGAACACTGTTTGTTGAGGGATGTGAACACTGTTTGTTGAGGAATGTGAACACTGTTTGTTGAGGGGTGTGAACAGTGTTTGTTGAGGGGTGTGAACACTGTTTGTTGAGGGGTGTGAACACTGTTTGTTGAGGAGTGTGAACACTGTTTGTTGAGGGATGTGAACACTGTTTGTTGAGGAGTGTGAACACTGTTTGTTGAGGAATGTGAACACTGTTTGTTGAGGAGTGTGAACACTGTTTGTTGAGGGATGTGAACACTGTTAGTTGAGGGATGTGAACACTGTTTGTTGAGGGATGTGAACACTGTTTGTTGAGGAATGTGAACACAGTTGTTTGAGGGATGTGAACACTGTTTGTTGAGGAGTGTGAACACTGTTTGTTTTAGGAATGTGAACACTGTTTGTTGAGGGGTGTGAACAGTGTTTGTTGAGGGATGTGAACACTGTTTGTTGAGGAGTGTGAACACTGTTTGTTTTAGGAATGTGAACACTGTTTGTTGAGGAGTGTAACACTTACAAACACATGTGAACACTGTTTGTTGAGGATGTGAACAATGTTTGTTGAGGAATGTGAACACTGTTTGTTGAGGGATGCGAACACTGTTTGTTGAGGGGTGTGAACACTGTTTGTTGAGGGGTGTGAACACTGTTTGTTGAGGGATGTGAACACTGTTTGTTGAGGGGTGTGAACACTGTTTGTTGAGGAATGTGAACACTGTTTGTTTTAGGAATGTGAACACTGTTTGTTGAGGGTGTGAACACTGTTTGTTGAGGGTGTGAACACTGTTTGTTGAGGAATGTGAACACTGTTTGTTGAGGAATTTGAACACTGTTTGTTGAGGAATGTGAACACTGTTTGTTTTAGGAATGTGAACACTGTTTGT